>KZ627146.1:657102-715336 GCA_002917775.1 Glaciozyma antarctica PI12 | reverse complement strand
GCATCGCCCCAGCAAGTCATCAATAATACGGAGGGCCTACGCANNNTCTCTCTNTCTNNNTNNATNTNNNTNTCTTTNNTTTTNTTCTTNCCACCCGACCTGGAGACTTTCCATAGGGTCGGATTACCGTAATCGGTGTCTCACTTCGTGGCTGCAAAGCAAAGAACGTCTGGAGCGTGTGGCGAAATTTTCTGCGTTTTCTGCTTCTCGGTCTCAAACCTCGCTCGCTGAACGATCAACCCGCTCCTTCACAGAAAACCGTTTCAACTCCGCTTGAGGCTATCCCCGTGGTTCATATCAATTTGTATTTACCGTGTTGTCACCCTTGCTGCCGACTGGAAGTTCCGCAGGCCAACAGAGAGTCTCGCTCGCCTTCTCGCTCCAGTCCCCTCTATCGCGCATATTTTCTCGCACAGCTCCCTGATTTCTCTGTCGCACAATCAGAAACATCACGAACGGCATTACGATACTAAACAGAGGGGGAGGGAAGCCTACAAGCGAAGGAAGGAGCTAAATCATCTCGTGGTAGGTCGTGTGGGTTCCCCTCCTGTGGAAGCCAACGCCACGGCTATCGCGCTTCCAGTAAAAGACAGAGGAGATGAAGAGCAAGGTGATCCATCCGACTGTGTGATAAGTGAGATTTAGCGAGGTCGCAGTCGAGCGAGACGGCAACGCACGTATGGTCCAGCCGAGCACGTCGATTCCAACCTGGCGGCGGCAGTCCGAGAGAGCTCCAGTGCCGTCGCAGTCGTCGGGAGTGAGGTTGTAGACGATCTGCCAAAGCACGCACGACACGACCCAGAAGATCAAGGTGACCTGCGGAGATTTCGAATCAGCTTTCGAAAGGAGGGCAACGTCGCAGGGAACGCACGATGAGGAAGAGCAGCATGGCTGTGAGAGGTTGATCAGTGAAGCTCACAAAGCACGCTGAGCACCTACCGTAGAGGGAGAGCATCCAGTGAACGAGAGCGAAGAAGAGGGTCCTGCGAAGCCCAAGTCAGCTCAAACGTCACACCCGAACTCCAGGTTCTCGCTCACCAGCACGCCGTGAAGAGCATGAGACAGAGTCGGTTGAACCATCCCCACGAATACTGTCCCGGCCCTCCTCCGATCCTGATCAAGTCCTGGCTCCGCACAACCTGTGCAGCCGTGAGCCCGACCTGGCAGGCAGACAGCGCGCCGACCTGCGATTCCTCGTCAGCTCCCGCCCCCCCCCCCCCAAGACGCCTTCCAGCAAGCCTACGATGACAAAGAGCGTTACGACCAAGGCGTTGAGTGTGGAAGCGTGGCGGCCTGTGTCGAGCCGTCAGCGAGTACTACCCTGCCACCGAGAGGAACCACGCACGTCCTACGTTGCGATTGTTTTCGACCCGATTGTAGTCTCCCTCAGCTTTAGGGCCTGCGAACTGGTTGATGGGCTGTGGTTGTGCGGTGGGCTGCATGGCGTTCGATTGTAGTGGGAGTTCAAGAGCAAAGCGAGAGAAGCCGGCTCGCGACCCTCCTCCCTCGAGTGGGCTCCGACGACTTCTCGACGCTCAAAAGCTGCTCAGGTCCCGCGCAGTGCTGAAGCCCAGAAGAAGGCGCCGAGGCAGAATCAAGGAACAATGCGTGCAAGAAAAGCTACTCGATATCGACGACCATTGCGTCGTCCCCCTCCTCCCCAGGCACCGCAACCGCGCCCTTCCTCTTGCTCTTCCGCAGGGCCAGGAACGCCGTAATCTGCTCGCGGACTTCGACCGCATCGACGATGTCGTCCCACTTGAACGGCTGGCGGTTGAACGGGTCCGTCGCGTCGCTGAGGTAGTGCTGCTTGATCGTACTGCGATCCATGACCGTCTTGGAGGTAGGGAGGATGACGGGGTCGCGCATGATCTCGTACGTCAAAGGATCTGCGCGAACGGAAGTCAGCGAGAGCTCAGCAGCAGAAAATGAACGAAGAGGACGCACCGAGGAAGTCGTCCGGCACTTCTCCCATCGCATCGTCCTCCTCCTCAGCCGCCTTGATCGCTTCGACCTTGACGACCATCGCCTTGATCACCGCAAGTTCGTCATCCGTCTTGATCGCCGTCTTCCTCGCGATCCTATCCGCCCTCTCGAACAGATCCGTCGAATAACTCCTCCCATCCCTCGCGACCGCCTCCTGGAACTCTTCGCGCGGGCCCAGCTCGAGGAAGATCTGGAGGACGTCCGAGAGAAGCTCCTTGGGGTGGAACTTGTACTTCTCTGGCTCGCGAACCTTGAGATCTTGGCAGCGCGACCCGGCGAGCATGTTGAGGTTCATGTCGAGCATCGCGGCGAGGCGGTCGACGATTTCGGGCGTGAGGAAGGGTTCCTTCGTCTCGGCGGTGAAGAGCTTGAGAAGGCGGAGACTCTCGTGCCCGAGGTCAAGGTCGCTCTTCGCCTGGCCTTCGTACTGCCGAAGGAGCTTCTCCTGCTCTTGTCGCTCGGCGAGGGGTCGCGCTTGCCAAGCCTCCTTGTCGTCCATCTTCTGCTGGATATCGTGGATCTTGGCGAGGTGGCCGATGGCGTCGTCGAGGAGGAAGGTCGTGTCATTCATGAGGAGGTTGACGAAGCGAACGTAGCGATCGAGGTGTCTACGCAAAGCGAGTCAGCTCTGAAGGAACTCAAGAAGCTCGGAACGAACGCACAGGCTCTCAGACTTGAGCGCTTCGCGATGCGTGGGGTTACTCCACACGAGCTTGAAGAGCTGAGTGATGTAGTAGCGCGTGTTGAACTTGTCGTAGAACTGGGTGTGAGAGCCGGTGATCTCGATCTCTGCAATCAAAGCGAATCAGCGGCAGCTCCTGCGGCGGACTCAAGAGCGGAGAGCCGGCTTACGGACGTAAGCGTGGACGAGGCAAGGCATGAGGTTCTTGAGCGCGAGGGGGTGGAAGTTGACGACGTCGCCCATGGGTCCGCGAGGATAGCGCTGCATCGGTCGAGTGAGGTAGTACATGATCTGCATCGGAGGGGTCAGCCTGCGAAGCGGTGAAGACACAGTGGCGAAAGCTGACCTCAACAAACTGGCCCTTGAGGTAAGGGTTCTTCATGTACGGCGTCGAGAGGAAGACGAGCATGAAGGTCATGAGCTCATCCTGCGAGTTCTCCGCCAGCACTTGAGGTGCGTACCTGTGGCGAAGGTGTCAGCACCTCGCGATGGAGAGCGAGAGCGAAAGCAGACGACTCACTTCGAGACGAACGACAGGAACTCGGTGATATCCTCGATAAGGTACTCGGGCAGGAAGCGAAATCCCTCCGGCGTCTCCTCCGGCAGCGGCAGCCTGTCGACTCCCAGCGTCAGCGAAAAGCGACGGCCTCAGCGTAGGAAGAACGCACCCAATCTGGACCTGCGGGTGCTGCCTCTTCGGATCGACCATTCGCACGAGCCACGCCATGACAAGGTTGACGAAGCCGACGCAGCGCGTAAGGTACTCGGGGTCGAGTAGCTGGACTTCGTACGCGTGAAGCTCGCTGTTGTAGAGCTCGCGTTTCTTCTGCAAGCGCCAAGGAGCATCAGCGTTGAATCAAACAAGTGAAAGTGGCGCGAACGAACCTTGTACCGGTCGATGTGAGCCTGCGTTGCCGCCTCGTTCGGCGTCTGGAAGCAGAGCATCAGTCTCCGTCGAAGCGAGCTTTGAGGTATCGAGGACGTACTCCTCGCCACGTCGTATCCGCCTCCATGTCGTCGATCTGCCGCTTCATGTGTCCCAGCTGCTGCGAGATTCCCTTGTGCTCCTTGATCGTGTGCATCGGGCCGATGTGGAGGTAGGCACAGCAGAGAAAGAAGGTCTCGGAGATGAAGTTGGGAGGAGTAGCTGCGTAGAGAACGTCAGCTGGTGGGAGGTGCGAGGAGCGGGAGGCACGAACGAGGGTCGGCAGAGTCAGCGGCGTAGTAGGCTTCGCTCTCCATCTGCGTCGCGCTCATCTTCGTCTCCTCGGCGACGTTGATCCTGTCCGTACGCTTGTAGTACAGCGGGTCGATCTTGTCAATCTGTACTCGTTTGCGAAGGTCAGTCTCGCTCGCACATCAGGAATCTCTTGCTCAACGAACCTTGGAGTACTGCGAATCCATAAAAGGCGTGGCGAACGAAAGCAAGACGGTGTGCAGATTGATGATGAATCCGTGCGTCGACATCGTCCCTGGCTCGACGCGCATAGCTGCACGCTTCGCGTTGGCCTTTGCGACGTTTCCGAAGTAGGCAAGGACGGCTTCGCGAGGTTTGGGACCAGCGCGAACGACGTTGTTCAGAATTTGGAAGAGAGTGATCTGCGCGAGGAAGGTTGGTTAGTGAGGCAAGCGGGACGGCAAGTGGAGACGAACCTGGACACCACGCTGCGTTCCTCGCAAGCTCGACGAAGCGCTCTCGATGTCTCCCCTCGTCATTGCCGTCGGATCCGGGAAGTAGGACGTCGAGATAGCAGGCTGCAATCATTCGTCAGTCCCCACTCATTCACTCCCTCGCAAGGAACTCACGAAAGCATCCGGGAACGTGCTCAACCTCAAGAACGGTCCCAGCAGCGAGTACATCTCGATCGCCGGCGCCGTCGCTCTTGGGTCCTGCGTAATATCCCACGTCTTGACCTCCTGCATCATCGTCGCCACGCCCTTAATCTCCGCAAGACTCTGAACTGCGTTCAAGTACTCCCTCCAGCTCGCCGGTGCCTGTCCGCTCCCTCCTCCGCCGATATCGAGCTTGTGCGCCACGAGCAGGCTCCCGCATTGCGCGATTAGAGGGCCGATAATCTCCTCGAGTCCGCCTTCGAAGTCGTTGGCGGCTGAGGGGGTGAAGCGGAGCGAGAGGTCGGAGAGGAGGGATGAAAGGTCGGAGGGCTGGAGAGAAGCGGGCGGAGGGGAGGAAGAGGTGGGGACGAGGAGAGGGAGAAGCTCAAACGGGCCGGGGGCTTTGCCGCTGTGGAGAGGGCTCAGTAGAGATAGAGAGGGCGAGCAAAGGACGCACGTGAGATGCTCTTGAGGGAACATGCTGGGGTCCATCAGAACGAGGCCAATGTAGGAGATGAGCAGTGTCTTGAACTTGTTGAGGACCTCGAGCCGCTTCGCGAGCTCTGCTGCATCCGCACCCTGCCCAACGCATGCAATCAGCTACCACCCGTCCTAGAGCAGCTCGCCGACGCACCTTCTTCGCCACAAGCTTGTACCGCTCAGCCCGCTCACGCTTCCAGCATCCGCCCAGGTACTCGAATGCCGTCTCGTTCTCCGGAAGCGATGCCACGACGGTGATAATCTCCGGGTCGTCAGTCATATTGGCGGGTGAGAGAGAGAGCCGTGCGAGCAGGAGGCGATCGCACCACTCCGAGCTGAGCTTCAAAGGCGTTGGTAGAGCTGCTCACGGTTTCAGCTGGCTTCCCACGAACAAGCTGAGCAGGACTGAACGCACTGGGTTCCTCCGAGGTAATCTCCTCCGCCACATCCTTTAGGTAGGTGAGGCTCCAGCTCGACTCCTCCGCCAGGTCCCGCTGCAGCAGCCACACCGTGTCAGCTCCACTCCTGGCCCATCAACCCTCGCCAGCTCACGTTCAGCGTGACATTCAAGATTCTCGCGACGACCGCGTCCTCCCACGCCGCAAACGTCTCGGGGAAGCGCGTCGAAGTCCCAGCCGGGTGGATCGTAATCGGCTTGGGCTTTGAAGTGGCTGCAGAGGTGGAAGGAACGGGAGATCGAGTAGGAGTAGGGGCCTGGCGGAAGCAAGGTCAGCGAGACGTCCGGAGAGGGGGGGCGAGCAGGCGCACAGGAGCTCGGACGGGCGCCTTTTCTTGGGTTTTCGGAGTGGAGGTACCCGAGGTGGAAGGGGAGCTCAGGGTGGAGTTGGAGGGCTGCTGGAGCTTTGCGATCCTCTTGAGTCGGATCTGTGGGGAAGAGAGTGACGAGGCCGTGAGCTGCTGGCCGGCGAGGAGTGGCTGCTGTGAGTCCTCACCTTGTCCTGATCTGACAGAGGAGTCGCTTCTGGCTGATCTGGATTCATCCTTTCAGCTCTGGAGGTGGGAAGAGGGAGAGTTGCTCGACCAAGTGGAGAGGATCCAGCAGCGACTTCGCCGGTTGTCGGTTCTCTCTCCCTCTCGCCACAGCCCCATCAGCTCTTCCAAGCCGAAACCATGGCTCCGATATCGCCTCAGTGAGTCCTCGCTTTGCCGCTCTTGCCCCGAGTACCACCAGGCGCTGACCGCTCTCCCTGCTTCCTAAGGACGCGCAAGATTGTTACCGACCTGGGTCTCTTTGCGGCTTCACAAGTCGTCTTCTACTTCGCCTTCAAGGTGAGTGCCGCCTCTAGGTGCCTATCCGCCGTCCAAGCTAACCCCACTGCAGGCGATCATGAGCTCGATGGATCCCCAGTCCTCAAAGCGGAAGGAGGCGAAGAGCAAGTCGAAGAAGGCTCTGGGGAAGCTGGGGCTCGACCTGAGCACGCTGGACCTGAGCGAGCACGAGGAGATCATCGCGGGAGAGGTCGTGCACGCCGACGAGATTGGCGTCCTGTTCAAAGGTGTGTCGACTCTCACGCGCCACCCCGGTACCCGGCACCAGGTCGCTGACGCCACGTCGACGCCGTACCAGATATCGGAGGACTGGATCCCATCATCTCCCAGCTCCGTGAAGCTGTCATCTTCCCCCTCTGCTACCCTCAGCTCTTCGACTCGGCAGCAGGTCTCTTTGGCGCGCCGAAGGGAGTGCTGCTCTACGGACCTCCAGGGTGCGGCAAGACGATGCTGGCAAAGGTGGGTTGCCTTCCTGGCGGGGAGGAGGGAGGAAAGCTAATGAAGTGGCGGCATAGGCACTGGCGAAGGAGTCTGGCGCGACCTTTATCAACATGCACGTCTCGACCTTGACCGACAAGTGGTTCGGGGAGTCGAACAAGCTCGTAGCTGCCCTCTTCTCGCTCGCCAAGAAGCTCCAACCTTCGATCATCTTCATCGACGAAATCGACAGCTTCATGCGCGAGCGGAGCAAGTCCGACCACGAGGTGACGGGCATGATGTGCGTTCTCTCTCTCTGCGCGACGCGGCTCCTTCTCACACCTTAGGGAAACAGGAAAGCCGAGTTTATGAGCATGTGGGACGGCTTGACGACGAGTAACGATACTCGGATCCTCGTGCTGGGAGCTACGAACCGACCGAACGATATCGACTCGGCCATCCTCCGTCGAATGCCCAAGCGCTTCTCGATCAAGCTTCCCGACTCGAGCCAGCGAAAGAACATCCTCAACTTGGTGCGTTCCCTCTGCACTCTGGATTGGGACTGGTCCTGACGAAGTGCGATTGCAGATGCTCAAGGACATCAAGCTCGACCCCTCGTTCTCGATGGATACTCTCGTCCGACGCACCGACGGGCTATCAGGAAGTGATCTCAAGGAGACTTGCCGGAACGCTGCGATGGTGCGTCGTTCTCCTCAGCCTACCTCTCCAACTCGCTGACCTATTCACTCGCAGGTCCCCGTCCGCGACTACATGCGAAGTCATCAAGTTGACGGCCAGCTCGACCTCGACAAGGTTCAAGCAGGCGTACGTCCCTCATTTCCTCCTCTCCAGCCTCTGCTCACCCCATTCACAAATCACAGGACTTCAAAATCCGCCCTCTCACGCTCAACGACTTCCTCGCCGGCGACACTCAAGGCGGCCGCGTCCCCGAAACCGAGGCTCTCGACTGATAGCTGTTGTAGCAAATCTCCTAGACGCAACGCACTGTATCCCTCTACCGACTCACAGCCTCTTTCAACCCTCTCCATCCCTCCAACCACCCCTCCTCGAACCTCTTCGTCGAAAACCTCTCCACCGCACTCCTCCTCGCTCGTTCTCGCAACCCCAAGACGGCGCGCGAGTCGAGCTCCATGATCGCTACCAGTTGCTCTGCGAATGTTGCCGCCGCCGTAGCGTGGAACCCCGTTGGTAGCCCTTCGAAAGGCGTGACGATGTCTAGCAAAGGCCCAGCCGAAGCATGGACTAGGGGAATGAGGCCGGCGGCCTGCTTCGGGGGTCAGTGTGAGGATGAGAGAGAGGGGAAGAAGGCGCACCATGAACTCCACGACGGTGATTCCGAAATGCTCGTCTATCATCGTATGCAACCCGATTGAGGCTCGACCGAAGAGTTCCACGAGCTGAGGGTAGGGTACGTTGATAGCGAATTCGACGTTCTCCTGCTCTGTGCTTTAGCCACCGCTCGATTCAGGAAGAGGGGGACGGACCTCGATTCCTAGATCCTTTGCGAGCTGCTTCAGCGACTGAGCACGCAGTTCGTCACCTGCGTTCCGCACGCTGCCGGCCATGATGAGTCGGATCTTCGTGGCGCCAACACGGTACTGCGGTGCAGCGTCGAAGAAAGCGCGCAGAGCGTGCAGCTGGACATGGTGCTCTTTCTCCGGTCTGCGGAATGATCAGTTCAATCGAAAGGGAGGGAGGATAGGACGAACCGAAATTGAGCGACGCTGAGGATGAGGTTCTCTCGCAGCTCCAGGGGGAGAGCAGCGAGGGAGAGCGTGTCGCAAGGTGGGTAGACGATCTTGGCGACCTTGAACCTCTTCTCCCCACTCCCCACGTCCTCTCTCTTCTGCACGGCGGGTCCCCGATACCGCAAGCCTCCCGAAACGTCCTCCGCAACAACGATCGGCTCGACAGCGACTTCCTCCTCGTCCGCGTCGTCCCGCCAGCCGAAGGGCCGGAGAAGACGGTTGATGTGGCTTTGAGTCCAGGTAGAGTTGACCATGAGGACATCGGTTTGGCGGAGGCAGAGGGAGTAGAGCTCGGCGAAGATGAGGTAGTAGCTGTGCGTCGCAAGGTCAGGATCGCGAGGGCCTTGAAGGGGGAGGAGACGAACAAGAGTTTGAGATGGGTGAGGATGTAGCTGCGAGCTACGGCGGAGGTGTTGGTGTGGCCTGCTTGGCGGCTTTGAACGCGGCGAAGCATACCGGTGCTGCGAAGATGTGTGAGGGATGCGCGAGGAAGGATGGGGAGAAGGAGCGGACCTGATGGTGGGGTAGTGAGTGTAGCTGCCTACTGGGATCCTGCACAGCTTTCGGACAAAAGGGTAGGCGAACGCGTAGCCCATCGTATCTGCTCGCGCTCGTCAGTTCGGTCCTTCGAGGCGGATGGGAGGAGCTCACCGATCCAGATGTCGGGAACAAGACCTCGTCGCAGCCCTTCGAGAGTCAGGAAGATACTGCCTAGGCTTTGACCAAGCAGAGTGAAGCGAGGCCAGGTGCCGTCCTCGACGAGGTAGCGCGATCGGAGGGGTACAAAGAGCAGCGTCGCTGGGTCCAATGCGATGCCGAATCGTGTCTTCGCAAGTCTGTCAGCATTATCCCCGAACACGATCAGAAAGGAACGCACCTCGACCTTGTCAATCACCTCGCCCTTGGAGACCTCGACCGCGTCTCCCGTGTAGACGACGCAAACGACCTCCTTCTCCTCCCTCTGCAAGCAGGCCACGGCAGTCCATAAGACCCTTTCTCCTCCACCTCCCGCATTGCTTTCCGCACGCGTCAGCTCCACGTCTTGCTCCCCGTCGAGCTCCGCGACTCACCAGTACGGATGAAAGAAGCCTACGACCTTGCGCCTCCTCTCCCCTTCCTTTTCGATAATCCCTAACTCTGCCAGTGCCCACCTTCTGCGCGCGGGGTTACTGACCCTGATGTGGTGGCCGTAGAAGGTGACGAAGAGGAGAAACACGGAGGAAAGCGCGGAGAAGGCGAGGAAGGAGGATGCTGCGAGGGCGAGGACTTGGAGGTGTGGAGGGAGGCCCAGCGCCAGTCGGAGGAGTGGGTGAGCTCCCATCGCGTGTTGGCCCTCGTCGTGAGCTGAAGGAGGTAGAAGAGGTCGTCGTCGTCGTTTCAAGCTCTCGTTCCGACCGTCCAGGGGCTACGGGGGAGTCTCAGAGCACGCCTTCCTCGTCGAACGGGCTGGATCGATCACTGGTCTGTTCTTATCATCCACTCGTTCCCCCTCAAGCTAATCCCTGGCTTGATGCAGCTGCGACGCCCGCCAGCACCAACCTCTCGGACACCTCTCGTCTTCTCACCTCAGCCCTCCTACTCTACCCCCTCTCCTCCTCACTCGCCCCTCCCACACCAGTCCACTGTCATGTCACCTGGTCTTTCGAACGCCGGCGCCTCCACCTCGACTCTCCCAGCGATCTCGGGCCCGCTGCCCAGTCCGCTTCCAGAGGAGCTCACACCGCGGCGGGTGGACGCCAAGGGGAAGGGAAAGGCGCGCTGGTGGAGTGTTAGACAGGATCTGGCGAACACCGGGAGCGTAGGTGAGTAGTGTTGAGGACCAGCGGGAGGTCGAGCTGACCTATGCGTCTGGACAGCACGCGACCACCTTGCCAGTGAGCGGACATATCTCGCATGGCTGCGAACGTCCTTATCTCTCGCCTCTATTGGGATTGGTACGCCCCTTCTCCTCCAAGCAGGCGCGATCTAACCACCTCGCAGCGATAACCCAGCTCTTCCGCCTCACCACCTTCGTCGACACCCCCTCCGCTCCATCCACCACCACCCTCACAAGACTCTCTCTTACGTCTCTTTCGACCGAGGACTACGAATCGCTTCAAGACCTCCTATCTTCGTACGCGAGGCGGCTCGACGCACTCGACAAGAACGACCCTCTCAAGTATCGCCACTTGGGCAAGCCCGTGGGAGGGACCTTTATCGCTCTGGCACTGGTGTTCCTCTTCCTTGGTACGTGCTGTAGTTGTACACTTGCTGAGCTCAAGCTGATCGATCCACGAGCAGGAAGCTATCGTTACTTTCGCGTTCAATCGGCCCTCACGATGGATCCCTCGCACTTCCCTCCGGCACGAAGAAGCGTCATCTTCTCAACCTTTTGTATCGGCGCGTTTTCTTTTGAGCGGGGTTGGAGAAGACGAAGCTGACGAGGGAGCGCAACAGCTGGAATTGTGGTGGCGGCGTTTGGGACGATTCTCGCAACGCGCTGACCGTGAAGGGGAAACGGAATGAGGTGTTGGCTTTGAAATGTCGTTTGCTCCTATATGCATGCTCCTGGATGCATGCTCCGCGAACTGGCCCCTCGCAGGTCGACTGGTTCTCTGAACGCTCGCTGGGCGAACTCGAACTTTCTTAATCTTCTCTGGCTGCCTTGAGGCTGACTGCTCCAAGTGATACAGTAAACTTAACTCGATCTTGTAGTAAATCACTACTTCGCGTCCATCCGAACTCTGCGCCGTCGCCCACTAAAATGACCCCTGTCTCGGGCTTGGAAGATCTTTTCGCTACGGCATCCCCGCGTTCGCCCTCCCTCCAGTACCTCTGCTCAAGCCATGGAGAATCCCTCAGACCTCGAGCTGTCCAAGTTCCCATCTCGCACCTCCAGCACCCGCCCTCTCTCAACAGCCGACGCCCTCCCGCCCGTCGACACCGGCAGAGCAGCCTGGTCCTTCCTTGCCGCCGCGACCGTGATCGAGGTGCTCGTCTGGGGACTGCCGTTTAGCGTCGGGGTACTGCATTCCTATTGGACTACGGTGCTTTTCCCGCCTGGGACGCCGGGGGAGAGCTTGATCGCGTTGGCGGCGACGTTGCAGGTGCGTCCTGTCCTTTTTTTTTTTTTTTTTTACGGGGTCGCGTCGTGTGAGATGGGCTGATTTGGGAACGCAGACGGGGCTTATGTATTGCACATGCGTGTTTTTTGGACCGTGAGTACCTCTGTCGAGGTGCTGGGGACGTCGCGCCGGCTGACGACGCGTGCAGGCTGTTGCTTCGCTTTCCGCATCAACGGAGGAACCTCCAGGCGTTCGGCTTGTTGTGCGCAACGGTGGGAGTCGTAGGAAGTGCGTTCGTGAC
This sequence comes from Glaciozyma antarctica PI12, assembly GCA_002917775.1. Classification (NCBI taxonomy): domain Eukaryota; kingdom Fungi; phylum Basidiomycota; class Microbotryomycetes; order Kriegeriales; family Camptobasidiaceae; genus Glaciozyma; species Glaciozyma antarctica. The sequence continues at coordinate 703,534 of KZ627146.1, read as the reverse complement.
CAAGGTGTGCTCAATTTCGCCAGTCAAACTCCTCAGAATAGCTGGCTGACCCTCGTTCAGCCCTGGCACCTCGTTCTCACAATCGGCACCATCTATCCCATCAGCTGTCTCTACTACTTTCCTGCCGCCACGCTGCTCTTTGAATGGTTCCAAGTCCGGCGAGGCTTCGCTTCCGGCGTTCTTTTCGCGGGGACGGGCGCGGGAGGAACGGTGTTCCCCTTCATTATGCAAGGACTCATCCGGCGATTCGGGTACCGCGCTGCGATGGTTTCTCTCGTGCGTCCCTTCCCCCATTCTCCTCTCTCTTGCTGATGAAACCGACGCACAGGGAATCGGCTACGGCCTCATCGGTCTCGTTGCCCTGGCGTTCATCAAGCCTCGCATTCCTGTACCCAAGTACGGCTCTGCAGACGCCAAAGTGGCGCGCAAGATTGATCCGGTGTTCCTGAAGCGAAGTACTTTCTACGCCTTCACCGGCACGATCCTCATCTCCAGCCTCGGGAACTTTATCCCCTCCGTCTGGATCCCCAGTACGCTCTTGCTCTTCCTGTCCTCGTTCTGCACTACTGACCCTCTTCCAGGCTACGCGATCGACCTCGGCCTTCCCGAGAGTACCGGAACCCTCCTCATCGCGCTCATGAACGGTTCGTCTTCTCCCTTAAACCTCCATCCCTCGCTAAAACTCCCTCCAGCATCCTCGGTCCCAGGACTCATCATCCTCGGCTGGCTCTCAGATCGCTGGCCTCTCCGCGTCGTCATCTCTCTCTCATCCTTCGGTTCCGCACTCGCCTGCCTCTTCATCTGGGGATTCGCAACGAATGTCGGAGCGCTAGCGGCGTTCGTTATCGTTTTCGGAGCTCTGGGACTCAGGTGTGCTTGCTCACTGCTTCCATACTCGCAACTGATGCCCTGCCGCAGTTTCACAGCACTCTGGACTCGCCTAATCACCATCATCGCTCGTGCGTCCTTCGCACCATCCTCCAAGCTTCGCTAACTATCTGGAGCAGGCGACGATCCCGCATTGCCTACCGTTCTCTTCTCCATCTTCGCCTTCGCACGAGGAATCGGCAACATCGTACTCCTCCTACGGCTCTCCCTCCCTCGTCCCCCGCCTGCGACGCTGATACCCTCATAGGACCTATCGCCAGTGCTCTGCTCGCCAACAACCAATTGAGTGGCTCAAAAGGCGCTTATGGGGTTAAGAACTACGTGAGTCGAGGGCGGCGCCCTTGCTTCGAGACGCAATTGACGTAGATTTGCAGGGCTCGCTGTTGGCTTATACGGGGATCACGATGGTGTTGGGGAGTATTGCGGGGCTGCTGTATCGCGAAGAGCCGAGGACGCACAAGGTGCTGTAACGAAGGATTCGCCAGAGCGTCGTTCGGATTCGCCAGACTACAACTTGCTCGACGTTGGGATCCCCTGCTCCCATACTCTGCTTCCTCTCATCCACCACCTCCTTCTCAACCTTATCCTACTCCACCTCGTCCAAAACCCCAAAGCAGCGAGAAAACGACCGAGCTTCGCACGAACGTTGTGCGAAATGCGAAAATTTCAGAAAAACGACTGCCCGCAGCGTCCCCACCCTAGATCTTGAGCAAATCGCTGATCAACGCCGCGCGTTCCTCCTCCGGCATCGCCTGCGTCGCCCGTCTCGCCAGGAGTCGTTGCGTCCGGGAGGGTTCGTACTTGTCCAGTCGCGTCGATTCCTTGAGGAGCTATGACGGGAGAGATCAGTATCTGAGGAAGAGGGGGCGAGGAGCGTACCTTCATTTGATCCCCGAGCAACGCCTCCCTCATCGGCATGAAATCCGAATGCTCAGGATTAAGCACCTCCAGCGTCCCATGCCTACCCTCATCAGCTCTCCCCTCTCTCGAACCAAGAAATAGCGCACCTAAACTCCCGTACGAACCTCCCCGAACCAGCGTCCTCAGGCGCCACCAACGCGAACGGCAACAACTTCTCATAATCCACTCCGAGATCCTCCTCCTCGTTCTCCTCAATAACCCGATTCCGCATCCGACCCCCCGATGTCGAGCGCGTATGAATGATCTTGAGCGGTTCTTCGTCGATTTCGTCGATGAGCGGGGAGGAGGAGGTGAAAGTGCCGAAAGGGATGTGGAGGGATGAGAGGTTGCGCTTGATGGCGGATTTGAGGGCGGTGAGGTGGGATAGGGTCAGTTCGTCTGAGCGGGCAATCACCTGTGTCCGATGCGAGGTTAGTGGGATAGGGAGGGAGGGAGGGAGGACGAACGGGGAGGACGTTGATGCGCTTCGAGAGGCGTTTGATGCAGCGGAGGTCGGGTTCGCTGATGCCGTAATCGTCGAATTCGGCGTCCTTTGAGGTTCTGTTGGTCGTTAGGTCGGAGGAGCGGTTGAGAGATTCGGGGTGGAGGAAGTAGATGGCGAGGTGGAGGTGCGAATCGTGAGCGCGGTGCGAGCGGTGGAAGACTTGGTTCTCCTGCGATCCGAGTCAGTTTCGAGAGTGGCGAAGAAGGAGTGGAATACGCACCGATTTGAGCGTCTCGTCGAACCTGGCATCGATAGTCTTCATAATCGTCGCAAGCTGCCTCTCAACCTCGAGCTCGTTCCCTAGCCTCCCGCTCCCAAGCGGAATGTCCAACCCAGCTGTATCCATCACCGACAACCCGATCCTCTCTCCCCTCTCGACAATCTCCACCCCAATCTCCTGCATCCCCCTCGTCGCTCCCGTTCCACCCAAACTCGCAATCCTCGCCTTCGCAGCCTCCTCTCCCTGCCCTCTCGCAAGCTGGACGTTCCCCAACAGCGTCCTAAGGAAGCTCGTCTTCCCCGTTCTTTTCGCTCCTACAACGATTAGATTGAACGTGGGAGGAGCTTTGGCCATCCTGCGGACATTCGGGAGGCCTGCGGATTTCGGGATCGTCAGAGGGGGGAGAGCCGTGGGGGAGGGGTAGAGGGAGGCGATGGAGATGCGCGAATCGTTGGAGAAAGTGGTGCTGACGCGAGGTGCGTTGGGAGGACCGCGGAAGCCTGGGTAGGAGGGGGAGCGAGGGAGGGGGTTCGTCGCTGCCAGGGGAGGAGAGGGGGAGCGGAATCCGGAGGGCTTGTGGAAGGAGGACGGTCCGTTGAGAGTGTCGGTGCGTGACTTGTCTGCCAGAGTCGGTCAGTAGGCAGGGAGGGAGGGTCACAACGGGGCTGAAATGTACCTTGAGCGGGAGCGAGCTCGACGCCTGGGACGTCGAACACGGCTGTGGTTGTAGAAGGGAAGACTGGGAGTACGGGTGCGCTTGGAGAGCTAGCATCGAGAGGACTTGGTCGTTGGCTCTTCTTGCGGAACATTGCTGCTCGTCGGGAGAGGGAGAAGTGGCGACTCCCCCTGTTGCTGTGCGAGGTGGTGAAGGTCTTGAGCTGTGGTGGAGGTTGGAGGGGCGGAGGCTGAGCTGAGGGAAGTGCTCTTGAGGGTAACGTAGTTGGTAGGAAGGCAGGAGAGAGAGAGACGCCCCCAGGACTCGAAGAGGAGGGAAGGGCCTCAGCGCTCCGCAGTTTTGTAGTCTTGTAATTGAATTTATTAGAAATTTGCTAATTGACTCGAAAATTACTTACTGTCTCTCTCCCTTTGACCACCTCACCTCAGAGGACCCTCTCTCCAACCAAGCTGGCACCTCGACCTCGCTGTGCCGTCTGCAACTCGAAGCGGTGGCACAGGGACTCTCTCTCAGGATCGCAAGTCTCCTCTCCTCACCGCGTCTTCTCAAGCTAACGCTTACAACAGTGCTGTCTGCGAGGAAGGCCACCTCCTCCAGGGCTACGTGCAGGAGACCAACGAATCCCAAGAAGGATCCCAGTTCGTCACTCAAGCCCGCCGCTTCCGCAAGAACCGCGTCAAGAAGGTCAAGCCGCCAACAAACGACTACTTTCACGGCGAGCGCGCGACCTTCCTCCTCTGGCAATGCCTTCAATGGATCCTTCGCGAGCAAGTCCGTATCATGGTCGAGGAGCTGGGCTATCCGGAGGAGCTGGAGCCAGTCACGCGCGAGCTGTGGACGATGCTTGTGGCGAGCTCAGGGGCACCGGCGGCGCCAAAGGATCATTTGACGGGGGACGAGCCGGCGGGGAGCTACTCTGGGCCAAGGGAAGGAGCGAGGTACTACAAAATTGGGAGGAAGAAGAGAGGGAAGCATCGGATGGACGAGGATGGGAGCGACGAGGAGGTGCGGAGCGAGAGTGAGGTGGAGGCAAAGGATAGCGCGGATTCAGAGGACGAGGCCGACAGCGAGGAGGAGGTTGTACTTGAGCCGGCAAAGGAGGACGAGGACACCCTATCAGCTCAGCCTGAAGAGCCCAAACCCCGTCCTCCGCCCAATCTCTACGCCCCGCCCAAACCTCCTCGACGCGCACCAGCTCCAGCCCCAGGCGATCCCCGCGAGCGACCTCGACTCGACCACCTCCTCAACGTGCTCTACCTCGCCTGCATCACGCTCCGCCTCCCAGTCACTCTCCACGACATTCTCCAGTTCGTCCTCTCCTACACCCTCCCTCCTCGCCTTGCTGACCCCACCGCAGCCTCGCAGAAACGCACCGCATCCCCTACCTCCACGTCAAGACCTCTCTCCCCGAAGAAATGCAATCGCACCTCTCCATCGACTCGAGCGCGATTCTTCGTGCCCACGTACGTTCACTCCTCCCTCTCTCGCGCGCTCCAGCTAACGTTCGCCCAGTCCGTCCCTCGTGCAGGCACGACTCATCAACGTGGGATCCAAGTCCGTCTCTCACGCCTAGTAACCATGTACCGCGACGACTGGGGCGTGCGATTCCCCGAATCGAACGTCCCGCTCCTCTCCTGGCGACTGTCTCGATCTCTCGCCTGTCCTCGTGCGTCCTCCCCTCCTTCCCACCTTACTCGCTAACGAACGCCATCGCAGCCTTGTTCTACCTCGCTTCTAAACGCCTATTATCCCTCCTCCCACTCACCACTTTCGACCTCCCCTTCTTCCCCTCCCCAGGTCGTCTCCCTCGCAAACCTCTTCCCGAGGCGGTACTCCTCGCGGCGATTATCGTGGTCTGCAAGATGGTATGGAGTTTCGAGGCTGGAGACGAAGGAGGTGCGAGTGTCGAGGGACTGCCGGGGCGGGATGAGTGGCTTAAGTGCGTCGAGGCGATTGGGGAGAGGAACGAGGCGGAGGATCCGAGTTGGATGTGGAGGTGCGTTCATTTCTCGCTCGGCTGAGCGAGTACTGATGGGTCGAGAGCAGGAAAGAAGTCGCCAACATGACCTCAACCGACATCGATTCCTTCCTCTCCTTCTTCGAGGATAACCTCCTCCCGCTCCCCTCCACTCTCCCATCCCGTACGTCTCCCCTCCTCCCTCCCTCCCTCACTAACCCTTAAAACGACACAGGAATGAACGACCTAAATCACTTCTTCCCCGCCCCCGCCGCTCCGTCCCTCCCTCCTCCCGCCTCTCCAGCCTCATCCACCCTTCTCGAATCCCTCTTCTCCAGCCCCTCCCCCACCTTCTCCCACCCCTCCTCAACTTCCCCCCATCCCTACCACACCACCCCCCTCCCCCCCACCCCTCTCCCCACCGCCCTCATCACCCTCCTACGCCCCGCCGCCTCCCTAATAGGCTACCCCATCCCCGAACTCCTCCCCATCATAGCAGGGATGGAGGAAGCGCTTGAGAAGCTTGAGAAAGGGCGGGAGAGGAGGGAGGAGAGGAGGAGTGCGGCGAGGGAGGAGGAGAGGGGGTGGAGGGAGGAGAGGGAGAGGAGGAGGGGGGTGGAAGGGGTTTGGAGGGCTTTGGAGGACGAATGAAGTAGGAGGAGGAGGAATGAGATGAGTTGTTGTTGTTTTGTCGAGGGATGGGTCGGTCTGCTCTCGCTCTCGCTCGCAGGGTCGGAGGAAGGAACTGCGTGCGGGGTACGGATTTGGTTGCAGGACAGAAAAGGGGGATCTCAATGCGGGGATATTGACAGCTACGAAAAGGGGGTATTAAACGACGAGGCACGAATACTACCCCCTCGTGCGGGAATACACGCTCGACTCTGCTTCCTCAGGCGGGAGTGGGTATCTCACGCGGTACGTCGACTCTCGCGGCTCCACCAGCTCCTCCGCCATTCGATCGACGAACGGCTCCCGTCGCGCGAAAGCGTAATCCGGCTCGATCCCGTACGCCTTGTGTCCTAGGTACGTCGAGTAGTACGGATGCATCTCGATCGAGGGAGGGTCTTCGTCGCCGTACTGGGAATGGACTGCCGAGGGTGCGAAGATGGAGGAGGAACGACTGCGAGACGATTCGTCGTAGGTTGGGAAATGGGTGGCGAGGGAGTAGAGGCTTGAGGAGCGCGAACGGATCTCTGAGCGCTCGGCTTCGAAAGTGCTCATGTCGGTGGGGTAGGGAGGGAGGGAGTAGATGGACGAAGAGCGGCTCCAGGTCTCCGAGGCTCGTTCGACGTCGATGGGCGGTACGCGGGTGGGGATGATTGAGGGAGGGGAGAAGCTGCGAGAGGGTTTGGCGCGGAGGGTGGGAGTGGGTCGTTGGGTGGGGAGAGCGCCGGCGGAGTGGGATCGCGAGCGGGGACCGCCGGCGGGGTGCTTGATGCGTCTTCGTGCGTTTATGAGCCAGTCTGGAAAGACGAGGGGTGAGTAGGTGAAGGCAGGAGGAGGGGAAGGAGCGCACCGTTGATCTGCTTCTTCTCGAGACCTGGAAGGACGGAAGAAACGAGGGAGTTAGCAGCTGATGCGAAGAGGTCGTTCGGCGTGGGAGGGAACGCACCTGTGGCTTCGGCAAGCTCGTCCTTCTCCCCTTCAGAAGGATAAGGAACCGTAGGCTGCTTAAGGTACCATAACTTGAGATGCGCGACAGCTGCGAAGACGCGTCAATCCCGATTGAGAAGGTCGACGTCGAGAGAGAGAACGCACCTGTGGGAGGGAGACGGCGGGCAGACTGCTTCGCTTTGGCGGGGACAGCTTTCGACGTCGTAGGTGTGATGGGAGATGCTGGTGGGGTGTCGAGCTTGGTTGGGGTAGGCTTCGGAGGACTGAGTGAGGCTCCGCGCTCGCCAGATCGTTCGACGGGGGCTGGCGGACTCCGCAGAGCAAGCTGAGGAGGTCGTAGGTGGCGCGGCGTGACTTCAATCGCGCTGGCAGACTGCGAAGATGAGGATTAGCGCTGCGGAGAAGTGCGGGGGAGGAGGATTCCGGACGAACCTGCGCCTTCAGGCTGCGAGGAGCCCATCGCAGGTCTGGTCGTCGCTGCGTGGCCATCGTCGTTGACAGCGTCGACGGATGAGCGGAGAGCAAAAGGGTTGGGCGCCTTCCTCTCTCGGTGTCACGGGCGAACAAAGAAAGGGAACGAGCGGGGGCCTCTCGATCGACCGTGTCGGTGGGTTCCTCGGACTCCTCCCTTCCGACTGTGGCTCTCTGTGAGGTTGATTGTCCTTTCAGACCAAGTACGCACTCAAGATACAACTGAGAACCTCCAGCGCACGAACGTGGGGGACGAAGCATGTGCGAAGAAATCTGCGGTGCGCCTTCCGCTCGCTCCTCTCCTTCCCCGAGGGAGGCTTTGACGCAAATTCAGGAGCGATTCAAATGAGAGCAGCCAAGGAGAGATAGGCGTATTCTGGCGAGAAACCAGCGAGCCCAAGACTTGGGGCGTGGACAGACGCGAACCATTCCTCCGACCAACTGTTGCAAGTTTACAGACAATCCGCCGTCTACCAGCAGTGATGCACGAGTCACTGCGAGCTCGTTCAGTACATGCTGTTGCTCATAGAAAAATTCGACGCACCATAACTCGACATATCACTGAGAAAGACGAAACTGGGCCAGCTAGGTCCGCCGGAGTTCCTGAGAAAAAAAACGGCGATGAGAGGGAGGACGTCGAATGCGGTGAGGATAAGAGAGCTCACCTAATCTGCCGAGAGGAATCCGCTTGTCCATGTACGCGCGCTTCTCGGGTTGTGCGAGATCATCCTTGTTGATGTCGGTTTCGATCGTTCCAGGAAGGACAGAGTTGCCTGCGTCGGTAAAGTCTCAGCAGTGTAGTGAGGAGGCATTCTCGATGGAGAACTACGAACAGCGGATGCCGTAGGGCGATAAGGAAATCGCGCAGCTCTCCGTGAGAGACTTTGAGAGCGAGCGTCAGCGAGTGCGGGGTCGCGGGAGGACTAGAGAGAGCACGGACCTTGACGCCTGCTTTTGTAGGTGTGTAGTGACTGCAGATAGATGTCAGTCGTGCGTGGAGTGAAGTGGGTTCGACAGGCCGTACGCCTTGTTCGCCTCCCCCGACCAGTGCAGAAATCGAAGAAATGGCAACGATTGCACCTCCTTGCGGAGTCTGCGGCAGTGGTTAACGACATTCAGTCCTCTTCTTTCCGTACAGTCAAAGCGAGAAGGACTCACCTGCTCCTTCATCTGCTTCGCAACGGCTTGAACGACGAAGAAAGCGCCATCGAGATTCACGCACCTTGTCAAGTTCCAGATCTCCTGTAGTTTCGACGCAGGTATCAGAACTGTGTACGGAAGTGCCACGAGGAGCACTTACATGACGAGGTCGAGGAAGGAGAAGAACGGGCAGATTCCAGCGTTCGACACCAAACAATCGATTCGTCCGAACGCCGCCACGCCTTCCGCAACGATCTGCCCCTCGCATCAGCTTCCTTCAATCTCAGCTCCAGAAAACGCACTTTCTCCGCCGTCCTGGGATCCGCAATATCCCCTCCCACAGCCACTGACTGCCGACCCAGCTGCGCTATCTCCGCCTGCAGAGCCTTCACGTCCGCCGTCGTGCGCGCGTCCCTCAAGTGGTGCAGAACAAGGTGTGCACCCTGTGCTGCTAGGCCTAGTGCGCTACCGCGTCCGATACCCTGTGAGGAGCCAGTGACGACGGCGACATTGTTGTCTAGGAGACGGGGGGAGAGGAGGGCGGCGGAGGTGGCTTGCTGGGCGAGTGGGACTTGGTAGCGGAGGGAAGGTGCCGGTGGAGACTGGCCGGAGTAGTTGGGGAGAGAGGAGGGAGGGCGCGAAAGGGAGGATAGTTCGCTCGGTGCGTCTTTAGCCCGAATGGTCGCCCCAGTCAGGCTCAGGCTCGTCCAGGCTTGCCCTCCACCACCATGTCCTCCAAGCGTGTCTGCCAGATCATTCGCATCCGCCCAGAGCGGTTCGAAGAGTACTGCCAGGTCCGTCTCGCTCTCCCCTCCACGCGCTCCGTCGCGTCACTCCCTCCTTCTCAAGCTGACCCCCGCTCCACAGGTCCACGACGCCGTCTGGCCCGGTGTTCTCGCGTAGCTCTCCCTCCTACCCGCGTGCAGCAGCTCGCTAACGAGCCCTCACAGCGCGCTCAAGAAAGCACATTTCACCGACTACTCAATCCACCACGACCCCATCCACTCCCTGCTCATCGCTACGTTCAAATGGACCGGATCAAACTGGAACGACGACATGGAGGAGGTGGCTAGGGACGACGAGACGCGTCGATGGTGGGCAATAACAGATTCGATGCAGGAGAGCTTGGTTGAGGGGGCGTAAGGGGAGTGGGGAGGAGGGTGGGTGGTGGTTGGATTTGGATTTGGTGTTTAGGTACGAGGGAGGGGAGGAATAGAGCTGTGAGCTTGGCGAGAGAGCTGCTGGGAGCTGATGCGATCTGCTTGTTTCGTGTCTTGCGGGTCGCTTCGTCTGCTCCTTTTGGGTGGAGGTTAGAGGAGATGGGTATGGCGACTCTGGCGAATACGATCCTCGAATCCTGCTCCAAGCTCGACTACGGCGGGGGATTCTCTACCAGCTCGAGCCTGCGGAGTCCGCGTTCAACATCGAGTGCGCGGCTCTTTCCCTCCTTCCTCCTTCAGCCCATGGGCAAGAGTGAATCTCACCTGTGAGTCCCTCCTCCTCTCTTCAACCTTCACCGCTGACCTCTTCCTCCGGAGGTCAACCAAGCGGTCACACCTCTCCTCCAGCACGCACTTCCCGTCCCAAACGAGTTCACCTTCCACAGCATCTCCCATCCTCATCGACTTTGATTCCTCGAAACCCGAGGGAACTCTTCACTTCCACGGTGACAAGCTCGGCGTAGGCTGGAGAGGGCAGTTTCAGCCGAAAAGGCGAACGATTGGTTCGGGGTCGAGTGCGTGGAGGTATCTCGCGGGAAGCTGGGAGCTGGGGTGGGAGGTGGAGCTTTAGGCTTTCGGCGAGAGTTTTTGGGAAGGAGCTCGCGAAGGTGTTTGTAGGGAGGAGGAGGAATGTGAAGGAGGATTTCGTGCGGAGGAGTCGAGCGAGGAAGGCTGTGGGAGCTTCCTTGACTGCTGTTTTGCTTCGATAAATTCGCTCTCTCGAACGCTTCGAATCGAGTGAATGCTCAACTCTCAGAGTCCTGGAAGAGCCTGTACTTGAGAGGTGGACTTGAGCGGGGGGAGGAGAGGCACAAAGGCGTGGCTTTTTCGGACTCCGGGCGAGGAATGCGAAGCCGTTCGTCCTTCTCCCTTCCCCCTTCCAATACTCAATCTCAACTTACGAATTCTCTACCGTACGCTAACAGCTACGGTGCTTGATCTTCTATACGGCGATTCGGACTGGTCCTTAGCTCCTCGCTCGAACCTGTGCTCCTCCCCGCTCCCGATCTCCAGCTACGCGCCACGTCAACACGTTCTCACCATCGGTCTCTTTTCCCGTCACATCTAACGCATCACATCCCTTTCTTCTCGATCCTGCGGACCTTAGGCACGTTTTGGGGCGAAGGGCGCGAGCGCGCAATTCCGCTCTGGGCACACCGCAGTCTCAACTGTCGCTGGAATTACGGCAGAAGTCTTCTCCTCTTCCGCGCTACTTCAGCGAGGTTGGACCGTTGCGCTGGAGCACCGCGAGGAGCGAGGGTGGGTCTTGCGAAGCGTGTGGGCTGTCAGGGAACGTCCCGTAATCTCGCTTTGGGCGCGTCGAATCTGTCTTGCCTCGCTGATCACTGGGCGATACGTGAACTTTGGTTGAGAAGGCACTCGGAGCAGGTGGTGAGCATGGCTGGGGGAGGATACGGGCGGTAGAGGTGTCGTTTTTCGCTCGAACTTTGACCCTCAAGGAAGAGCGTCTCTGCCTAGATTGTATCGAAGGGAACAGAGCCCCAGAAATAAGCTTCCTTTTCTCTCCGTGGACGTGGAAGAGGAGGAGCGGGCGCCAGCTGGAACGGGCGATTTGAATAGGCTGGCGCCCCCCGCCTTCGCCCTCTCGTCGCTGGACCCTTTCTCCGTCGCGAACTCAGCTCGGATTAGAGCTCTCTACACCAAGGAGGGTTAATCTCCTCCAACTACAATTAGCTACAACCACCACCAGCACTCGCGCGACTCCCCTTTACCTCCCCTTCCCGCCCGTCTCAACTGCCTTCCCCAACGTGCCGCATCGATGGAGGACGACTTCGCCCTAGAACCTCCCTCCAACCACTCGAGCCCTCACGAATACGATCACGACCACTTTGACTCAAACTCGTCCTCTTCAAGCGGCGACTCGCCTTCCTCCGACTCGGCCTACCCTTCTTCCGCCACGCCCAGCTGGGCTTTCGACTTGGGTCTCTCCGTCCCACAACACGTCGGCATGCCTCGAGACGACTGGGGATCTCCTCTCGTGGATCCCATCTTTGGCGTCAAGGGAGAGGGGGCGTTTGGAGCCGAGGGAATGATGGGAGGAGAGGATGAGGGAGGCCTGGCCTTGACGAGCGACTTTTGGAGCACGGCGCCGAGTACGACGGTGCATTCGCCTGTCGAGAGTAGGAGCTATCACCGCCAGCATTCAGATTACTACGACCCGGCGCGCGCGGTCAAGGTGGAGGAGCTCGACTCGAAGGAGATGGAGGTCGACTTTGAGGACCTAGTTAACGGCGACGTGTGCGGGTACGTGCCTCTCTCCAGTCCTCCTAGTGACCCGCCTAACCCTTTACTTTGCAGCCCCGCCTCAGCGTCCTCGGCGGCTCCCCCTTTCCCCTCCTACCAACCGACCCCGCAACGCGCCCTCACCCCAGTCTATGCACCTTCCCCCGTCCCTCTCCCCTCCAACACCCACTCTGGCGCCTCCCTCTTCCTCAGCGGCATGTCTATGCCCGTTGACCTCCTCGCCGTCAACGCTGGCATCTCCCCACAACTCACCGGCGGACTCCCGACTCCTCCTCTTCCAGACCCGGGGCAGGAGCCCGCAGAGGAGGAATGGATGACGGCCGTCGTACCGGAGGATACGGTGGGCAGAGAGGAGGAGGTCGAGGAGGAGGTAGCCGCGGCGGTGAAAAGTGAGCACGAGGAGCGCGGGGCGTCGAGAGAGTCGAGTCAGTCAAGGAGGGAGGACGACAAGATTGCGGCGGTGGCGGCGACCAACCTCGTCGCCAAGGACGCCGTCGTCGCCGCCAAAGTTATCGAGGCGATCGCGAACCCGCCCAAGTCGGTGACGGGACTTCAACTCCTCGTCCTCGGTGTCCCCGTCGTCGGCGCCAAGAGTCGGGTCGAGACGCAGATCAAGATCTCGCTCGTCCTCGTAGGCCAGAAGGCCGGGACTGGGAGGGTTAAGGCTGAGGACGAGGAGCGGAGCGTGGAGGACGTCATGACGAGCGATGGAGGGCTGCAGGAGGGAGCGGGGGACGAGCTCACGAGGATTGGGACCTGGTCTCACGTTCGCCTTCCCAAGTTCCTCGCGCTCAAGAAGAAGAACAAGAAGCAAGCCAAGGCTGGTGCGTTCCTCCTCTTCTGCTACCTCGCCGGTAGCTGATTTCTATCGCTTCGCAGATCCCGACGAGGCCAACACGCTCATCCTCGACGTCGCCGTCATTCGCGGCTCAGAACCTCACGACGAAATCTTCATCTGCACCGGCTGCCGACAACGGGAGCACAAGCGCGCTCAGCGCAAGAAGGAGGCGCGCGTCAGGCCCGCCAACGAGGCTGCCGACGCCGCGATCCCGGACGAGGACGAGGAGCGTAGGAAGGTCGTCGTCTTCAACTGCTCCGAGTACGTCGAGTTTGGCGCGGGCGAGGTCGTTCTTCCGACGAGGATTACGTGCTACTGTCGGCATCACAAGGAGCGCAAGGGATTCTCGTGAGTTCGTTTCTCCGCATTCGAGGAGCGCTGGCTCACCATTCTTCAAACGCAGCGTCACCTTCTCCCTCCGCACCTCGACCGGCGTCGTCGTCGCTTCCGGCTCAAGCCCTCCCATCATGATCACCGACGACCACAAGACCTCCTCCGTTCGCCCCTCGGCCGCCAACTCCGTCTCCCACTCCGCCGACGTCAGCTTCGACTCGCTCGACGTCGACGCGCCACCCGCTCCCGCACCCAAAGCGAAGCCCGCCAAAGCCGTCAAGAAGGACAAGCCCTCTGCCGTCGCTGCTTCGGCGCGGCCGAAACGAGCTGCGAGAGGCAAGACGGTTCGAGGCGCTACGGAGAGCGACGAGGAGTTTGAGGAACCGCTCGCGGCGCGCGGGACGGGGAAGAAGCATGCGGCTGCGGCGAAGCCTTACGACTCGGACGCTCGACCGCGGAAACGCCAGTCGGGCGTGCACAAGTCTCCGTCGTTCGCGATGACGCCGTTGACGATGTCGAAGCCGCCTTCGCCGACGTTGAGACCGGTTCCGGATGCGCATATCAACGTTCCTGCGCAGCCGAGCCTCGAGACGGGAGCGGCGGGGACGGAGAGCTGGGAGTCGGCGCTTGGGTTGGGAGGGATGGATTCGGTCATGGCGGATGCGACGACGGGGAGGCATGGCAGCAACGCCTTTTCGGTTGCGAGTGCGTATTCGACCGCAGCGTCGAACGCGCCTTCGCCGGCGCAGTCGTACGATTGGAGGTCGAACGCGTCGTCCCCTCCCCTCTCGCCTGGATCCAACTCGACCGCCGCCGACACCTTCTCGTCCTTCTTCAACGCTCTCCAATCCCCCGACATGGCGTCGAGCATCGCTTCGACCTCCCACTCCGCCCTCCCCTCCCCCCAGCCTCAGCAACTCCAGTCCGGCGACGGCAGTTTCGGACAGCTCTACACCCCCAGCAGCTCGTTCGTCTCGATCCCTCAAACCGTCCCCTCGATGAACTGGTCCTTCCCTCACCCTCGCCTCACTCCTCCCCCTCCTCGCATCAGTCGCCTCATCCCCGGCGAAGGTCCAGTACACGGCGGGATCGAAGTCACCGTCCTCGGCGAGAACTTTGTGCGCGACCTCGTGTGCGTCTTTGGCGACTCGGCGGCCGTGCCGACGCACTTCTGGTCGTCGAGTACCCTCGTCTGCATCCTCCCTCCTTCCGCCAACCCCGGTCCCGTCGTCGTAGGCATCAAGGGCGTCCCTCTCACCGTCGAGCAGGGGACAGGGCTCCAGCTCTTTACGTACAAGGACGACTCGGATCGCTCGCTCCTCGAACTCGCGCTCCAGGTCGTCGGGCTCAAGATGACCGGTCGGCTCGAGGACGCCAGCGCGGTCGCGATGCGTATCGTCGGGAACAACAGCAACGCGCAGGCGTCGGCGAGTAGGCAAGTCAGCCCGACTGGACCGGTCGTCGATACGGCTGCGTTGGCGATGAGGATGAGCGAAGCGAGCGCGTCGGTGTACGCCTCGCCCCCTGCGTCCCGCCCGCCTTCGCGCCAGGCGTCCATGGTCAACCTTACCCACCTCTCTGGATCCCCCGCCTCGACTTCGACTCCCCTCCCTTTCTCCCCCGTCGCGGGCGAGACGAGGAACTTTGAGGGAATAGTCATCAAGTTCCTCTCCCTCATCGACCTCGATCCCTCCCTCATCCCCGGCTCAGCCCCCTCCCTCCCCCTCGCCCTCTCCCCCATCTCTCACGTCAACGCTCAACGCCACTCCCTCCTCCATCTCGCCACCGTCCTCGGCTTCCACCGACTCGTCCAGTTCCTCCTCGCACGCGGAATTGCCATCGAGTCGGCCGACAGGAACGGCTTCACCGCTCTCCACTTCGCGGCGCTGTACGGTCGCGTCGCCATTACGCGCCAGCTGCTCGAAGCGGGCGCGGACAGGAGCGCGAGGAACTTGGCGGGCAAGACGCCGCTCGATATCGCGAGGGATCGGGACGACATTGATGTCGAGGAGATCTTCTTCCGCTCGAGGGCGGCGACGACGAGCACGGTGCGGCCCCAGCAGCATAGGTTCGATTTGCCGCCGTACGAGTCGTCGTCGGCGCCTGGGACGCCGAGGAGCGAGTATTCGAGGAGCGTCGTGAGCGATTACGATGCGTCGGATTCGGGGAGCGAGGAGGAGTCTTCGTCGTTCGATTCGAGCGAGGAGGACAGCGAGGACGACGAGGAGCGGACGACGAGGATCTCGCGCAACCCGTCGATGGTCTCGCTGCACTACCTCCTCGAAGCGGAAGCGGACGTCAACGCCGAGTTCTCGCCTCTCCGCATGACCGTCCTTCCCCTCCCTTTCGTCGACGAAAAGAAGCTCGACACCATCGCCCCTCCCGTCGATCTCAAGACCGCCAAACTCTCGCCGACGGCCTGGCTCTCACGGTCGTTCCAGAAGCCCGCCGTCGTCCCCTTCGACCCCAGCAGCGACAAAGTCCCTCAACGACCGATTTCGATCGGCGTATGGGACAAGATGCCTGGACTCCCGAACGGCGCCTGGGAGAAGATGCGTCTCCCGAACGCGTTCGCTCTTCCGCTCCAGATGCCAGCGGTGACGGCGTTCCCGAGCATGGCGAGCATGCCAGCGTTCCCTAAGTCCTGGATGAGCGGGAGGTCGGAAGGAATCGCCGATTCGGGCGGAGAGGCGTCGGGGAGCGAGTCGGAGGGCAAGGTCGTCAAGGAGTGGCCGATGCGCGCGTGGTGGCCTTCCAAGGCGCTCGATTCTCTCCCTCCACC
This sequence comes from Glaciozyma antarctica PI12, assembly GCA_002917775.1. Taxonomy (NCBI): domain Eukaryota; kingdom Fungi; phylum Basidiomycota; class Microbotryomycetes; order Kriegeriales; family Camptobasidiaceae; genus Glaciozyma; species Glaciozyma antarctica. The sequence goes on along the minus strand of KZ627146.1, from coordinate 687,725 downwards.
CGTCTACTCCGCTACCGATACGCTCGTGCAGGCGGCACCGTCACCGACGTCGTCGACGTCGTCTCTGCCGCCGATGAGGGCCTCGTCGTCGGGGTCGAAACGTCGGAGTGCGATGTTGATGGATGAGCAGATCGCTCGAAGCGATCGCATGCTAATGCTCTTCTGGCTCCCCGTTCTCATTCGTACGTCTTTCCTCCTCCCTCGCAGTGCTCAGCTAACGTTGCCTCTCCTCAGTCGTCCTCGCTTTCGCCGCCTACTCCTCTTTCCACCCCTACATCCGCCCCGTCCTGGCTCTCGTCACCGAGTCCATGCTCGGCAGCGGGACCGCCGAGGGCGCGCCGATCAACCCCCTCGCTGCCGCCTGGCTGCAGCAACGCGACAACTTGTGATTCCATGTGGTGCGTCCCTCCCTCCTTCTGTACGAGCTCCGCTGACGCCCTCTTCTCGTGACAGCACGATAGCAGCACACCTGCCTGTGGCGATTTCGCCTCTGTATGACTACCCCATTGCAAAACCCTCATTCGACGTCCAGCTACCCCCCTTTTTTTCGTACCCCATATGCCCCCTCTTTTAATTCGCTGTAGATAGTAGAACCGCCTGATTTAGCAGCCTTTCTTTTGCGTGTACCGATACTCGTAGCAACCCTGGAAGATCCTTTCGCGTAGCTCGGAGAGAACGCAAGTTTCGTACTCGAGCGTCGCGCGCGAGCTCACTTTCTCTCAAGCCAACCCAGAATCAGAAACGCTGTGCTCGTTCTTACACAACACTCGCCTCCAGCATCTACCCACGCCACTCCTTGACCGCCCTCTCGATGATAGGCCTCAACACCTTCCTCCCCGCCTCGCTCGACGTATGACTCCACACCGCCCTCCTCGGCAACAAGTCCTTCCCATCCCTGCGTCGCCGAAATCAGCTCCGTGCGAAGAAGGAGGCGGAGAAGAACGTACGGCCTCTTCCACTCTTTGAGCGTGTTAAGTTGCTCCGCTTCCTCGATAGCGTGCTTGAGAGCATGGAACAGCCTATCCGCCGCTCGCTCGTTCAGTCGCTTGCCTACTCCGTGATTTCGGTCAGTTCAGTTGAGGAGAGAGTGAGGAAGTCGGACGCACCCCAACCGTGAGCTACGACAAGCGCGATCTCGTGAATCTTGACGTCGTCCTCGTCGCGGTAGTTGGTGAGCATGACGCTAACGTCAACCAGGGCTTCGGCGGTGTAGGCTATCACGGACCCAGTGTCAGCGAGAGAACGGGAGGGAGAGGAGGGGGGACGGACCTCGTTCAATGGCAAACCATTCGGGGACGGTGGCCTCGGGCGTGCGGAGGATCTGCTCGTTGAGCGAGACGGGGATGCTGGCGAAGCCGAGGCTGAGAGAAGGATACCTCTCTGATTTGGTGTCGAGACTGCGAGAGCGTATCAGTCCTCTCTCCCTCCACAAGCGAGAAAGGGGACGTACGAATCGCTCTTCCAGTCCCTCCGCAAGAGGTCTCGCACACTCAACTCGTCCAAACCGCGCTTCGACGCCGTAAGCTCCTTCGAAAGACTCTTCATCGTGTCCTTCAAATCCTTATCGCGCCAACTGCTCATCGGGAACAGCCTCTGCGCGCTCTCAAGATCGACCTCCTGCCGCTCATTGTGCTTGAGCCCACTGCTATCGAGCGCAATAGTCCTCAGCAGCAGATCCACCATCTCCCTCGGCATCACCCCATGCATCGACTTGCGCTCATCTCGCGCGTCCAGGATGACTTTCGAGACGAGCGAGGAGCACGAGGCCGAGACGGCAATCAAGCGGGGTGAGGCGTCCGGTGCGAGTCCTCCGTCTTCGTGGTGGTCAATAATGCTGAGGATGGTGGCGTTGGACCACATGGCGCGAGGGATGTTGTGGTCGACGAGAGCGATACCTCGCGTGCGATGCCAGAGGTCGGAGGGCTTGATGGGTAGCTCGTCGATGGCTGTTTCCGTCGCGTTAGCTGAGGTAGGGGATGGAGAGAGAGGAGCGCACTGAGGAGGTCACGGTGGCCTGTAGACATGCGGGATTGGTTGAGGGCGAGAGTGTTCTCGGGACGGAGGAACAGCGCGTCCTCCTCAGTCTGGAGGATCGCGATGGCTTTCTGCTCGTCGGGTCAGCTTCCCTCCCTTGTCCTACGCAGGCACGACTCACTTGAGGAGGATCGAGGTGCGTAAGGTGGTAAGCCCATGCCAACGCCGCCGCCATCGAATCCATATCTCCTCCTTCGTTCCCCAAGACGATCGTCCACCCGAGAGCTTCTCCGTCGAACAGGTCCTTCAGGAAGCTGTCCTTGACGCTCCTGGCCCACTCGGAGAAGTGGCCATGTCCCAGTGGCCCAGTCTCGTTGTAGAGAGGGGCGTGGAGGAGGGGAGAAGGAGTCTGCGCGTCGAAGAGGAGAGGCTGTTGGAGGACGAGGGGAGAAGGTGCTGCTGAGGCGAGGAGGGCGAGGGTTGCTCCTACGAATGCTGCCAGTGGTCTTGTTCGTACGCCAATCATCGTCGTCGTCGTCGTTGGTGAGGGGAAGGAGGAAGACGAGCGGGATCTCGACCGACTTGGACCTCAGCCAAATGACGCGCCCACGTTCTTGTTTTGAGGATTCATTTCACGCTCTGAACGCGTGTTCTTGTACTATTTCTGGCACTGTAACTGCAAGGAATAATCAAGAACGACGCTCCATCGAAAGAAGAGCAAAAAAAAATCACCTGGGAGTGGCCCGGAGAGGAGTCGTTGGCTCCAACCGACATACTGCTGTGCTCGTTCTTCGATACAAGGCAACTCCTACCGCAGGAGCAGGAACACTCGCTCACCCCTTGCTTGTCCCGCCACCGCCCCTTCCAGCCGACGTTCGACCCGACTTTCTTCGAACTGTCCTTCGGAACAGCAGCGATGGGAGACCTCAAGCTAGAGCTCGAGTCAGGTCTACCTCCTCCTGGAGTCCAGGCGGAAGCTGGCGATCGCAGACAGCCGGGGACGGGAGGAAGGCGTGTTGTTCTTGGGCTCTTCGGTCTGCTGGGGCTTGCCGTGCTGCTCCGTGACACCTCCGTGGGCAAGGTGAGCTTCCTATGAGCTCGGTACAGCAAGCCAAAAGGACTGACCGCCCCGCGACTCGCAGCTGGCGACGTCTCTCCTCCCCTCGACCACCTGCCGCGATGCACGCGCTGCGCACTTCTCTCGACGCGGTCAGATCGATTGGTTCCCCTGCCCTGACTCGTCTGAGACGTACTGGTGAACCCGATTCCTCTGTTGGCTGAGGATCCGACTGACCCAGACCGCAGCGCCTTTTTCAACGTCCCGCTCGACCACCTCAAACCTCACCCGAACGAGACGGTCAGCCTCGCGCTACGGATGTTCCCCTCGACTTCAAACAAGGAAGCGTACAAAGGAACTCTGATCATCAACCCCGTACGTCCCTTCTCGCTCCCCGCCCGAGATTAAAGACTGAACCGTCTCGCAGGGCGGTCCCGGTGGATCCGGCACCGAAGAAGTCGCTCGACTCGGTTCCCACCTCTCCACCATCGTCCAAGGTCCGTCGTTCACTCCCTTTGCAGCATATCTCCTAACACAACCCGAACAGGACGCTACGACATCCTCTCTTTCGACCCGCGCGGCGTCAACCTCACCTCCCCCGCCCTCTCCTGCTTCCCCACCGAATCCCTCGCCCAGCTATTCCAGCGCGACGTCGAGTCCCTCGGACTCCTCTACGAATCTCAATCCCCCTTCCTGCCGACTCCAGCTCCGGGAGACCCGATGACGGAGGGAGAATTGCGCTGGGCGGGCAAGCTGGATGGGATGAATGTCGCGCTGGATAGGACGTGCGTGGAGAATGGGGATAAGGGGATATTGAAGGGCTCTTCGACGGCGAGTACGGTGAGGGATGTCAAGGCGATTGTGGAGGCGTTGGGCGAGGAGGAACTTTCGTATTGGGGATTCAGGTGGGTCGTCATTTCGGTGCGAGGTGAGGCAGAGACTGACGAGCTTCGCAGTTATGGGCCGATTTTAGGAGCGACGTTTGCGGTGCGTCTTGGCGAAGTTTGGGAGGAGGGAAGCTGCTGATGCGAGAGCTTCGCAGGCCATGTTCCCTGAAAAGGTCGGCCGAATGGTCCTTGACGGTGTCAGCGACGCAGATCTCTACACCAACAACCTGTGCGTCTTATCCTCGCCCTCCAGCCTACTTTTCTGACGCCACTCCTCACAGCTGGGACTGGGGCCGCAGCGCAATGAACCACACGCACCTCGTACGCCTCCCTCCTCCCTTCCCCACCTCGCTAACCTTCTCGCAGACCCTCGACGGCTTCCTAACCTCCTGCCTCGTCGCAGGCCCTCTCTGCGCTCTCTCCACCCCCAATTCGACCCTCCTCACCCTCCACACCCGCCTCGCGACTCTCCGCACCTCCCTCCGCCTCTCTCCCCTCCCCGTCCATTCCCCAACTCTCGGTACCGGGATCCTGACGACTTCAGCGGTACAGCATACAATTTTTAGAGGGCTTTATAACCCCAAAGGCTGGCCGGAGTTGGCGGAGCTTCTGGCGGAGGCGGAAAGGGGGGAGGGGAGGAGGATGTGGGAGAAACTCGCGGCTGGGAACTTGGGACTGGGTTCGAGGGACCCAACGGAGAACGTGTTCAACCGTTCTATGGACGCGACGGGCTCAGGACTGTTGTGCCATGTGAGTTCCGTTCCCTTCTTCGTGCGAAAAGTGGCTGATGAGGGCAGTCTATCATGTGCTCCGATACGGACCATGCGACGTTGGAGGATACGTCGTTGGAGGAGCTGGTGAGGTACATGCGCGAGATGGGGGAGATCAGTATCAGTGGACAGGCGTGGGCGGAGTGGATCTCGCAGTGTCGTCGGTGGTCGCAGGTGGGGACGGAGACGTATCGTGGGCCTTGGACGCTGGAGGGAGGGATGGGAAGGCCAAAGTGAGTTCCTCTCTGGGCGTGCGCGACTTGGCTGATGGGTTTGCACGCGATAGGAACCCGATTTTGTTCGTTGCGATGACAGCGGACCCGGTCACGCCCTTGTCGGCAGCGATCAAAATGGCCTCAGGATTCGAGTCCTCCGCCAGTCTTCTCATTCAAAACGGGTCCGTTCTTCCCTCATCCTCGTCGACCCAGCTAACAGGCAATGTAGAATGGGCCACTGCTCCCTCGCGCACCCCTCGCTCTGCACCGCGAAGAAGATTCGCGACTACTTCCTCGATAAGGAGTTGCCGGAATGGGGAACGGTGTGCGAGAGTGATCCTGGCTTCTTGTTCCCGGATCCTGAGGCGGTGCGGGTGGCGGGAAGTGGGGATGATGACGATGGAGGATCTCGCTGGAGGCTCTCGCTGAGGAGGGAATGGGGAGGTGGTGATGCGGTTCGAGGGGTTGGCGATCGTACCTTTCTCGTTCACTGAATCTACGCTGTTGCGAAGGGAGATAGTTGAGATCGTCCGAGCGAGGTGTCTCCTTCGACGAAGACGCGTAGATTGAGCTCTGCTTCCCCTCCACTCTCTCCCTCCTCGACACGCCCTTCCCCTCCCTCCGCCTTCTCTCGCACTCATCCTAAGCCTTCCACCATGAACGGCTTTGATCGCGGCGCAAGTCTCGTCGTCCCTGCCCGCTACGGCGCGTGCTAACTCATTCTCCCCCCCAGCGCGCCTACGCCGTTCCCGTCCTTCCCCCCGCCTCTTCCGCCGCCTCGGCTCGCTCAGGCTTCTCCAACACCTCCAATACGAACGCCACGAACACGACCACGATCGCGCAGTTCTACTCGTTCCTCTCCTCGTTCCGCGACAACGCCTCGTTCATCTACCGCGACCGCCTGCGCGCGAACCTTCTTCGTAAGGAATGGACTCTCGAGGTCGAGATGGGCCATGTGATTGGGTGGAACGAGGAGCTAGCGGGCAGGCTGAGGAGTGAGCCGGGGGACGTGATTCCTCTCGTGAGTCGCCTCTCTTTTTTCGGCGCGTGATGGAGACGCGGCAAAGCTGATGCGATGGGGCGCGCGCAGTTTGAGATCGCGTTGAGGAACCTAGCGAGGACTATCTTGCACCCGACGGCGGGGTCGTTGAGCGTGGAGGAGCGGGAGCAGCGCGAGAAGGAGGTGCCAGAGATCCAGCTGCAGCTACGGAGTGGGAGCAGGCTTATGCAGTTCCGTGAACTCGGCGTACGTCCCCAAGCTCCTCCCTAGGTGCTCAAAGCTAACCAGACGCGAATAGGCGACCTCCATCTCCCAACTCGTTCGCCTCCCTGGTATCGTCATCTCCGCCTCCGTCCTCGCGTCGCGCGCTATCAAGCTCCACATCACCTGCAAGTCCTGCCGCCACGTCGCTCACATGGACATTCAAGGTGGCTTCGCGGGCTTCTCTCTTCCCCGTCGCTGCGGCTCGTGAGTTCTCGTTTCGTCGCGCAGGAGGAGCGACCCAGCTGACGCGTTGCGGATAGGGATCCTTCGCCTGATGGAGGAGCCAAGGACTGCCCGATGGACCCCTACGTGATTGTGCACGACAAGTGCAGCTTTGTCGATCAGCAGATCATCAAGCTACAAGAAGCGCCCGACATGGTTCCCGTCGGAGAGCTCCCTCGCCACGTCCTTCTCAGCGCGGATCGGTGCGTCCCCCTCTCCTTCCTCTCGCTCGCCGGAACTGACGGCTTGATCCAGCTATCTCACTGGCAAGGTCGTTCCTGGAACTCGCGTCATCGCTACTGGTATCTACTCGACCTTCCAAGCTGGCAAATCAGTGCGTCCCTCCCTCCCTTCTCGCGCTGTTCCTCTGACCTTCCTGCTGCAGAAATCTGGTGGAGCCGTCGCTCTTCGTACCCCCTACCTGCGTGTTCTCGGCCTCGAGATTGATACCGACGGGCGAGGACGAGGAGCGAGGAACTTTACGGCCGAGGAGGAGGAAGAGTTTGGCGAGATGGCGCGCGGAGAGGGGTTCTACGAGCGGTTCTCGAAGAGTATCGCACCGAGTATCTTTGGGAGTGATGGTGCGTCCTTTCTTCTTTGCTGGGTGTTGCGGGAGAGCTCACGAGGGCGAACGCAGACATCAAGAAGGCCATCGCTTGCCTCCTCTTTGGCGGTTCGAAAAAGATCCTTCCCGACGGCATGCGCTTGCGAGGAGACATCAATGTCCTCCTTCTTGGAGACCCTGGAACGGCCAAGTCTCAGCTCCTCAAGTTCGTCGAAAAGGTCTCCCCCATCGCAGTCTACACCTCGGGCAAAGGATCTTCGGCCGCAGGATTGACCGCCTCGGTGCAGCGTGATCCTACCACCGTGCGTTCCTCCTCTCCCTCGTTTGAACAAGGACTGACCGGAATGAACAGCGCGAGTTTTACCTCGAAGGAGGAGCGATGGTCCTCGCTGACGGCGGAGTCGTCTGCATCGACGAGTTCGACAAGATGCGCGACGAGGATCGCGTCGCCATACACGAGGCGATGGAGCAGCAGACGATCTCGATCGCCAAAGCAGGCATCACGACCATCCTCAACTCGAGGACGAGCGTGCTCGCGGCGGCGAACCCTGTGTTTGGAAGGTACGACGACATGAAGAGTCCTGGCGAGGTGCGTTCTTCTTTTTTAGTCTGGTTCCGGTGAGGAGTGGAGCTGACTACGTGAGAGCAGAACATCGACTTCCAAACGACTATCCTGTCGCGTTTCGACATGATCTTTATCGTCAAGGACGAGCACGACGAAGCTCGTGATCGCGTGCGTTCGCTTTCTCCTGCGCTTCGTCGACGACCTAGCTGACGCCTTTCGTGTGGCCAGGGAATCGCCAAGTTCATCATCAACCTTCACATGAACCGAGCGAACGAGACAGCCGTCGTGGGCGAGATCGACATCGACAAGATGAAGCGCTACATCGCGTACTGCAAGTCGTACGTTCTCGCTCGTCCTTCCTGCCCGTATTGCCACTCACTCCCCCCACTTCTGCAGGCGCTGCGCACCCCGGCTTTCGGCGGAGGCAGCGGAGAAGCTCAGCAGTCACTTTGTCGCCCTCCGCAAGCAGGTGCAGCAAGTCGAGCGGGACAACAACGAGCGTTCTTCGATCCCCATCACCGTCCGGTACGTCTCCTCTCTCTTTCCGTGCGACGACCATCGCTCACACCCTCCATTCCTTAGCCAACTCGAAGCCATCATCCGCATCTCCGAATCGCTCGCCAAGATGACGCTCAACACGGAAGTGCAAGAGCACAACGTCGACGAAGCGATTCGTCTCTTCAAGTTCTCGACCATGGACGCCGTGCAGGCCGGCAACGTCGAGGGCATGACGCGCGGTGACCTTATGGAGGAGATCACCAAGGTCGAGGCGGATATTCGACGACGGCTGCCGATCGGGTGGAGCACGAGTTACTCGAGCTTGGTGAGGGAGTTTGTGCAGCAGCAGGGGTACACGAGCCATGCGCTCGAGAGGACGTTGTATATCCTCGAGCGGAGGGAGGTCATTCGGTTTAGTGGAGGGAAGAAGACGGTGCATCGGGTGGGGGTTTAGGGAGCGAGAAGAGACTTGTACACGCTTTGGTGGTTGTAACCTTGTTTCAGTGCTGCAGATGTAGTGCTATGCTCGCTCGCTCCTGAACGATCTCGAAAAAGCTGCACATTCCAATCGCCAAACGTCTCCGAAGCTACTCGTGCCAGTCCCTGACCGCCGCCTCGATGATCGGCCTCAACACCTTCCTCCCAGCCATCTTGGTCATATGCTTCCAGACCGCACGACGCGGAAGTAGCTCTTTGCCGTCGCTGCTCAGCCTTCCGTCAGCTTTCGCAACCTCGGACAGCGAGACTCGAAAAACGCACGGTCGCTTCCATTCCTGCAGCGGGCCCAGCTCCTCCGAATCCTCGATCGCGAGCTTAATCGTACGGAAGAGATCTTCAGCAGCCTTCTTGTTCAGGTTCCTTCCTGCCAGCCCAAGCCAGGAACCATCAGCTCCGACTCGCTGCGAAGAGAACGAGACGTACCCCAGCCATGAGCGACGATGAGCGCAATCTCGCGTGTCCTGATGCCGTCGTCGTCGTGATAGCTGGTTAGAATGACGCTCACGTCAACGATAGCCTCGGAGGTGTAAGCTGCTCGTGAAGACGCTCAGGGTCAGCGAGGTGCGAAACTGGTGCGAAGCGACGGCGCACCTCGCTCGATCGCAAACCACTCCGGAGTCGTAGCTTCGGCTGAGAGGGCGTAAAGACGGTTAGCTGAATTAGGTTTAGGTTTCGAGTTAGGGGGAAGACGAACGAGTGCGCAAAATCTGCCTTTCGAGCGAGACTGGTACGCTCGCGAATCCAAGGCTCAGAGTGTGGTAGCGAGTTGATTTCGTCTTGATACTGTGCAAGCTGTTTAGTCTGTCTCCTTACGCACCTGAGTAAAAAGGAACTCACGAGTCGCTCTTCCAATCCCTCCTCAGCAGATCTCGCACGTCGAGCTCACCGAGCGCCTTCTTCGTCGCCTTGAGCTCCGTCGCGAGACTCCTCATGACCGACCTCAGCTCGCTCCCACGCCAACTACTCATCGGAAGGAGCCTCGCAGCACTCTCCACGTCGACCGCCTGACGCTTCCGCCTCTTGAGTCCATGGCTGTCGAGCGCGATCGTGCGAAGCAAAAGGTCGACCAGCTCCTTCGGCAGCTCGTCGTACAACTTGCCGAACTTTCCCTTCTCTCGGTCGCCGAGGATGATGTTCGTGACGAGAGAGGCGCAGGAGGCGGAGGGAGCGATGAGGCGGGGCGAAGCGGACGGCGCAACTCCGCGGTCTTCGTGATGATCGATGATGCTGAGGACGGGAGCTTTCGACCAGATCGTACGAGGGACGTTGTGGTCGACGAGTGAGATCCCCTTGATGCGATGCCAGAGGTCGAAGGGCTTCACCGGCAACTCGTCGATGGCTTTGAATTCGAATTCGGTCAGTGTTGGTTCCGGGAACGAGGTGCTGCGGCTTAGAACGCACTGAGGAGGTCGGAATGGTCAGGATCCATTCCAGAGTAGTTGAGTACGAGCTTGTTCTCAGGCCTGCGAGATGTGGTGAGTTACAGTTGTTGAGAGGGAGGAGTAGAGCACCTGAGATCGAGAGCGTTATCCTCCGTTTGCAAGATGGCCACGGCTTTCTGCTCGAGAGGTCAGCTTAAGCTAATTTAGATTCTGTAGCGAGCGGACGCACCTGAGGTGGATCGAGGTGCGTGAGGTGGTAGGCCCAGGCAACAGCCGCCGCCATGCTGTCCGTGTCGCCTCCCTCGTTCCCGAGCACGATCGTCCATCCGAGAGCCTGATCGGAATGCAAGGCCTTCAAGAAGTCTTTCTTGGTCGTGCGGGACCACTCTGAGAGGTCGCAGCGAGCGGAAACCAGGACGTGAGGAGACTCGACGAGGACTTGCTGCCCGACGGGGGAGGGAGCTGCGAAAGCGAGGAGAGTCGAGGAGACTCCAGCCAAGGCAGCGAGGAGTGGGATGAGTGGCTTTGAGATCATCGTTGAGGAGTTGAGAAGCGGGGTGAGCTGGAGAGAGGAAGAGCGAGGAGGAGAGAGGCGCAGCTGCACCTTCTCCTCGGACCTCCGCACCGTCTCTCGAGTCGATCTGTATCCAACGCAAGTATTATTAACAACACAGTATTCAAGATGGACTGCCCGTTCCGCTGCTCAGTGCCTCGTCTTGGCCTTGGCCAGTCTTCCCAGCGTCTTCGCCAACCGAGGTCGCTCCTTCGCACAATCGACGCCGTCCAAGCTGACGAGCGTAGGTACAACCTGCAGCAGCACGGCGCGATAGGTCATGCGCTTGAAGTACCATGCGTCGGGAAGCGCCTTGCGGAACTTGCGATCGACGGCGGTCCACTGGCTCGATTTCGAGACGGGGCCTTGGTCGTCGTCGGGGTGGAGGATCTGGTAGTCGGCATGAGGAGGGAGAGAGTCTGTGGGCTGGATCATGAGAGGTGGGTAGTAGGCGAGAGTGAGGGGGTTCATCCTGCGCGGGTCGAATCCGTCAGCGAGAGCAAAGAGACGACGCTTCGCACGCCTCACCTCAGGTCGACCGATTCGAGCTCGCTCAACGTCCCCAGCACCGCAGCAACCGGTCGGCACTTGCTCAATCGCGCGCCCATGACCGAGAGCTTCTTGAGCCTGGTCAGCCCGACGAGCGGCTCCAAGTCCTCGAGAAAGCTGAAGTTGAGGTTGAGGACGCGGACGTTCGGGATAACGGCGGCAAAGTCGGCGGGGAGGGAGTTAAGCTGGCACATGGCCAGCTCGAGGTAGACGAGGTTGTAGAACTTCTCCGAGGGGAAGGAGGTAGGGATGGGGTTGCCGGAAAGGTAGAGGCGCTTGACGTCCTGGATCTGGTTCATCGACAGAGTCCTGCGCGGGTTCGTAGAGTTAGCTTGATCGCAATCGAGGAGCGAGACGACGTACAAAGCTCCACCACTCTGATCCCGCACGCTGAGGTTCTCGAGCTTCCGCAGCCGGTCGGTCCCCTCTACGGCGCCCAATCTCGCGCCGTCGACGAAGAGCGTGCGTAGCTTTGGCGCGAAGGCGACGTCGAGATTCTCGAGAGGGTTGTCGCAGAGTCGGAGAACGCGTAGGCGGGTCATGGGGGCTGAAGGCTCGAGGGCGCAGAGCTGATTATGGTCTGTCGTCGAGAACAGCTTCAGCAAGAATCCTGCTGCTGAAAACGGATACGACGCACCGAGGTTGATCAGGGAGAGACTCTGCATTCGCTCAAGACCGACGAGCATCGAAATCTTGTTCCTGCTGAGGTTCAGCGTCTCCAATCGAGTCCTATTTGACCGTCGTCAGCGAGCAGCTCTCCACGAACCCGAGCTCGACTACTCACCACTTTGTCGCTCCGAAATCGACGCTTTCGACCTTGTTCCCCCTCAAGCTCAATCTCAGTAGCCCATCGAGCTCGGCCAACCCGCTCAAGTTCCGAATCCCGTTGTTGTCGGCCTTGAGCTCGCGCAAGTGTTTCAGGCAAGCAAACTGGTGCACCGAATCGAGCTGGTTGTTGCTAATGTCGATTCGCTCGAGGTTTCGGAGGTGGCTGAAGGAGGTGAGGTCGCTGATCTTGTTCGAGGATATTGTTCACCGTTCGAATCGTCGATGGGATGCCGGTGAGGAAGGTGATCTCGTTGTCGTTGCTGGTGCGGTGCATCAGCAGCAGCCCGAGTAGAGGCAGAAAGGACTCACAAGTTGCCTTCGTCGAGCTTTGGCAGGAACTCCTTCAATCGCACGAGGCTTTCGACGCCCTTGTTCGCAAGGTTGATCGAGTTGAGCCCCTCCCAATCCGGCTCGAACGGTTCGACGTCCGTGATGAACTGCACGAGACGTTCGTGCGAGACGCCAAACGAGCATTCGGTGAGGAAGGTCGCATCGGCGGCGGTTGTGCGGCGGAAGGTGCGAGACTGGGTGGGCGAACGAGAGGTGCGAGGTCGGACCTTGGGAGCGCTCTCGAAGGAGCCGACGACGATGGAGGAGCGGGAGAAGTTGGACGCCGTGGGAGTATCTTCCGGTCCTGCTCGCGAAACCGTCAGTTCCTTCCTCATCAGCCGAAAGCGCTACTCACCAGAAAACTCGAGCTCCTGCAGCGCACGATCAATCCCCTTCGTCCGCGTCGAGCCGACCGTTCCATCCGCCTGCTCCTTCTCCGGCGTCTCCATCTCCAAACTCCCCGGTTCCCCAACCTCAAACTGCATTCCCTCCCCTCGTCCAACCTCAAACTTGAGGCGACTCCCCGCTCGCTCCCTCTCCTCGCGCTCGTGCAATCCCTCGATCCGACCGCTCGTCTTGCCGTCCGAGAAGCTCACGCTCCGAGGTGACTTGTCGGCATCGACGAGGCGGTACTTGGGCGTGGCGAGGTTGGGTTCGCTCTGCGATCGGACGGTGGGCTTGAGTGCTGAACGAGGTGCGATCGGATCGAGGGCGATTGAGGCGGTCTGAGATTCGGGAGAGGAGGAGATAGGTCGGGAAGGAGTTTGAGAGGGAACGAGGGCGAGAGGTTCGGCGATATCGTGCGGAAGGATGGCGGAAACGAGGTCGTCCGCGTCGTGCTCCTCTTCGTCGTCCTCCTCCTCCTCTTCCTCGACCTGCTCGCCCTGCGCCGCGCGAAAGAGGTGGAACGGCGACTCCTCCCTCTCCAGCAACCCATCCGTCGTCCCCGTATCCTCCTCGCTCTCCCCCCCCGCTCCCCAAACCTCCTCCTCCCCGCTCTCCTCCCTCTCCTCCACCGGCGCCTTCTCGAAGTAGTTGGCATCTGGCGGACTGACCACGAGTTGCGGTGTCCCCGGCGTCCCCGCCGTGATCCCCAACCCACTCAGCATCTCCTCCCTCGCCAAACCCTCGAGCACCTCCTTCTCCAACCCCTCGAGCTCCTTCTCGCTCGACCTCGTGATCTCGCAATCCCTAAACGGGTCGTCCTCCGTACTCCCACTCTCCCCCTCCTCGACTCCTCCGATCCCCATCGACGCCGTCCGAACTTTGACCCACCTCGCCGTCGCTTGATCAAACACCATCCGACTCGGTCCCGCGCTCGCCAACAACGCCTGAACGTCCTCGGGTCCAATCGTCGTGATCGAACGATGCCGAAGATGTCCACGCTCTCCCCCCGTCGACGGCGCGCCAAAGACCCCCTCGAGCCGTCCGCGCAAACGAGGTTTGTTGGGCGAGACGGGGGTGCGGGCGAAATGCCTCCTTGTCGCCGAGCTAAGTTCGTCGGCAGGGGAAGGGGTGGGTTTAGTAGGGGTGGAGGAGCTGAGGGCAGAGCGGAGGGAGGACTGGGCTGCGCGAGCGAGGTGCGGGAGAGGGGAACTGGCGAGGGCGGGAGGAGGGGAGGGGAAGAGGGCGTCGAGCTCTAGGTCGATCTCGTCTGAGGCAGAGAGGCGGCGGAGGAGCTTGCGCGGGGAGACGGGGGTCGGGCGAAGGCTTTGAGGGGGAGGCGCCTCGTCGTCGTCGCTGGATTCGAGGTCGAGTTCGTCTGGATACGACGGGAGGACGACGGCCTCTGCTTTGCGCGACTCCTTCTCCGTCGCCCTGGCTCGAATGCGGTCGAGGAGAGCGTTCGCTTCGCCGAGTCGATCGCGGGCGGTAGACTTCTTGACGGCGCTCTGCGAGAGGGAATGGGCGAAAGGGAGGGACGCAGCCGTCGAGGACGACAATTCGTGCCTCCTCGCCGAATAAGGGACTCGTCCTCTCGCGCCAGTCGGGGAGACCACGTCCCTCCCTCCGCGTCTCCTACGCTCCAGCGTCCCCCTCGCACTGCTAATCTTCCTCCTCTCCTCGGGACTCAATCGAATCCTCTTGCTGCTCCTCTCGGCCTCGTCCCGGCTCTCGTACCCCTCGTCCCCCTCCTTCAGCTCCTGTGGTCGTACCTCGACAAAGGACGTCTCCCAATCCCCGTTCCTTGCGCCGCGACGGAGGGAAGGTTCGGCGCTTCCGAGCTCGTCAATCTCGTCGACGAGAGCGGCGAGGTGCTCCCGCGTGAACGTGTCGTACTGGAATTCGAAGAGCTTGAGTTCGGAGCGGGGAGTTTGGGCGGGAGAGTGCGTTGGGGCCGGCGTGGTGGGGAAGGGAGCGAGGGAGGAGGGAGGCGAGGAGGGGAGGAGCGACCACGGTGGTAGCGGTGGAGCGAAGGTACCGCTCGCGAGGCTTGGGAGTGGGGATGTGCTGGGATGTCCCGCGCGAGGGGGTCGCGTCAAAGGCGTCGTTGTTGTTGCGGGCGATGGGAGTCGACGCGTTGTCGGTAGAGGAGAAGTGGGGGATCGACTTCCAGGACGTGCGGGGTTGGGTATTCGGTGGGGAGAAGGTGAAGGCTTCCGCAGAAGGGGCGGCGACCTGGGAGGAGGAGAGGACTGAGCAGTGGGAGGGTTAGCTCCTCGGAACAAGCTCGACGGGCGCAGAACGAACCTTTGGGTGGACTCGGGGGATCAAACAGGCTCATCAGACCTCCCAACCGATCAGGCTTGCCCTTGACTGGCGTAGCAGCGTCCTCCCCTCCTCCCTTTGCAACCGCCGCGCCGAGCCCGCTCGAAGGACCCTTGAGCGCGCGCACCGCCGCCGCAAGTTGGCTCTCCTCCTGTCCTCCCTGGATGTTGTACGTGCTCGACGAGTCGCGCATGACGAACGTTCCTGCGGTGGAGGCGGGCGAGAGGTCGTGTGTTGCCGCCGCCGCCGCCGCGAGTTCGGTGTGTTGGGACGAGGAGGTCGAGGAGGTGATGGCGTAGCGGAGAGAGGAGGGGACGCGGGGCTTGTTGAGAGAGGAGTAGGCTGCTCTTGACTGGACGATGGTAGGGGATTCCGACCGATGGGCGCTGGGAGTCGTCGTCGTCGTGCTGGGTCCCCTCGTCGTCTCCCTCGTCGTCTCCCGCTTCCTCCTCGATCCATTCCTCGTTCAGTTCGTCAGTCATCCATGCTGGTGGAGGGGCGGTGGAGGCGCGAGTAGGAGTGTTGCTGCTGTGTGCGTCCCAGTCTGGTTCTTGTTGTGTCGTCGAAAAGGGAGAGTCGAGGTCCGGTAGTTGAGGCGAGGAGAGGGAAGAGTCTGAAGGAGAGGAAGGAGGGGAGTACCCTGAAGGGCTTGCTAGTAACGCCTCCATCGCGTTGGGTTGAGAGTGAGAGCAAGTTGAGCTAACAAAAACGTGACCTCTCTCCAAGTCTCTCGGGCCTCCTCAAGCGCGATTCGGCCATTCATTTCTTCTCTGATCCTGGTGTTGGCTTCTATTCCTACTTGAAGGGAGGGCCGGCAGACCAGCGAATATGCTTAGCCCCACTTCTTCCTTGTTGTTTTTTCCCAGTTGTACCATGGAGTTTGACGGAGGCTGAGTGGGCCTTAGCGCGGTAGGTGGAGGCCGTACCCGTGTGTCAGTATCTCTGGAACGTATGACAGCTACGGATGGAGAATTTAAAAAAAAGACCGCATTCTCTTCTCGCCAGCAGTTGGTGATTCAGCTCACTCTGCCACTCGTCGTTCTTGATCGCTGCGTTTCTGTTCCTTATTCATTGTCCTAGGAATGGGTTTGCAAAAAGTCTTCCTCGAGGGGGGGTCGAACCCCCGACCTTTTCGGTGTGAACGAAACGTGATAACCACTACACCATCAAGGACTTTATGATGTAGAGGTCGCAGAAAGCGAAATACCTCCCAACTGGGACGGAAGTCGGTAATTCGTTGAAAACTTCCAAGAAATAGTTTAGTGACCTATTTTGTCTTTTCAGTTCTAAGGCTTGTCCTTGTTTTGCTGTGGTAGATTATCCCAAGGATTCGATCATGTAAGCATGTTATGGCCTTTTCAGGCTCATTCTTACTTCTTGGGTCCTTCACTCTTCCCTTTATCCTTTTCTTTAGTCTTCCTCGGATCTTGGGAGAACCCCCGACCTTTTCGGTGTGAACGAAACGTGATAACCACTACACCATCAAGGACTTTATGATGTAGAGGTCGCAGAAAGCGAACCCCGGCCGCAGGGGAACAAAAATGGATCCCTCGATGAACCCTTGCAAAAAACAAAGCCGAATGACCCATCCTGCCTCCTCGTTTTCAGTTGTACGGCTTGTGCCTGTTCTGCTGTAGTCGATTCTGCGAAGGAATGGATGAGGAACGGCGGTTCTGGCCTCCCCCGGGACACACATACACCATGTAGCAAGAACCCGACGCAAGGCTCAATCCTCCGCCTTTGCAGCCTCTTTTTTTGCTCTTGTCTGGCATGCAAATGCTCCCATATGACTGCACGATAGTGTTACTGTAATACAAGTACTTATTGAGAACCGCAAAGGGCAAACCAAACCGCCAATTGAGCCTTGAGCAGAATCCTCGGTTCAGCTCGCTTGTCAGGAGTCCTTTCTCCTCGCTTGCTGTCCTGTTATGCTTCCACTGGTCCAGTCTCAAGATCGTCACAACAGCGCGGCTCACATCTGCCCTGAGGCCGAGAAAATACCCTGCGAAAGGCGCACCTGAGCGGACGGATGTGGGCGCTTTCGGCCTTTCTTCCCTCAAAGTGTTGCTCGCTGATCAGCAGGATAATCTTAAGAAGCTGCTTCCTGTCAAAAAGGGAATCAAGGAGCTCTCAAAATCGCTTCCCTGCCCCTGCTCAACGGGCTTGAGAGCAGCACTCGTGCACGCCTCCGCTTTCAGGTCCTGCTCCTGCAGGCTGAACCCCTCGCTTCTGCCCGTTAACAGCTTTCCTATACACCCAATGCTAGCTGCTCACAACCTGGAGACCCAGCCCCACACCTTTCCGGGAGCTCTTCAAGTGAACAAGCGAGCGTGCGCCGCCACTCCCTCCGCGCAGCTCTTCAGTCACCTCTCTCGCTTCCTCTCACTTCCTTTCTCATTCTCGCTCGCCTGTAGTACTTTGAAAGCTTCTTCTGAGCGCCTCACATGCGCTGAGAAGTGCTGGATGTAACCCTTTTTTTGCGTGACAAAGTGTTTCCAGGGAAGCTTCTCCAGGAGAAGAGGTTAGTTAGTTAACACGTTTCGCTCGCAGCCAAATTCGCTCCCAGCCGGTCGACCGCTTGTCCCGTCTCGCTCGACCTCGCTACTCAATCGTCAGAAGACATTTTTAACGGTTTTTGGAGCCCTTTGAAAGACGGCCCTGCGTTCCTCAGAGCGTTGCCGGTGGTACACCAAAAAGCAGAGAGGACCGGACTCCGCGTCGTCCTCTCCTCGCTCTCGGATTCTCCCAGCTCCTCCAGCTGTCAATTTCTTTTCTTTTCTCTTTCTCAAACGCACAAACTCACACAAAAATTAACGACAAATGCAACTTGCAGCGAAACCCAAACATCACCACCCTCACATTTTCCCCCTATTCATCCTCCTCTCTCCTCCTCTGCACTTCTGGCACCCCTTCTCGAGTGGCCGAGGCTAGAGCAGTATTCTTAATGGCCTTTTTTTTGATGCTGTTGCTGAGGGTGCTAATGTTGTTCCCGCTAATGCTGGTGAAAGGGGGTGTTATGNTATNTTNCTNNNTATTNTTGTNTAGAGCATATATTATTCTCGAATGCAACTTGCAGCGAAACCCAACCCTCCTCACAACACCACCCTCACCTTCTCCCCCAACTCATCCACCCCCCACTTCGGCGGATCCGGCGCCGGTCTCCTCCTCGTCTCCGGCGGCGGTGGTGCTCTCCTTCTCCTCGGCGCCGGTTTAGGAGAAGGTGGTGACGAGGGCGTGAGAGGAGAGTGGAGGGACGCCGATCGATGTGGAGCGACACCCTCAGGAACGGAGGGTAGCGTCAAGGGGGATTCGGAGCCTCGCCGACTAGGTTCCGCTCCCGCGACAGCATCGACACTGAGCGTACTCTCCGTTCCTCGCGCGTGCATGCCCACCCGCTCAGCGCCCATCCCACTGCTCCATCCCCTCGCCCTTTCGCTCCCATTACTCCCCTTCCTCTCCGGCCGTTCCACGAGGTTTTCACACCATTCTCCACGCAGGTTACGCTCGACGAGTCGACGGGTCGTAGGATCTGGTTCGCGGTAGGAGGTGTTGGAGATGAGGGAGGTGAGGACGTGGCGGAGGAGGGGACGCTTGTAGGGGTGATGACGGAGTTGGGTATTGGAGAGGAGGGGGTGGAGGACGCGGAGGTAGGTGTGTTTGAGCTGCGGCCAAAGGTTAGCGAGCGAAAGGGATAGGAGGAAGCGAACGCACGCCTTCGCTTTCTTCGCCGAGGTCGGAGAGCTCGCGGAGAAAGACGTCAACGAGGACGCAGAGGTCGTTCGTGTAAAAATATTCTTCGGTGCCCGAGGTGGTGAAGAGAACGTAGAGGATCTTGAGGATGAGGAGAGAGACGCAGAGCGAGTCGGGACTTCCGTCTGGAGCTGCTTATTAGCTCGGCACCATCGGACACGCAAAGAACGACTCACCCGCTCGATTAAGAATAAAGATGATGTTCTCGCCAAACGTCTTGCTCTCGCCATTCCGCCGCTTGAGAACGTCGAGAACGAGATTAGGATCTCGCTCGTCTTTCCGCTTGCCGACGATCGTGGGGAGGATAGGCGGAGCGAGAGTGCCGTGACCGTGGTGCGAGGAAACGGGGATGGAAGAGACCATAAACTGCTCGTTGAGTGCGATGATGAGCTTGATGAGGCCATAGTTGAACGTCTCGTCTTCGGCGTCGCGAGTTCGTTCAACCAAGGTAAAGAGGTGCGAGATGAAGTCGTACGAGAATATGGCTGCGGCTGCGAGTTCAGCTCAAGAACAGCAAACAAGGAAGGAACGAACGAACAAAGCTCCACCGCGCCCAGCTTCTGCACGCGACACACCTCGTACAGGACCATCGCCGCCGTCGTCCCTACGCGCTCCTCCCACCCCGTCGCCGGCATCATCAGCTCCTTCTCCTCCTTATTCTTGCCCGCCTCCGTATGCCCATCCACGACGTCCGCATCCAGTACGCACTTCATCAAGACGGGCACGACCTCCCCCCACTTCCTCCGCATCGCCTTGAACACTTTCGAGCTCCGTTCCAACTGCGGCGCATTGTGCAAGATCGCTTCGCTAGGTTCGAGAGGATTTGATAGGCCCAGATGGAGGATGAGCATCAGAGGGACAAAGAGGGCGGTGGAAGTGGCGGAGGGGTGGATGCAGGCGATGATGTTGGCGGTCATGCGGTCGACGTGAGAGGTGAAGAGGGGGGAATCGAGGAGGGCGAATAGGGCGTGGTCAAGAGCTCCTTTGGCGGCTAGGTATTCGTCTGCGGGGCGTGGTTAGCGCAAAGTTGGGCGTTGGGCGATCTCGCGTGAACGGACCTAGGTAGCGGGAGGTGAGGGCGACGTAGTTCCTGAGGGCATAGTCGAGGCGCTCTAGGGATGAGCTGGGAGAGATGGAGATGACTTCGGCTAGTTCTGTCGGTGAGAGAGTGAGGGTTAGCTGTCGCTGCTCTGGATCGAGAGAGTGTGGAGAGGGGAGCGTGGTGTGAGTAGCTCGTGTGAGTTGGACTTACCTGACCAGAACTGCGTGTCAGTCTCAAAGTGATACTCCAAGCATTCCTCGAATCCTTCCATCGTCTTGAGCAGACTTGGAGGAGGAGAGATGAGAGGAAGAAGAGCGACCGCAGCCAAGCTCAAGCCCAAGTTAACTCGTCATTACAAAAGTTGCAAAACTCTAATTTGAAGTTTGTAGTCCTGAATTGACTTGGAGATTTTCGCCTGATCTACGTCTCTCTCCTGCCCTCCTCCATCTCGACTTCGAAACACACCAAGCCAACACGAGTCTCTTTAAAGTCTTCTCCCGCCTCTCTCTTCGCCGGTCTACGCCCATCCCTTCACTCCTCCCTCACGTCCGCACCCTGGCGTCCTCTTCACCTCCAGCAAAGAAGGCCCGAATGTCTCCAGTCATCGGCACCCACTCAGGGACTTTCCACTGCGACGAGGCACTCGCCGTGTTCCTCCTTCGCCTTCTCCCGACCTACGCCCAGGCCACGCTCGTTCGCACCCGCGATCCCGTGCTCCTCGCCGACTGCACCGTCGTCGTCGATGTCGGAGGAGTCTACGACGCAGACGCCCTCCGCTTCGACCACCACCAGCGCGGGTTCGCAGAGAACTTTGGCCACGGCTTTGTTACCAAGCTGAGCAGCGCTGGACTCGTCTACAAGTGCGTTTCGGCCTGCCAACATTTTTTTCCTTTTTCTGACGACCTCTCCACAGGCACTTTGGCCCTGCCATCCTCTCGACCATCCTCTCCCTCCCCGAGTCGCACCTCACCATCGCGACGCTCTACCCCAAGCTCTACGCCGATTTTGTCGAAGCGCTCGACGGCATCGACAACGGCATCTCTGCGCAATCCGGTCCCGCGCTCTACCGCTCTCGCACCGACCTCTCCGCCCGCGTAGGACAGCTCAACCCCCGCTGGAACCAGGAGTTCAACGACGAGGTCCTGGACGCCAAGTTTGAGGTCGCGAGCAAGTTGGCTGGAGGAGAGTTCTTGGAGCGCGTGGATTACACGGCCAAGGCGTGGTTGCCGGTCAGAGAGATTGTCCTCAGTGCGGTTGAGAGTAGGAAGGAGATTGAGGCGGGTGGACGTGTCGTCGTCTTTAGCGAGTTTGCGCCCTGGAAGGTGAGCATCGTTCCTCCCTTCTCCCCCTCTCCTCGTTCCCCCCCGCCGCGCGACTGTCAGGATGAATATTACAAAAACAACTCTGTGACTAGAAGCTGATAATGACCCCTCGGGGACTGATATCACACTGTGATTCTGAACACCTTCGCTCAACTCCATCCTCCTCTCGTGAACCCGCACTGACGTCCTCACCAAACGTCCACAGGAGCACCTCCACCTCCTCGAGCAATCCCTCGCGATCCCCGAAGCCGAACTCCCTCTCTACGTCCTCTACCCCGAGTCCACCGACCCAGCTGGCAAGTGGCGCATCCAAGCGGTCCCCAAGGACGCCGAGTCGTTCGAGAGCCGCAAGGCGCTTCCTGAGGCGTGGAGGGGAATCAGGGACGCCAAGCTTGATGAGATTACGGGGATTGAGGGTGGCGTCTTCGTTCATGCCGCTGGGTTCATCGGAGGTGAGTCGGTTTACGAGCGAGGTACGAGGAGCGAGCTGACGCAACGGGATTCTAGGCAACAAGACGAAGGAGGGGGCGATGAAGATGGCGCTCAAGGCGTTGGAGCTGTGACCGTGTTGACGACGAACTGTGTTGTAACAACGAACCTTGCATGCCGTCCCAATCTTGCGAAGAGAGCTCGCTTCGTTTCCGATACGGTACTCGAGAGAGAGCTGGCTTAGACGGCGCTGGCGCTTGCTCCCCATAGAGAGAAGCAGCAACGCCAAAGTCTCAGCAGCTACGACACCAGGCGGAGTTACCCTCAGCGCGGCCTCCGCTTCGTCTCTTTCGTTCCTCCCCTCTCACCAATCCACGACCTAGGCGGCACCGCTACCACCACATGTCCTTCCGCCCCCCGCCCCCACCCGACCGGCGCAATAGCAGCCCCCGTCGTCGCTCCCGCTCTCCCCCCCGCTACCGCCAGGACGACCGCCGTTCCCCCTCACACGACCGCCGCCGTTCCCGCTCCCCTGCTCGCGGTTCTCGAGCCACCGATAACCGACCTCCCCTCTCTCGACAACCTAGCGGCCCGGCCGAACGCCCGCCCCTCTCTCGACGACCTAACGCCTCGCACCAGGGTATCCCTACTGGCCCTGCAGCCCAGCGCCAGCCTCCGTTACCACCGCAGAGCAACGCTTCTCTCCCGATTAAACCCTCGAGACTCCCGCCGTCCCGAGTGGCTCAACAGGTCGAGCGAGCGGATACGCCGCCGAGACCGGTGGAGGTGGTCGGGACTAAGAGGAGGGCGGTGGAGCCGCTTGGGACTAGGAGCGTTAGTGGGGGGACAGAGGATGGGAAGGAGAGAGCTGGGAGGTAGTTTATGAGGTGCGTTTGTTTGGCTTGCGATGAGGAAGGGAGCTGATGAGGCGTAGGGAGCTCGAGAGCTTGCAGGCTGCGCTGGGCAAGTTCGTCAAGGAGGACATTCCGAACCCGACGCGGGACCTGGCGCTCGCGCGTGATTCTCTCAGCTCGCAACGGAGTAAGACCGGGGGATCGTTACTCGCTCTTCTCGCGACGGTCGGCGGGATGGACGTTGGGAGGCTGCCCGAGGAGAGGTACGATGAGAAGGCTATGGCGAGGATGACGGCGATGATGGATGCGAGGATGGGGAGCTTAGAGGAGGAGAAGGGGAAGAGGGTTGCGCTAGAGAAGCGTTTTGAGGAGTTCAGGGGGGCGCAGGAGGAAGAGCTTAGGAAGCAGGTGGAGGAGGTCATGAGGAGGCGAAAGGACGAGGGCGACAAGGAGCTGGAGACTGCGTTGGCGTGGCGCGACGAGCGGACTGAGAGGCGTTTGGAGGAGCAGGTGGTGCGGAGGATCGAGGCGGTCGAGACGCGGATCGACATCAACGTCGAGCAGCGGCAGAAGACGTGGAAGCAGACGGAGGCCTTTGTTCGCGAGGCGGCGCACAAGACTTTCCTCGAGGCCGTCAGGACGATGGTGCGCAGCGACGTCGTTGCCGAAGTTCGTTCGCCGGTGGCGCAGCAGATGTTTCAGCAGATGACGCTCGGGGAGGCGCATCGACTCGCGCATACCGTCTTTAAGCAGAAGCTCGCCGAGATGGAGCGTACGTTCCTCGAGACTTGCGACGCTGGCGAAGGCTTCGATTCGGCACCTCACCCTCCTCCCGTCGGCTCTTCCCATCCTCTCGACCCTCCTGGACCTTCCGCCTCTCCAGCAGTCCCTCGTCCCACTCCCCATCTTCTCGAAATTCCTCAGCATCAACCTCCCCTCGTTCAACCAGTCGATCCTCGCAAGCCCGCACCCAACAACGCCGGCTCCCTCGCCTCGCCTGGATCTCCACAAGCCCCTCGTCCCGCCGCTCCTCCCCGCTCTCAATCTCTCAACACTCTTGCCTCGCCTGCCGCCGTCGGCTCTCAAGAGCCTCGCGAGGCCGATTTTGCGACGATCGGCCACGTTCGCAAGGTCAGGGACAAGCTGAAGAAGCAACTCTACGAGGTAGACCTCCCGAGCCCGAGCGACTACCTTTGAAAGCGCTGAGACGGACTTCTCGGTGGCGTCGACGCGAGGCTCGATGCTGCGGGGGTCCCGCCGCTGGCGAATGGCGAGGATGCTGCCGAGAAGGAGGCGAGGAGGAGGAAGCGCGGGAAGGGCACGGTGACTGGCGGCGAGGAGAGGAGCGAGAAGGAGGTTGTCGTTGGTGATTCGGAGGCGGAGAGGAGGATGGACGAGGAGCTGCAGGTGCTTAAGAAGCGCTGCGAGGACGAGTTTGAGAAGCTTGCGGGGGTAGAGTCATCGTTGGAGACTCAGCGTGGTTTGGTGAGCTGGCCTGTCTTGCGCCTGCAATGTGCGCGCTAACTGTTGTTGGGGCGCGCAGGTGACTGGACTTCGGAACTACGTCGGCGATGTGCGCGACGAGTTGAGCCTCAAGATCGAATGCGACGTAAGTCTCCGACTTTCTTCGTCCTGCGAAGCGAGAGCTCACGCGCAATCTCTACAGATCAAGACGGCTCAGCGAGCTGCGTCGGCTTCCGCTGTTCCTCCAGTTCGCTCGCTACCTGCTCATCTGACTCCACACGCGCGCTGACCCTCGCTTCTCTAGATGGATATCGAAAAAGGTCGCAGGCATCATCACTGATCGCCTCGCCGTTCTCAACCTTGGTACCGCCGCCGTCAAGATCGAAGCGCTTGACCAGGAGATGCTCGCCTTCAAGCAGGAGTACGAGGAATGGACGACCACCGTTGAGATCAAGGTCAAGTCGCTCGAGGCGAACGAGATGGACCTTCCCAAGAACGTCGAGCAGGCCATCAAGGAGGCGGATCTCAGGAGCGTCGTTCAGCCTCTCTGCGCCGACGAGGTCGCTGCGGCCCTCTCGCCTGCGAAGCTCCAGAACGCCCTCAAGCCGCTCCTCCAAGCCAGCCCCCACCTCGACAAGCTGGAGAGCCGCGTCAAGGCGACGGAATCGTGCGTCCAACTCTTCGCTCTTCTCGTTTTCTGCGCTGATCGCGATCCTTCGTCCGCAGGGTCATCGACGAACTCCGCCACGAGACGGCCGACTTTGAGATGAATCGAGTTCGCACTCATGAGCTCGCTGGCTCGATCGACGAGCAGCTCAAAATTCTGAAGCCAGCGTTGTCTTTTGTTCTTCATCACTTGGGCAAGGAGGACAGTCGCGAGGGGGCGTAACAGCGAGGCTGGAGTCGAGGTGGGGAGAGGGGGGTTTTGAGGGCGTCTGGCGGGGTTGTACGTTTGCTTTGCTTCAAACTTGTCGTAATGAATCTCTTGTATTAGCTTACCTTGCTTGCGTGCTCGCACAGAGACGAGCACGAACACGAGCACGAACCAACACCGTGACGGCGCGCGCGCCCGACGCGAACGCGTTCTCCCTTTCTTCTGTTTCGACCCCACTCCTGCTTCAGCTTCGTCCTTCTCCATCAACCGTCGAGATGACTCCTCAGCTGCCAAAGGAACCGCCTCCTCCACCACCGCCTGGCTCCCCTCCCTCGACCTCGTTCCGTCGCGCGCCAGGCCCCTCTTCTCCCGGCGGCAACCGCGGGGCTCTCTCTCCTCAGCAACCATCAGCTCCGTCCGGGCGATTGAACGGCGAAGGAGCTCCTCAAACACACGACCCGGCACCCCGACCCTCATCATCTCTTCAACTCGCCTTCTCCGAGCCATCTTCCCCGCACGCCCATCAAGGCTCTCCCCGTCCAAGTCAGGCCTACATGCCATTCCTAACACCTCCCGCACCATCCTACGGCAACCCCCACATCGTCATCTTCGAACCTCGGAACAGGATTCACCAGCTGAAGATCCACGTCCTCGTCGCCATCTGCAGGCGCTTCGACTGCGTCGCCCGAGATATCATCGTCGGCGACTACGACTTGAGGCCGCGAGTGGACTACGCTATCTACTCAGCGGGATGGCGCTCGACGGTAGTCGTCTTCACCTCAGTGCCGCCGGCGTCAGCGCGAGCAGAGTTTGGGGACGAGAAAGTGTTCGCCGCCACTTCGGAGCAGGAGTTGAGGACCATCTTGATCGACCTGGAGATCGAGGAACCTAAGAGGAAGCGCAAGGCGGCCGAGGAGCTGGGTCGCGAGCAGGTGGCGGCGGCGGAGAGAAACGTCAAGCTCAGGACGGAGGCCCTGCCTTCGGCTCAGATGGGACCTCCCGCGACGGTGAGCAGCGACTTTCGTACACAAAAGAGACCAGCTAATGTTTTTCTACCAGCAGGCTGCAGCTTCTTCTCCTGCGGTCGCCATTGCGACGGATCCTCGGCGCCGCAAGCCAGAATCGGTACGACTGCTTCCCGCTCTTCCGTTCTCGCGAGCTTCACTGATGCGCACCTATGCACAGAGCAAGCTCTTTATCCTCAAGCCCTCAGTCTTCAAGAATCCCGACTCCGAAAGCAGCGGCTTAGCTCCCATCCCTTCCTCCTCGCGACAAGGTCCTCCAATCGCCTCGAGCGCGCTGCTCCCACCACTCGCCCTACTCCCCTCCCCTACCAAAGTCCAAACCATCAACCCGCTCTTCGCATTCCCTTCGACAAAAGAAGCTCCAACTACTGCCGCAGACAGCGTCAGCATCGACATGTCCCGACCGACCATTGGCAGCCCCGCCCCTCGACCCCCAGTCGCCATCGCCCTCGGTCCCAAAAGCCAGAGCGTCCATCCACCCGCCATCTCCGACATTCCCGCTCCCGTCATTCCTCCCCAGGCTCTCCCAGGTCCCTCGCTTCCTCCACCAATCGCTACAAAACCGAACACCTCCACCATGCCCAGTCTCGCACCCTTCACCTCGCGTCTACCTCCGACGAAATGCACCAGCTCTCGACCCAGTCTGCTATAATCCCTTTCGTCATCGCAGCCGACCCCCTTCGTCGAGTGCGTCGACGCCTCAATTCCAGCTCCAGTCCTTCGCAGCTGACTTGTTCGCAGGCATCTCCAACACCTCATCGGCGCCGTCAACCGCCTGCAATTAGCTCCGACGGCACGGATTGTCGCGTCGCGCGTCAGAAGCTGGTCGAGGAGAAGAAGCTCACGATGGACGCCCTCCTCGAGCTCATCAGTGGTGGAGCCGGCCTTGTCGAGCAGGATTCGGACGACATGGAACTCGATCCCGTGGATCTGGCGCTGGCGATTGAGGAGGCGAAGGAGAGCATGCGAGGAGAGATGGAGGAGATGCTGCGCGCTGCGATGGAGAAGATGGCGTTGTCGACGGCGGAGCAGGCGAAGGCGCGAGAGAAGGACGAGTTGGAGAAAGAATCGCAAATGAGGGCGGAGCTGGCGCAGAAGGAGGAGAAGGAGGCCGAGCTGAGGAAGTATGCGGAGAACGCGAGGATTAACTCGTTCAAGCGCACTATGGATGAAAAGCTCGCTGTCGCCGTCGCGGGAATCAAGGTTGGACTCGCCAAGGAGGACGAGGAACAGCGCGCGCAGGACTGGGAGGCACTCGATGGTCGCCTCCAGCAGATCGAGAAGTGGTGCGGCGAGGCGAAGGTCATCCTCGACAAGAAGGCGAATAGCAACCCTACCCTGGACGCCTCTGCGGCGACTCATCGCTCAACCACCTCTACCGACCCTCGAATTTACCGACGCGAGCTTCAGACCCCTCCACCTCCCGCGATGTCGCCTTCTCCTGCCAGCCGTCACCCTCGCCTCCCTACGCCTTCCCTTCCCTCGCCCACCTCTACTTGCCCTCCGTCCGTCAACCTTCCCGCGGTACTCGAGATGGAAGAGATGCGCAAGTTCCTCAAGGACCAGATTCGCGAGCACACCAAGCACTACGTCAAGGCCACGCGCGAGAACATCAGTCTCGAGATCACTACTGGGCTCGACCGCCTTCGACGGGATGTCGCCGGTGCGAACGAGGCTCGTTCGACGATGCCGTCGGATTCGGTGTTGGAGGGAGTGTTGGCGAGGGCGCAGAAGCAGGTGGGAGAGAGGGAGGAAGCGTTGATCAGGCTCGAGATCGAGGTCGGAGGGCTCAAGTCGTCGTTCGCGCACACGGTCGATGATTTTTTCGGCACATCGTTTGGGTTATTGATTATTCTGCTTGGACTCGCACCAGTCGACGGTGAGCTCTCTCGCGTTGATTGCTCGGAGCTTCGGCTAACTTGAAGTGCGTCGCAGGTCAGGTCCCTCTCGCAGACTCTCACTGGACACATTACCGACACGAAGCTCAACGAGGAACAGGCAGCCCAGGTTCGTTCTTCCTTCCCCCGTGTTTCGAGCATCCCTGACGCGCCGCATTCCTCAGCTACTGTCTCGAGCGGCTGCAGCGACTCCTCCGACCACCGAAGTGAGTCTGCCTCGATTTCGCGCGTTCCAAACTCTACTGAGATGACCTCTCAGCTCGATTTGATCCAGATCGTTCAGTCGGAGCTCGCGAAGGCGGGATGCGAGACGGTGCTGGGCAACATCAAGGCGCTGTTCGAGTCGGTCGAGGAACTCAAGACGTGTCTCGGAGACGGCAGCCTCGTAGCGCAGACGCACTACGAATCTCTTCGGACCGAACTCGACGAGGTAGAGAAGGACGTTCTCGCCAGGATCGCCAGGATCGTTCCCGCCAAGGTCAGCGAGATCGTCACGGGCGTCTAGCTTCCGTGAGAGCTTGCGCACGTATGTCGCCTGCGAGGTCAACAATATTGGAGGGTCGACGAAAGGTCTCGAGATTCTCCGCACGCCCGTTCTCGCTCTCCTCGCGCCTGCGTTGGAACGGATCAACTCTCGCATCGCCAATATTCAGCTGTGCGTTCAACCCACCTCGCTTTCCCTGGGTGCTGAGCTGACGATTTGTCGCAGACGCGCGGACAATCAAGAGGTCACGTTGGGCAACATGAACGCCTCGAGGGCGTCGATGCAGGCGTATCTCGTCAAGATCGAGCAGCCTATTCTGAGTCTTCTTCCGGCGATGGAGGGCTTGCGAAGCTGTCGCAGAGTGTCGAGTAGTTGTATCGGGTGATGGGTTGGAGGATTCGCAGCGAGTGAACGCTGGTTAGGTGAGTGCTGCCTCCAAGGACGTGTCGCTTCGCAGCTGATTGACTTTTTGGCGCAGGCGGAGTACGGTTTCTTTGCATGGTGATTCCAGTGTGTTGTTCTTCTACTTTGCTTGTATTTGCATCGGTTTCATAGTTCTTTGTGAGCTCTCGAGCTCTCGAGAGCGACGTGTTCTTCGAAACTGCAACTTCGCCTCTTCGTCGTTCTCCTTCCCTCCCCTCACCTCAAGATGAGCTTAGCTATCAAGACGTTCCCCTTCCCCGAATCGTCCCTTCCAGCCGGCCCTTCCACACCCTCCATCCCTCTCACCTCCCCTCTCACTCTCGCCCTCGCGCGCAAAGGCGCGTCCTACCTCCTCGTCCATCCCACTCCTCTCTCCACCTCCTCGCCCAACGAACGACAGTGGACTATCGTCAACGCGCTCGTCCAAGCCGATCCATTTCCTGAGCTGGCGGAGAATGGACGCGTGAGGATCTGGTTGAAGATTGGGGCAGGCAAGGTGGGGGAACAAGGGGGTGAGAACGAGGGGTTGCTGGAGAAGCTTGTTGAGGCTGGAGTGGTACGGGAGTGAGTGCTTTCGTTCTGTGAAGGTGCTTATGGGCAGGCAGCTGAGGAGAGGGAGCTGATGGTGTCTGCAGCACGGGGGTGTCGTCGAAGCAGGGACTCATCACGTACCCGCTCGTGGAGGTGCTGATCCCTGCGCCGGAGATGTGTAATGCGTGTGCGAGCTGTGGGACGTTCGAGAGCCATAAGGAGCGAGATGAGGAGCCAGTGCGGTTCAAGCGGTGCGCTCGGTGCAAGCAGGTCTCTGTGCGTTCTGCCGTCTCGATTCCAGGATAGTGCTGACTCCTTCACAGTATTGCAGTCTATTCGTGAGCTCTTTTATCGCCAAAGCGCGCTCAGCTTCGTTGATTCCCAGCTGACCCTTCGCGCGACACAGTGTCAAGGAAAGGACTGGAAAGCAGCTCATCGACCCGTGTGTCTCGACCTAGCTCAAGACGACGACGTCTCCATCGAGGAAGCAAGGCGGAAGAACCTGATGCGGCTTTTTGGACAAACTGTGGCGGCCAACAGCGGTCCTCGCAGCAAAATGGACTGATGCAGGTTCCGACGCAGGCTGGATGCTGCTTCCTGGCGCGTGTTTCGAGGAGGGGTCTGCTCGAACGCTTGTCGTTCTGCTTCTCCGTCGCCTGCTCTTGAGGGACGCGTACTTGCTGAGACCGGCGGTGCTCATTTCGTGCCTGAATCGCGACGTGACGCCGCTTCCGGGATCCGGGACTGAGACTGAGTTTGTTGGATCAGTGCACCATCGAGCTCCCGGCGCGCTCCCTCTGCTTGTCGTCGTGTTGTGGCACCAGGCACCACCGCACCACTGCTGCTGCCTGTCCTCTTCTGAGATATCCCCTGCTTATGAGGGCTCGGCATCGCTCATGCTCTGTAACACAGCTAGCAGCTCGTCCAGCGCGTCGGTTGAGCTGCTAGCACTCGCTCGTAGTCTATACTTGACCTCCTTGACAAGCTCCTGTGCCTTCCTCTGGCCCGAGCATCCTGCCTGAGCTTCAGCACCGCGTCGCAGTCCACACTGCGCCGGAGTCCGATCTCGTTTTTTCGTTGCCCTCGTTTTTTTGGTGCCTTCGTGCTGTCGCTCCTCGTCTCTTTGTGAAGATGTCTACCGCTGTCGTTGTCGTGTGCATCGGGCTCCTTTTTCATGTTCGAAAGCAGCTTCTAATCGTTAACTTCAAATTGGGGTGCGCTAAACTATCGGGCCCTTGCCAAGTTGCACGTTCCTCGTCCTTCTGGTCTTGCGTACCAACTTCCCTCTCATCTTCTTCCCATTCGCCTCACCACCACCCATCCTCAACGCCCTCTTGCTCCCCGTCCCCCTCCCCGCCCCCTCCCAGCAGCCCTCACGCCCCGCCCATGACTCGCGCATCGCTCATCGGCGACTTCGAATCCCACTCGGAAGCCTCCCAATCTCCCGCAGCCTCTCGTTCGAGGCGATGGGATTCGGTATCGCAGATGGACGAGGACGACGAGGACGAAGATGTCAAGCCTACGATCAAGCGTAGTCGAGGGGAGGGGCCCGCAGCAGAGGGGGTGCTGAGAGCGGGAGGCCCGTTACCAAGCTCACTGGCGGCGACAAGGAGCAGAGGACGCGGATGGTACGGAATCGGAGTGAGTGCTCTGTTGTCTGG
>KZ627146.1:591430-647023 GCA_002917775.1 Glaciozyma antarctica PI12 | reverse complement strand
CCTCGTCGTCCTCGTCCATCTGCGATACCGTATCCTATAGCCTCGGGCTTGAGGGAGCGGGAGATTGGGAGGCTTCCGAGTGGGATTCGAAGTCGCCGATGAGCGATGCGCGAGTCATGGGCGGGGCGTGAGGGCTGCTGGGAGGGATGGGGCGGGGACGGCGGTGACAAGGACGATGAGATGGGTGGATGTCAAGCGGGAGAGGTGTAGGGGAGAGAGGGCAAGGGACGAGGGCCGTGGTACAATCAGGGCCAGGCGGAGTGCGCAGTCTCTGGGCCCACGCGGCGGTGAGCCAACTACTTTTGTTTTCCGTTAAATCGCTGCTGCACTTTAGATATAGCAGGATTGACTGTACGTTCTTACATTACAAGACACCAGCGGTACATGAACGAGGGAACCAGGAGGAGAGCACAAAAATCGACCGAAATCCTCCCCTTGCGAAGCTGGACCTCCGAACGTGCCTCACGTCGACGTACAGCAGGGCGTTCAGCAGCCGCTCAACGACCAGGAGGCTTTCCCAGTGAGCCTTCACAGTCACGCCGAACGCCGAGAATCAAGCGATCCGTTTGATCTCAAGGAGCAGCTTCGGACTTCCTTCGACCCACCAGTCCCCAACGGGCGTCTGGCAGAGACGATCTCATCCTCCTATCCGCTCTAGGATATACGAGTGCATCGCTCGGGATGCCCTCGACCGAGGTCTCCCACTACTGGATCGAGAACTTCGCTCCAACACCTCTCAGCTCAATTCCATCCCGTCCTCCCTCAGCCGCTCCAACCTCCTCACCACCCACCTCATCAACAGCGGAACGTCTCTCGTCTTCTCCAACACCCTCTCCGCCCCACTCAGCGCCTCCTCCCCGCTCCCCTTGATAACGACGCTCAACCCCGATGACCTCGTCAGGTCCGGCGTGATGAGTATTAACATGGGCGTGGAGAGGGCGATGGGGGTGTGGGGCGAGGGGAAAGAAAGGGAGAGTGAGAGTGGCGCGGAGGAGGGGTGGAGGAAGATGGGGAGGGAGGTGCGGGTTTCGTCTGCATTTCCCGTGAGTTAGCGCTTGGATGGAAGGGGGAGGAGATGGCGTACCTCGGAAGAGGTCGTCGAGGGTTGTTGGAGCGAGCTTGCGGCGTTTTGAAGATTTAGTGGGAGGGGGAGGAGGGAGGCGATACCGCGGTGAGAGCGATACCGCGGTGAGAGCGCGCTGCGTCGTTGATCTGCTCTTTTAAGATCTGTGTGTGCGTCCGGGTGAGAAGTGCTAGGGTGGCGTGGGGGAAAAGACTGACCTCGATGACGCGGAAGAGTTGGGCGGGGGATTGGAAGCGAATGTGCGAGCAGAGGTAGCCTGGGAGGGTGGAGGCGTCGGCGAGGGTGTATTCTTGGGCAAGGGACATGTCTTCGAGCTTCTGCATTCAGTGAAGAAGGTTGGCTCCGTGCGACAAGGGGAGAATAGCGGCAACGCACCACTCGATACGAATCTTGCGCGTCGAAGCGTGTAATCGGCCCTTCTTCGGATGAGACCTGGCACAGAAACGTCAGCACAAGACCATCTCACAAGCACCGAAAGACGCACCAACAGATCCTCAAACCAAGTCGTCTCCCCTCCCGCCCCTCCACTCGCACCACTCGTCGCAGCGGAGCCCGAGAGGCCGAGCACGTCCATGATTCGCTTCCCGGTTGCTTTGGTGACCGGTACGGGTGGATTGAGCTTGGCGAGGAAGGTTGGGAAGGTTGAGGGGGAGGTGGGAATGAAGTGAGGCCAGCGACCGGTTCGGGAGAGATGGAGAGGGAAGGAGGGGGAGAGAGGGGACGGGGAGCTGCGAAGGGCAGGTGTGAGTTACGACTCGCTGGGAGGATGGGAGAAACGCACTCTGGTTGCGTGGAAGTAGAAGCGTCGAGGTAGTCTACAGCTCCAGTGGAGCCGGGCTTCTCAAGGTTGA
Organism: Glaciozyma antarctica PI12; assembly: GCA_002917775.1. Lineage (NCBI taxonomy): Eukaryota > Fungi > Basidiomycota > Microbotryomycetes > Kriegeriales > Camptobasidiaceae > Glaciozyma > Glaciozyma antarctica. The sequence continues at coordinate 645,088 of KZ627146.1, read as the reverse complement.
TGTCGAGACTGTGAATTCCTCGTGCGGCGTAAAGTTCGGCGAGCGAGTCGACGGAGAAGTAGTCGGCAAGAGCAGAGCTCCATTCGGGGGAGAGAAGGCGGTAGGGAGAGGCGTGGTAGAGGATGGAGGTGTGCGAATGGTGCGACTGGGAGAGGTAGATGCCGTGGCTCGAGGGTTCCAGCTTCTGGGAGCTGGAGGAACGAAAGAAGGGTCAGCTTCTTCTCTTAGTAGCCGAAACCAGGACCAGAGCTTACCCTTCGCCTTCGAGGACAGCTACGATGCTGTCCGCCATCCTGGACGTGATCGCAAAGCAATCCATCGTTGTCTCCTCGGTCATCTCGTCCAGCCTCCTCAGCTCCCGCATCATCTCCCTGAACTCGCGCAGGTTCCTCTCCCCTCTTGCCTCCTCCTGCTCCCCCTCCCCCACCTTGTCCAGCCTCACAAGCTTCTCCAGCAAGCGCTTCGCGATTACATCATCCACATGCTCGTTCTCCAGCACGTACATGAACTTGATCTTGTCCACGACGCCGTCCTGATCCACCTCCAAATCCATCACCATGACCTTGCCTCCAATCGAGAGCGTATACACCTCAACCTCCTTCCCTCCCTTGACGAGCAGCCCCTTCTCCTGAAAGCACGCAAGCCCACACGACTCTGCAACGCTCTCCAAGATCCTAAGCGTACGTTCCGCCCCTCCTCCCTCCAGCAGCCTCTGCTCCAACACTGGCAGTCGCGCCGCATACTCCTCCCTCCGAGCCAGCAGCTCCTTCCCCCTCTTCGCGTCCTCCCTCCGTTCCAACAGGACACTCTGACTCCCCGCTGACTCCTTGAGCAAGCTGAGGTACTTCTCCGTCCCGGCACGTACGGGGCCTCGAACGGCAGACGAGTCGGGCACGTCGGAGAGGGTGTGAGAGGCGAAGGTCGTGCAGGCTGTGCGGAGGTCGGCGAGGGTGGTGAGGAGGAGCTGGCGCGTGGAGGAGAGGGAGGAGGGAGGGAGAGGACCGAGGGGGTGGAGGAGGTGCGAGGAAGGGGAGGGGAGGAGAGGGGAGAGAGTCGCGAGGAGGGAGGTGTGGAGAGCGTGCGCTGTCGAGAGGATTGATGGGTCGAAGGAGGATGGCCCAGCTTGAGGGTTGCCGGAGGAGGAGTCCATTCTGTAACCTTGCAGCAGAGAGCGCTCGTGTGAGGCGCGAAGGGGAGAAGGAAGAGCAGAGAACGCGTTCGCTCCTCGCGATGTCGTCGCAGCCAGTTTGCTCTCGACTCCTCGACGACAAGATACAGGAACTGGTTTCAATTATGCACAAAAGGGGGGGTATATCAAAGCGTACTTCCTGCGAACAAAGTGATAGAATAAAAAGGGAGAGAGAGGGAATAACAACACGACTCGGAGAACAAGCGAGTGAGCGGCCCAGCTCAATAAGGCTCCGCGACCCTCCCCAACCTCTCCACCTCTCCCTCCCTGCTCCCACTCCTACTCACATCCGTACTTCCTCCCGCGAGAATCGCCCCGCGCCCCTCCCGCTCCCACCTCATCTTGCGATCCTCCTTCTCGACGACCTTGCCGCTCCGACTCCCTCGTCCTCGGATCGACGCCATAATGCAACATCGGGCCCCTCGACGTACTCCTCTCCTTCCTCCTACTCCCACTCCTACTCCCCCTCGCACTCGTCGAAGGACTCCTCGAAGACCCTCCCTCCGAAGGCGTCGCGTCCCTCATCCCCCTCCCTCGCACCTGATCTCCCGCCAACCACGCACACGAGCGCACGCGATCGATCGTCCAGCGCTTCGCCGGGTCGGGCTCGAGACAACCGCGAAGGACTTCGAGGACGAGAGCCTTCTCCACGTCCTCGCGACCTTTCGAGCGCGAACGATTCTTCCCTTCTCCTTCCTTCGCCAGCGCGGTCGGAACCTCCCAGACGCCTTTCATGATCTTCATCCTTAACCGAGGCTCAAAGTCGTCCTCGAACGGTAGGCGACCTTCGACGAGCGCGTAGAGCACGCAGCCGAGCGCCCAGATGTCGACGGAGGGGTCGAGGATAGGGATGGGGGACTTCATCTGCTCTGGAGGGGAGTAGGGGAGCGATCCGGCGGGGTAGAGGTGTTCGTCGATATACTTGCGCTCCTCGTCCGCTCTCGACAGCGAGTTGGCGCGCGAGAGAGACGCGATCGACGGTCCAGAGCTTACGGGCGCTCGTTCGGACGCTGATCCTCCGTGGCGACGGTACGGCTCCTCGTGCTCGTGCTCGTGGAGACGCGCGGTCGCGGTGGCGGTTTCGGCGAGACCAAAGTCGGCAATCTTCCAGGTCCCGCCGGGCGCGTCGCAGAGGATGTTCTCGAGCTTGACGTCCTTGTGCGTGACGCCCGCTTCCGTGTGGAGGTAGTGGAGGCCCGAGACGACTTGGGCGAAGATGGGGAGGCAGGAGGAGAGGGGGAGTCCGCGTTTACGAGGTTCGCTGTCGGCGTTCGAGCCGATGGTGAGCGAGGTGCGGCCTTTAGTGCGTCGGGGAGCGGCGGTGTGCGAGTTGAGGAAGGAAAGGAGGTTCCCGCCTTCGCAAAGGGGCATGAAGATGTAGGAAAAGTCGGACGTGTGGTGAACGGAGAGGAGAGGCATGATGTGGGGGTGCGGAGAGAGTTGTTGCCAGAGGAGGATCTCGCGCTCAAGGAGGGATTGGAGAATGGAGGGAGGGGTGGTGTCGAGATCGCAACTGAAACCGAATGCTGGCGGATGGGGGAGGGAGGAGAGGGAGGCGGAGAGGTCGTGGATCGGCTTCGGGGAGGAGCGAGCGTTTTGGCGAAGGAGTTTTGGAGGTGTGGGGGGGAGGGAACTGCGGCTTCGTTCGGTCGCTGCGGTGGAAGAGAGCGTCGCCGTTCGATCCTTGCCGCTGGGTACGCGGAACCCGCTCGTCACGCTCCGCTTGAGGTTCGCACCGCCGTGCGAGACTGGCTCGACGTGCTGGTGTCGCACGATCTTGCACGCCACCCGCTCTCCGTCTGCGATCCGCTTCGCCTCCTTGACGACTCCAAACCCTCCTTCTCCCAGTTCCCGACCCAGCACGTAGTCCACCACGATGAATCCCTCCTGGTCCCCAGCGATTGGCGCCTTGAACCCTCCTCCGGCGCTGAAATCGGGCGAAAAGGCCGACAGGAAGTTGGCGGCGGGACTGCAAGGCACGCCCGACGGAGTTGGATCGTGAGCGGGTGAAGCGGGAGATGGAGTCGGAGGTGTCGTCCGACAAGTGGTTGGGAGAGCGGGCGAAACGTGCCGCGTCTTGACTGTCGGTGACTGCTGAGACGTAGGGGGCGTGGCTGCCCGACGAGCCGATGCGCAGGCGGTGGAAGGGGTTGCGGCCGCGTGCGGTGGGGTCGGACGGTGCTGGGGAGAGAGGATGGGAGGGAGTCGGCTCGATATCGATGGGAGAGGCCTGAGAGGTGGGGGAGGCGAGAGCGGCGGAGAGGGCGACGCTGTGCTCTTGTGGCTCGGTCTGCAGAGTCTGTGATTAGCTGGGAAGATTTGAAGAAGACAACGAACGCACCTCTGCACTCGGAGAAGCCACACTCATCTCATCGTCCCCGGCGCCACTAGGACTCAAGCTAGGCACTCGTTCATCGACACTCTCGCCCCGCACCCTGTCTGCCATCTCCTCGAGCACCGACGAACTCATCGCAAGAGACCTCCCCAGCCTGCCCTTCCCTCCTCGCTCGCCCCCGCTGTCCTCCCTCGAGTGCGGAGCTCCAGCGCTATCTTCGCTCCCCGCAGTGCCCGCCGTCGAATGCGCCGAGCTGGCCCGGCGACTGTTGAAGAGGCCGTGCGGATCGTAGATCTGGAAGGGGGCGTCGTCGGCGTAAGGATCTGGGAGAGGGAAGGGGAGACTCTTCTTGGAGCGGATGGGAGCTGGTGCGGGGGCGGAGGAGAAGATCGTGCAGGGGGTGAAGGTGGTCGTCGGAGTCGGGGATTTCTTTGGCGGCTCTGATAGAAGTGAATGGTCAAGCCAGAGTGACATCCAAGCCGTCCCTGTGTGACTCTGTTGGTGGCGAGGGAAGTGGGACGAAGGAGAAGAACAACGGCCGCGTTGAGGCGAGCTAAATCAGCTGCCGTCCGCGATGAAAGCGTTTCCCCCCTGCCAAACCACTCCAAGATCAAACAGGTCTACGACGGCCACAAGGAGCTCACCAGGCAGGAGAACCACAGCCACCGAGGCGACCCCAACAACTTTGCCACCTCATCGTCTTCAGTCATGGCCCCTCCTCTTCCTCGACTTCAGGCCGTTTGCTACCCAGCGAACGAGGGAGAAGACGTTGTCTACGGCCTTAGGCTCACCGTCCCAGACTGGTCGAACGGGGGAGGGAAGGACTGGATCGCAGAGGTTGGGAAGATCCCCGACGATTCTCTCAAGAGCCACCTGTTGGGGAGCTACGTCGGTCTGGCAGACAACTGTGCGTAGCAGTCTCGCGCCAGCAGTGTCGGATCTGACCTTCCAACGAACGCAGTCTATTACTTCAAGGTCACCTCGCAGGAGGAGACGCAGGTCTTCCTCGCCTCCCTCTTCCTCGTGCGTACTCCTCCCCCTCCACCGCTCGTTTTCAACTAAGCACGCACACATAGGCCGATATCATTTCCCGCTCCGAAGCCGAAGCCGTCCTATCCAAAGTCCCCACCGCCTCCCGCCTCCGCACGACCATCCACCGCCTCCCCTCTCTCGCAACCCTCGGCGGCGCCTTCTACAGCGGTTCCTATCTCGGTACCGAGCTGCTCTCCCTCTCCTCCCTCTCCTTCGCCTCTTCCCTCGCTGTCACAGGCACGCCAGTTGCGTTCGGGTGTCTGGCGGTGGGAGGCGCGATGATGCTGTTTAGTAGGAGCTCGAGAGGAAGGGTAGGAGTGGAGGTGCAGGCGGGGATAGAGGTGGATAGTGACAGTGGAATGGAGATGGTCGTTTGGAAGGGTGAGAGGTCGATGCTCGATACGAGCTTGATTCAGGTGCTAAGGAGGGATGAGCTGAATCGTGAGTACGCCGGATTGAAGCGGGAGCAAGGAGCTGACGCGCACACATAACAGATAACCCGCTCTTTGCGATCCCTGAGCAGGGCTTCTCGGGGGAGCTGGCGAGGAAGTCGATCCTGCCAGGTGTCGCGGCCGACGACGAGGGCCGGTCTTGATGCCGTGCGATGGCATTCCTGTTTCTATACACGTATGTTGGTCTGTAACCCATTATGCACGCGGGGATAGACGGGGAAGAACCGCTGGACTGTGGACTGCTTGTCGCGTTGGAAAGTGGGAGGGGAACTCAGCTCCGAGGTATTTCCTCTGTCGCTGTCCCGCTCGGATTGCTCAGGCTGATTAGTCCCTGCAGGATTTTCTCTACATCACTGCTCCACTCTTCTCCCACTCTGTTCGCGCGCCCGCAAGCAGCTCACCTCGACGCGACGCACATCCTTTCCAGACGCGACCGGGAACTTTAATTGAGGTCTCCTGTCTCTTTCATTTTTTTCTTCCTCCCTCCCTCCCTCCCTCTCACCTGAGCACAGCTCAATGGTACCCGCCCTCCCCGCCGAGCTCCTCCTCTCCATCATCCACCACTCCCTCCCACCCTCTCTCACCTTGACACAAGCCTCCCGGATCACCCAACTCTGTACCCTTTCCCTCGTCTCTCCCACCTTCCGCGCTTTCGCCCAACCTCTCCTCCTCGCCGAAGTACGCATCTCCAAACCTCGTCAACTTCGTGCACTGCTCAAAGTCCTGCAGGCGCGGGGCGGAGGCGGGAGGGTCAAGCGCATGTTCGTTAGCTTGCCCAACACGAGGGAGAGCAGGGGGTTGAAGGTCGAGACGCTGGAGAAGGCTTGGAGGGAGTCGGTGCCGGCGTTGTTGGCGTTGTGCGAGAACGTCCTTTAGTTTTCGTTGGCGTGGATGCGAGGAGAGGAGGTTTGGGAGTCGCTGGCAAAGGCGAAGCGTGCGTGCATTCCTCAGCAGTTCTCACCTCCTACTAATTCCGCCACCGCAGATCTCCACTCTCTCCACCTCCTCTGCCCCTTCTCCCACCCATCTACCCCAATCACCCTCCCCATCGTCCGCCTAACCCTCTACCGCCCTCCCGCCCCCCTCCTCTCCTCCCTCCTCTCCCCCGCCGCACTCCCCTCCCTTCACTCCCTCTCCCTCCAAGAAACCCTTCTCGAAGCACCTTTCACAACCCTCTTCCCCCTCCTCGCCCCTCGTCTAACAACTCTCCACCTCGCCCAACTCCCTCTCCGCGAAACCGCCTTCCCTACCACAGCTCTCACGAGCCTGCGACACCTCGCACTGGATGACACGGTCGTCCTCCCCGCCCTCCTCGCTACGATTCCGGTGGGAATCAAGTCCCTCCGCCTTCTCGCGCCTTGGAAAGATCCGTACGCTCTATCACAAGACCTCCATCGTCTCGCCGCCTTCTTCGCCCTCCCACTTCCTCCCTCTATCGCAAGATTGGAGGAACTCGTCATTCCTGACACCGAAGGGGCGGAGGGGAGAAGGGAGTTGAGGGAGGCGTGTGGGAGAGTGAGGGTTGGCGAGAGGAGGGTCGAGACTTTCGTTACGGTGGTGGCGGGGAGGACAGTGGTGGCGGCTTGTGAGGACTGGGATGCGGGTTTTGGGAGAGAGGGAGTGGAGTGGAGGTCGAATGTTTCTTGAGTGGGAGGTGGGTGCGAACGCTGCGAAGGATTTGCTATTTATCCCATTTATCTTGGAGGGCGCGCGTTCGCAAGTACGGGAGAAGCAGGAAAGGAGCAGTCGCGTCTATCTGAAGGCAGGCGTGTCGAGCGAGTCTCGATTCCAGACTCAGTTCGCCAGCAGCCCTCCGTTCGCGCACACGACCGATCCAGTGACCCAACGACTTCTCTCCTCGCAAAGAAACGCCACGACCTGGGCAATATCATCAGGCTGTCCAACCCTCCCATCGGCCGGGGTACTTTTCAAGGTCAGCGTTGCGATCTCGAGAGCGAAGGAGCGAGGGACTCACTTCTCCAGCCCGAGAGATTCGCGGAATTCTTCAGTCGTGCTGAACCACATGTCGGTCGCGACGGGGCCGGGGTTGACTGCAGTTATGATGAGTTGAGGAAAGGTGAAGAAGCGCAGGGGACGAACCGCAGTTAACGGTCGTGCCGTACTTCTGACCCAGTTCCTTGGACCATACTCTCGCAAAGTGCTCAAGGCAAGCCTTGGACGCTCCTAAACTTCCTCTTCAGCCATCCCTCCACGCTTGACGGACAAAAAGACGCACCATAAACCGTCTGCGATACGAACCCTCCTCGCGCCGACACGGACGAGAGCAAGACGATCCTCGACGGTCTCGCCAGGTGTTTCGCCGCCTCCGCAACGATCAAGATCGTCGAACGAACGTTGATATCCATCTGCTTCCTGTGCTCCCCACATCAGCTCCCACCTCGTACCCCCGCGAGAGGAACTCACGTATAATGCTCATCTACATTCTCCTCCCCAATCTCCTCGACCAGCAGATTATAGCTCACAGCCCCATTGAGCACCATCACATCAATCTCCCCCCCAACAGCTACCGCAGCAGCGACAATCTCCCTCCCACACTCCTTGCTCCCCAAATCCGACCGCACCATCTCCGCTCGCCTTCCGAGCGCCCGGATCTGCGCCACGACGCCTTCTGCGGAGGTGGGGGAGGACGAGTAGTGAACAAGGATATCGGCGCCGCGCGAGGCGAGGGAGAGAGCGATTGAGGCGCCGATACCGCGTGAGGCACCTGGGATTTCGTTAGCGGGGGGAGGGGGAGGGAGAGGAGGACGAACCGGTGACGATGGCGGTTTTGCCGAGGAGGGATTGAGACATGGTGTGGGGGAGGAAGAAGGGAGGAGCAGGGCTGACGAAGAGCAGGATGGTTCGTCAGGGAGGCGGCGCTCGGCCCGGAGGAGAGGACTAGCGCGTTCGTCCTTGCGTCGTTGTGGACGAGCGTCGAGCTGTTCAGGAGGAAGCGAAGAAGAAGCAGAAAGGAGCGCAGAGTGAACGACGCGAGAGCGAGAGCGAGACCGCGAACCGAACCGTTTTAAACAAATCCAATCTCCCATTCCCCATCTCTCCAGCCCACTCTATTTACTGCACAACACCACGCATCAGCTCCGCCTCTCTCCACAACGACAAAACGGAACTCACAGTAATGACCGTCGGCTCCTTGCGTCCCGTAAACTCGACCAACCGACTCAAACTCAACGCGACCTCAATCAAAGGCTTCAACCCCTCCTGGGTATCCCCCTCATACTCGCTCTCATCCTTCGAGTACTTCTCGACATAAAGCCTGATCGTCGCTCCACTACTTCCAGTCCCCGAAAGACGGAAGACGATACGGGATCCATCGACGAACCGGACGTAGAGTCCTTGGTTCTTGGAGATGCTGCCGTCGATGGGGTCCGTGTAGGAGAAGTTGGAGGCTTCGGCGACGGCGAAGGAGGTCGAGGAGGTGGTGGCGGTGAGGGTGGAGGAGAGGAAGGAGGAGGTGGAGAAGAGGGCTTCGAGAGTCGACATGACTTTGTTGGCGCCTTCGGAATCCACTTCCTCGTAGTCGTAGCTGCGTGCGCGATGTTAGCGAGGTTAAGGATAAGCGGGATGCAGGAGGACGTACCGAGAGAAGAAGGTACGGCCGTACTTCTTGTAGTGGTCGAGGAGGACGCCGTTGACGCCACCCTTGATTCCCTTTTCGTCAGCCGACGCAAGGATGTTGAGCCACGCTGCGTTTGCCTCCCATCAGCTCTCCCCTTCTCCTCAGCAGCGAGAGGAACGCACCGATGACAGCCCAGAGTCCGTCCTTCTCGCGAATGTGATCCGAGCCAGTCCCAAAGCTCTCCTCTCCGCAGATCGAAAGCCGTCCAGCGTCCATAAGGTTTCCAAAGAACTTCCATCCTGCAAGACTCATGCAAGACTCATCAGCTCATCGCACTCGCTCGCACGCGCAAACTCACCAGTTGGCACCTCAAATACCTCGAATCCCTTCGCCTTGGCGACGAGATCGATAGCTCCACTCGTCGGCATACTTCTCGCCAATCCCTTGACGCCTCCCTCCTTGAAATAAGGAATGCACTCCGCCCAATCGGCAATAATCGCGACCGAATCGCTAGGCGTCACAAACGCTCCCTTTCCGTAAATCATGTTGCGGTCTCCATCTCCGTCGCTCGCGGCTCCGAACGCAATGTTGCGCTTCTCGACTTCCTCGACGAGCGAGTGCGCGTAGGTGAGGTTCGGGTCGGGGTGTCCGCCGTTGAAATCGGGCGAGGGGATGCAGTTCTGGATGGAGGAGAGGGGGAGGCCGAGCTCGTTGATGAAGATGTCGTGCGCGTAAGGACCGGTGACGCCTGAGAGACCGTCGAAGAGGACTGAGCAGCCGGAGGGGGAGTGGAGGAAGGCCTTGATGGTCGGGAAGGAGAAGATCGTCTTGAGGAGGGCGGTGTAGATGGGAATGGAGTCGATGATCTCGACGGTGATGGGGCCGAAGACGGTCGTGCCGAGGACGGAGAGGTCGGCCTGCGTTGGGGGATGACGAGATCAGCTCCAGCTTCTTCGCGAAACCACGCCAGGACGCACCTCGGGAAGGTCGATAAGCTTGTAGCTCTTGAGCGACTTGCTGATCTCGTACACGTTGTCCGTAATGCTCTCGGGCGCAGGTCCTCCGTTCCCAATGTTGTACTTGATCCCAAAGTCGTTGGTCGGTCCTCCGGGGTTGTGGCTCGCCGTGAGGAGGATACCTCCGGTGGCCTTGCGCGCGCGGATGACGTGCGAGACGGCGGGGGTGGAGAAGATGCCGTCCTGTCCGACGATGAGGTGCGAGACTCCGTTGCCTGCTGCGATCTTGATGATCTTCTGGATGCATTCGGGGGAGTAGTAGCGGCCGTCTCCGCCGACGACGAGGGTCGAGTTGGCGGCGCCGGGGGAGGGGATTCCTTCGAGGATGGCCTGGATGAAGTTCTCGGTGTAGTGCTCTTTCTGGAAGACGACGACCCTGCGTGCGGAGACTGGGATGAGTGGGGGAGCGTTTAGGATGAGCTGGGACGGCGTACTTCTTGCGGAGTCCTGACGTTCCGGGCCTGCGAAGGGAAGAGGAGCAGGGTTAGCTTCCGCTTGAGCTGTACGAGGTGCTGCTTATGTTTGGGAGCTCTGAGCCAAGGCAAGGCGGGGACCCCAGATCGATGAGCTCCACTCCCCCGTCAGCGGCCCCCAGCCCCACAGCTCCCACCCGCTGGTCGTGGTAGCTACGCCCGTGCCGTTACAGCTGTCCAAGCCTCCCGCCCTCGCCTCAGCTCCTTCCTCCTTCCCACCATCACGTTCCCCAACCTCGAGCTCCGTTCGTGACGTCGTCGCCCAACACGTGTGGGGGCAGTGAGGTGGGAGGAGCTGCTCACTTCTGGTCCTGGAACGGCGTGGTAGGGATAGTCTGAATCTCGAACGCCATCGTGCAAGTTTGAGCTGAGCGGAGTTGCGGAGGAAGGGTAAGGGAGGGACCTGAGCCCAAGCGGAGCCGACCTTGGGGCGAGCCTGCTACTTCTCACCGAGATGCTACTTCGCACGGAGTGTCTCCTTTCCTTCCAACTGACCTTCTGTACTGAGCGGGAAACCCTCTCAGAAGGATCCTATTGAAGAACGAAAAGCCGTCTGAGCAGGAACGACGTGAAGCGACCTGATCCTCAAGGCGAAACCGGACACCTCTCGCTCCTCTCTCCTCTCTCTCGCAAGTTTGTGAAGCCGACTTCGGCGAATTGCAAGAGAGTCACGACCGACCAAGTTGTCAAAGTCCTCCTTCCAAACGCAGTCCCAACTACGTCTTTCGATATACTCGGGCCCGCGGCAGGAAGGAGGGCGTCGTCAAGTTGAGGAGTAGTCTGGAGAGGAGGTCGAAAAGAGATGGTGTGGAAGGGGAGGGGGTTTGATGAGAGTTGGCTCACTGCAATGATGCATCAGCTTCCGAAGATGGAGAGAAGGGAGGGGACGTACGATGAGGCCGAGGTTCGCAGCGGCGTGGTAGGCAGCTCTAGAGTTGACAACGATGGCAGCGTGGGTTTCGCGAGAGGGACTAAACAGGAGAAGGAACGCACTGGTTCCTTGCGAGGTTCTTCCTCTGTCCGGTGCCGGACGATTCGGAGCGAATGGAGGTGCCGGCGACGACCTTGAGGCGCTGGACATGACCAACGTACGTTTGAGGGGCTTCCTCGAAGCCATAGTCTCGCTCGTGGCTCAAGTCCGTCCATTCCTTGATCATGCCGACGTAGTTGACGACGCTGCGGTAGACCAAGAGAAAGGTCGAGCAGATCTGGAAGGGGAGACGAAAGGTCCGCGCGCAGGTCAGAGCGATGCCGCGGCGTTCTGCCATCGAAACGTCCCTCCTTTCCTCGAGCTGTACCGACACGAGCGCCAAGCAGAACATCGAAGCAAGCATTCCCATCCCGCCTCGCAAACACTGAAGCAAAAGTATTGCGAACGAAACAAACCCCCTCCCCCTCCCTCGCACCGACGACGACGACAAAAGACGAGCCTAACCCATCCCCCTCCCCTCAGCACTCGCAGCCCACTGCATCAACCTCGTCAACTCCCTCAGCCCCGCCTCGCTCAACTCGGGCCTCCCTCCCATCCCAGGCGTCTCAACCCTCTCCTCCTCCCCACTCCAGCTCCCCTCGCTACTCCCGTCCTCCTCCAATTCCTTCACTCTCGCTCTCAACCTCGTATTCTCCGCCTCGAGGAAGATGAGTCGCGCAGCGTCCGCGGCCATCTTGTCCTTCGTCGCTTGCCGCTTGTCAGCGGCGTACGCTTGCTGACGCTCTTTCCTCCTCTTCTCAGATTCACCCTGCGGGAGGGACGCAGGACGACCCATCTTGCGCTTCTCCTTTGGTACCTTTGTTGGAATCGCCGGGAGAGACGGTGGAGTCGGAAGAGGAGGCGCCGACGGAGGGCGTCGCGCCGGATTTGGCGGGGGGATCTTCGGGGAGAGGGGAGAGGGCGGTGCGCGCGCGCTTGGAAGGACGACCGCGGGATTTTTTGGTGGTGGCGGAGGAGGAGGACGCGGCGGGAGGGGGTTTCGAGGAGCGCGAGGCGCGTTTCGTGGTGGAGGGTGCGGCGGGAGTGGCGGCGCCGGGGAGGCAGGCGAGAGGATCGTTGTCGGTGGAAAGGGAGGGGACAAAGATGTCTTGCGAGTTGAGGAGGGAATCGAGAGAGGTCGTATCGATAGGCGTCGCTTTGTTGTTGTTGAGAGGGAGCGCGTAGGGATCCACGCGCGGGAAGACAGGGTCGTCAAACGCGCTGAAATCCGTCTCGATGTCCTCGTCCGAAAACATCCCCGTCCCTGCATCGGGCGTCCCATCGATACTCTCCGGCCCTCCAACGAGGATGTCACCCCACGCCGCGTCCTTGTCGCTCCTCGGCTCGAAATCGGGATCCTCGTCGTCGTCCGAGGGGTACCAGAGGTAGTCGTTGAAGAGCATCGTATCACGATCGATGTCGGCTGGGTCGGGGGCTTGGGGGATGCGACCGGAGCGCGTAGGAAGGGCCGTGTACGAGGTCGACGAGTGGCGAGGGAGGGTCGAGCCGAGAGGGTCATGGGAGCCAGGGGAGGGAGGGGCAAAGGCGATAGTAGGGAAGAACCCCGGATTGGAGTTGAAGAGCTCCATCGTGTGCGTGTGCAAGGCGCCGGCTGAGGACGAGGACGAGTTGGAGAAGGCGGTGATGGCGCGAAGCAGGTCGGCCGATTCGAGTTGCGACAGGTCCAGCTCAGCCGTCGTGCTGCTCCTAGTGCGCCTCCTGACTCCCTCGCTGGTCCGACTCAGCTCCTCTGCGGTGGCCGCGTCGCCTTGTTGTTGCGCGTAGGCCGCGATGGAGGCCAGGGCGTTTGCCGCCTCAGACGAACCGGGTCGACCCATGCTGCCTACGCTGCAGTATACAGTCAGCTACGGCCACGAGTGCGGCGGCCAGGTGGGAGGCTCACAGGTTCGACTTGAGAAGCTTCGGACGTCGGTGCTGGTCGCGACCGCGCGACCGCTCGTTCCGATGGCGCCAGTCGAGTCGAGTGAGCGGGGGAGGGTTGAGGAGGTCTTCGCGAGGGGTGGAGAGTGCTGGGACGTGGGGGTGTAAGCGGAGGAGGAAGGGACACCCTGAGGACGCGTCGAAGCTCAGAGCCGTCTCGCATATACTCCAGCGACTGCCTTCGTGCTCCTCCCTTGCTTCCCTCCGTCTCAGACACAGACCTACGACAAGTGGATTGCACGCCAGACACCTCACTCCCCGCGCGGCGCCTTGCTCCAGCTCACAGCAGTCACCCTCCCGAACCGCCCTTCGCCTGCTTCTCCCTCTTCACCTCTTCACCTCTCCTCCTCAGTTCCCGCGCCATACAGCCGTGGGTTGCACCCGCTTACCGTCAGATAGCTGGAGCACCGAGGGACTAGGGCGACGGGTACTGGGGGAAGGAAGGGGACTGGGACGGGAAGCAGAGATGCCACTGGTTCGCCAGCAGGTCGTGCGATGCAGCCGAGCGGGAGATGCGGGGGAGGCAAAGGATCAGAGCTGAAGGATCTGGGGTTGCCGATTGGAGAAGGAAATCGTCTTCGAAGGGAGAAGCACTGGGACGAGTAGGAAGGCTGCTTGCTCTTGCTCTTCTTGCTGCTGCTCGAGACCTCCTTCGGTGATGTGCCTAATTATAGGATAATGATCCCTCTCGATACTGTTGGCACCCCCCCTCTTTGCTGGCGTTGGCGTTCTTGAACTGCTCCCGCTCGCGACACTCCTGCTCGGTTCTCCATTCCGCTCGATGGGATAGATTGGGGCTTCAGGGAAGGACGTCTCAGGAACGAGTAAAGCACGAATCGTCAAAGCTCTTGATGTATACGAGATTGCGACCTCGGCACCCCCATCAACAAAGCTCCGCGCCAGCGCACCCTTCTTCGCTACCGCGCTCACTTCCGTCCTTCCTCCTTCTCGCTCACCCCCTCCATGTCCTTGATAAAAATAATGCGTTCACAGGCCTTAGACTTGCCGCACCAGGCTTGTCAAGCTCCCTCTCCTCCACTCGCCGCCTCGCTCACCGAGTCTCGCTCTTCAACCTCTCCCCGACGCTCTCACTTTCACTCTCCGCTCCCACTTCCTCATGCGTTTTCCTCTCACGTCTTAGTAACCCTTTTTTTCGCGTTCGGTTTCGAGGATCTCTCGCTGCGACGCTCTCGCTTCGTGGTTGGAGTGTTGAGCTCGTTGTGATTTCAAAAGGATACTAAAACGGGAGACTGGGGTATAGATGGATGCGTAGTGGAGTACGCTGGTACTGATGCGAGTTGAGTCGATCAACTATGGATGGTGTTGAATGGAAGGAGGGAGGGAAGGGAGCCTTTTTAAGCGTAGTGCGCGCGGGCCCACTTCGCAGCGTTGTTGACGTTGGCGGCATCGGTCTCAGTCTATCCACGTCTATTAGTTTTCAATTCGCGGTTAGGGTTAATGAAAAGACTGGAGAAAAGGAAAGGGGGAGGGGTCGGTGCGCTTTTCGGTAAGTTTTTGGGGGTTTGGCGCGATCTTTCTTGCACTCATTCGTCGACGTGAGCGCCGAAATATGCTCCTCAATTTTCTCCTGGAGCTCGTCCTGGGAAGGAACACGGGGAGAGTGGATGTCGTAGACTCCAGGGCCGATCGAGTTGGGGTAGTTGAACTGGCGGAAGAGTTGTTTAGCGAGAAGCAAGTGCGAGGAAACGTGAGGACGAGTAGCCGTTGTTCTCGTAGCGAGTTGTACGTAGAGAAGATAAAGACGTGTAATTGAAGCTGGGCTGCAGTTATGGGCACAGAGAGCTGGGGGGAGAGCAAGCGCGAAGTACTGGCTCGCTGGCCGAGCGGCGCCAGCAGACTCGGCGCCAGATCTTGAAGCCTGGTCCGCGTGTCCAGCCAAATCAACACAATCGCCAGCAGAGCATGCCTTCCTTCGTATCGGTCCCATTCCTCAGAACGAAATAGGCGATCTCGTGCGCAGTCTGGGGAGAGGAACGGGGATCGGAGTTCGCAACTCGGTCGACGAAGAGTTGGAGTCGGGGTGAAGGCCCAGCGCTTGCCTCTGTCCTACTTCCTCTGCTTTGCTCAGCTCGCTGAGGACCAGGAGGAGCGAGAAACTGACCGGCGTGGGGAAGCACCGGCTCTCGCATGAACCTATCTTGCAAGGCCGATGGCGGGGTAGTCCCCTCGTCAAGAGACTTCCAAAGAGGCGCGACTGCTTTCGTGTAGTTCTCCGAAGCGGGTTTGCTGTCCTTCTGCGTGTCCTGTCGCAGTTGTCGAGGCGGCTTGAGGGTAAGGCCTGCTCAGAACACCTCGGTGAAAACGCGCGGAGCGTCTCGGATCTCTCGATGGCACCTTCAGTTTTTTTTGATACCGCCGCTCTCTCTTCTCTCCACCCCTCCATCACCCCTTCCCCCCCCACCAACCCCTCCTAAAACAGTGAGTGGAGCTCCATCACTTCGAGCAGCTGGCAGTACTCGCACTCCTCTTCATCGGTAGCTGACACGTTTCGCTTGAGCAGCTCTCAACATGACTGTTTCCGCTGTTCTCGGTTACCCCCGTATCGGAGCCAAGAGGTGCGTTCTCTGCTCTACTCCAGCTCCTACGACTCTAGCTGACCTGTCTTGCGCGTCTCTAGGGAGGTCAAGAAGGCCACTGAGGCTTACTGGGCCGACAAGATCTCCGCCGAGGAGCTCCAGAAGGTCGCCAAGGAGCAGCGTCTCGTCCGCTGGCAGACGATCAAGGATGCTGGCGTCGACCTCATCCCTTCGTGAGTCTCTCGTCCTCCTGAAGGCGCTCGACGCGAGTCAACGATGAACTGACACGTGCGCTTCCTTACCTTTTCTTTCTCTCTCAGCGGTGACTTCACCCTTTACGACCACGTCCTCGACTTCTCCACCACCTTCAATGTCATCCCCGCCAAGTACGCCGCTGCTGGACTCTCTCCCCTCGACACCATGTTCGCCATGGGTCGCGGACGCCAGAGGGACGGAGGTGAGTATCTTCTTTTCCACTTTGATCGAGCGCGCAGAGCTGACGAGCTGCTCTCTCTCCTCCAGTCGATGTCTCCGCCGGTGAGATGCAGAAGTGGTTCGACAGCAACGTGAGTTCTAGAGCCGCTCCCGATCGCTGGACTTTATGCTGACTCGAAACCGATCCTCTTAGTACCACTACCTCAAGGGCGAGGTCTCCTCCGCCACCGACTTCAAGCTCGTCAACACCAAGCAGGTCGACGAGTTCGAGGAGGCCAAGGCCGCTGGCATCGTCACCCGCCCCGTCATCCTCGGTCCCATCTCCTACCTTGTGATCGGCAAGACCGGTCGCGACGAGACCAACGCCGCCTTCAAGCCCATTGACGTCCTCGACAAGCTCGTCCCCGCTTTCGCTGAGCTCCTCGTCAAGCTCCAGGCTGCTGGAGCCACCGAGGTCCAGATCGATGAGCCCGCCCTCGTCCTCGACGTCGCGTCCACCCTCGGCCCCCAGTTCAGCGCTACCTACGCTGCCCTCGCCAAGGCCGCCCCCGGACTCAAGATCACCATCGCGACCTACTTCGGCCGCCTCGACTCGAACGTCGAGTTCGTCGCCAAACTCCCCATCCACGGTCTCCACATCGATCTCGACCGCGCTCCCGAGCAGTTCGAGTCGGTCCTCGCCGGCGTCAAGGACTCCTCCCTCGTCCTCTCCCTCGGACTCATCTCCGGCCGCAACATCTGGAAGAACGACATCGCGGCGTCCCTCAAGGTCGCTCAGGCTGCGATCGCCGTCCTCGGCGCTGACCGCGTCGTCGTCGCCACCTCCTCGTCCCTCCTCCACACCCCCGTCACCCTCGCCAGCGAGAAGAAGCTCAAGCCCGAGGTCGCCGATTGGTTCTCGTTCGCCACTGAGAAGTGCGCTGAGGTCGCCACCCTCGCAAAGGCCATCACCAACCCCGCCTCAGTCCAGGCTGCCCTCGACGCCAACGCCGTCTCCATCAAGGCTCGCCGCGACTTCGAGGCCCAGTCCGACAAGGCCGTCCGCGAGCGCCTCGCCGCCGTCACCCCCGAGATGTACAACCGCCAGAACCCCTACCCCGCTCGTCTCGCCGCCCAGAACGCCGTTTACCAGCTCCCCACCTTCCGTACGTCCTTCCCTCACTCTCCCTGTCATTGAGCATGTCGCTAACTTGCTCCCGACGCAGCCACCACCACCATCGGATCGTTCCCCCAGACCAAGGAGATCCGTGTTGCCCGCGCCAAGCTCGGCAAGGGAGAGATCACCACCGCCGAGTACGACGCGTTCATCGAGAAGGAGATTCAGGGCGTCGTCGCTTTCCAGGAGAAGATTGGACTCGACCTCCTCGTTCACGGAGAGCCCGAGCGTAACGACATGGGTGAGTCCACATTACGTCGCTCGTTTCTCCTGGACCATGACTGACGATTATCTCCCGCACAGTCCAGTACTTTGGAGAGCGCCTCGAGGGATTTGCCTTCACCGAGATGGCCTGGGTCCAGTCCTACGGATCTCGCTATGTTCGCCCCCCGATCATTGTCTCGGACGTCTCCCGTCCTGAGGCCATGACCGTCCGCTGGTCGGCCTACGCGCAGTCCCTCTCCAAGCTCCCCGTCAAGGGAATGCTCACGGGTGCGTCG
Organism: Glaciozyma antarctica PI12; assembly: GCA_002917775.1. Classification (NCBI taxonomy): domain Eukaryota; kingdom Fungi; phylum Basidiomycota; class Microbotryomycetes; order Kriegeriales; family Camptobasidiaceae; genus Glaciozyma; species Glaciozyma antarctica. Next base: position 627,475 of record KZ627146.1, on the reverse strand, counting down.
CGCTTTCCATTTTCGACCTCGTCGTCGCCGTCGCTAACGCTCTCCTTCGCGCCTCAGGACCCGTCACCATCCTCAACTGGTCCTTCCCCCGTGTCGATGTCACCCGCGAAGTTCAATCCAAGCAGCTCGCGCTCGCTCTCCGCGACGAGGTCGTCGACCTCGAGACCGCCGGCATCTTCGCCATCCAGGTCGATGAGCCCGCTATTCGCGAAGGTCTTCCTCTCCGCGAGGTCGACTGGGACGCCTACCTCACCTGGGCCGTCGACTCCTTCCGCCTCGCCACCGCCGGTGTCAAGGACTCCACCCAGACCCGTGAGTTTCGCACTTTCGTCGTCGCCGCTCGCCGAGACCTTTGTCGCTGACGCCGCTTTCGATCCTCCAGACTCCCACTTCTGCTACTCCGACTTTAACGCCATCTTCGCGCACATTATCCGTCTCGACGCCGATGTCATCTCGATCGAGGCGTCCAAGTCCGACCTCATCTTCCGCCAGTTCAACTACCCCAACTCGATCGGCCCTGGAGTCTACGACATCCACTCTCCCCGTGTTCCTTCCCAGGACGAGCTCCAGGAGAAGATTGAGGAGTTCATTTCGGCGTTTATGTCCGAGATTCAGTCCGTCGAGCATTGCGTCGAACCTCCCCCTACTTTCCCAAAAGCGTACTGATCCCTCCCCCTTTCCTTTTCTCCAGTCTTTTCATTAACCCTGACTGCGGATTGAAGACTCGTGGATGGCCTGAGACTGAGGCCGCTCTCGTCAACCTCGTCAACGCTGCGAAGTGGGCCCGCGCGCACTACCCTTAGAAATGCTTTTATAACTCTTTCTTTCATTTAAAAACATTCATTGTTTGTTCGATTAAATTCCATTAGTTACCAGCGTACTCCACTACGCATCCATCTATACCCCAGTCTCCCGTTTTAGTATCCTTTTGAAATCACAACGAGCTCAACACTCCAACCACGAAGCGAGAGCGCCGCAGCGAGAGATCCTTGAAAGTGAGAGATCCTTGAAAGCGAACGCGAGCACAAGGGTTCCTCAGAAGTGAGAGGAAAGCGCATGAGGAAATGGGAGCGGAGAGTGAAAGTGAGAGCGTCGGGGAGAGGTTGAAGAGCGAGACTCGGTGAGCGAGGCGGCGACAGCGATCTTGTCGTTGAGCTTGTCGTCGAGCGAGTGGTCTCGTAAGACTCTCGTTCTCCTTGTGGGGAAAACAACGTTTCTCCTTTCTCTCGCCCGCCAAAACGCTCTGCGCAAACGAGAACACAGCGAGGACGAAAGGAGCGCTCAATTCGATCCCTTGCCCTTCTTCGCCTTCTTCGCCTTCCCCTTCCTCTTCGGCCCACTACTCATCATACTCCCTCTCATCAATCTCCCTCTCCGCCATCCCCAGCGCTTCCTCCACCTCCTTCTCCCCTCCTCCCTCCCTCAACAGCTCATCCACCGCCTCCTCAAACTTCTCCCTCTTGACGCGATCCCCCTGCTTATCCAGCACCTTCTTCGCCGGCTTCTTGTTCGTAATCATGAGCTCCTCAAAATCCTCCTCCGAATCACTGTCGCTCCCACTATCCTCCGACTCGTACTCCTCGCTCTCCTTCCCAACGTCCCACGCTCGTTCACTCCCCTGCGCTCCCCACACATGCTCCTCCTCCTTCACCTCCCCACTCTTCCCCTCCCTCCTCGAAATCTTCGACGGAAGGACTCCACGACTACTTCCACCCTTCTTGACGTCCTCGAACCCCTTGGGTTTTGCGAACCCTCCTTTCGCAAACGGAGCGTCGACGCGAGCTTTCTTGGGGTTCGAGTTGAAGGAACTGCCGCCGCCGAGCTTGATTTCGTCGGCGTTGGCTTGGAAGGAGGAGGTCGTCGTCGAGGAGGAGGGCCTGCGGACGTTGAGAGGAATCTCGTCGCGGTCGCTCTTTTTGCGCTTCTTCTTGGATGCAGCTGATTCGGAATCGGGGTTCGTCGAGGGGGTGGGAGTTTGAATCGAGGGGTTGTTGAGTTGCTGTCATGGTGTGCGTTGTTAGTCGAATGCAGCGAGGAATGGGAGGCGAGAGGACGAACCTCAATCTCAGCGTTCGCGCCGCCAAAACTGCGTCGGCCGGAGACGACTGAAGCGGTCCAGGGCATGCTGGTGTAGGATGTCGAGGCGAAGGAGCGTGGAGGAAGGTGAGCGGAGGAGACTTCGTGGATCGAGAGCAGGGAGCCTTCGTGGATCACAGCTTGAGAACGTGAGCTGCGACGGCTGTCAGTACGAGAGCGGCACTATATGGCAGGGTTGCGGAGAGCGATCGTAGCTGGCTGATCGTCAACATCGGGCGCTAGGCCGTCCCCCCCGAACAGGCAGCGCTGACTCCAGCTGGGACGAGCTGTGCTTCCTCTGCGGGACTGCGACAGGTCCTGGAGAGTAGAAACAAGCCTTCCCCTGTGGCTCAACATCCCATCACTGCAGTCCCCGTCCTAGGAAGCTGCAGTCCTCCGCCATCCCACCCTCGACGCAAACTCACCTTGCTGTCGTAGTCCGCTCAACTCCTCCCATCTTAACGTCCTCCTCCTGCTTGACCACCACCTTTGCCTTCCCGCTCTTCTTCGTCTCCACTCGGGCGATAGGCGCAGGCGGAGGAGCTGGAGCAGCGACTGGTTCCGCTATCAGAGCTGTCGGCTTCACCTTGTTCATGAACTTGAGGCCGAGGGTGCCTTTGCTGAGCGCTCGAGGTGGTGGGGCGGACATGCTGGCAGGGAGCTCGTGGGGAGATGGAGGTAGTGGAGGAGGAGAAGAGACGAACTTCGGGAGAGATGCTCTTCTTCCTCCTAGCTCCTACCGCCAACCTCGCGTTCAAAGCCACCGTTTTGGAGCTCTTCTGCGCACCAGTACTCGGTGCTCAAGAGGTTCCTACACCACCCATCACCGACACGAACCACATCGCCCTGCTCAACGCTGCTCGCGCCTCTCTCCCCCAGCGTCCGTCGCTCCTCCATCACCTCGTCGCCAAGAGCTCCTGCGCGATGATTTACACTAGCGGAGTCGGTGGATGTTCAGGATGCTTCCCGCGGAGGCTGGTGGCGCAAGATCTCGCTCTGCAGCTCCACTTCAGACCTCTCGTTCCGCTCGCTCGACCAGCTCTTCGGCGTCGGAGCTTTCGCCAGGACGTCCCCGCGTCCACTTCGAAGGAAGCACATTAAAATGGACAAAAGTGGGAGCGAGCCAACCCAGCGAAGCGTACCTCAAAGTCGATCTGCGGCGAGAGCGACTGCGCCAGCTTCCCAAAGGACTCCTCAAGCTTGCTCTGAGTCTCAAGATCTGCTCAGCCCAATTCGCCAGAGGCATCTCCCCGTCGAGCGTTACTCACAGCTCGGAATCACCCCGCTCTCTGCCCGCGTCAACCCCTCGAGAACGTCGTCCTCGCTCTCCCTCAAGGCACAAAACGACGAGCACAGATTACAGCTACATACATCCTCCCGCTCCTCGTTCCCACTCAGCGCAAAGCCCCCTCCTCACTCCACCACTCCTGCGCAAACAGATCCGCCGACAGCTCAATTTCGCCCGCCGCCTGCTGCTTCGTCGGAGAAAGAGTGTGAGGAGGGGTAAAGAGAGGGGAGAGGGCGGGAGAGGAAGGAGAGAGGGTGAGAGAAGCGGGCGAGATGGTCGGAGGAGAGTGGAGGGAGAGGGACGAGATGGTGTTCGGCGGACTCGCGTTCGTCGGAAGAACGGGGTTAGAATCGATCGACGAAGAGCTGCTCTGGTGGAGGAGAGGAAGGGATACCCCCGTCGCGGCGCTTGCAAAGGGGAGGAGCAAATTGACGAGGTTGCGGAGGCGGTCGATCTCCGTTCGTGCTTTCGTGAGCTCTTCTTCGGCGGAGATGGCACTGGGTCGAGCTTTAGTGGGGGGCGGTGGGAAGGAAGGGAGGACGTACGCGGAGGTCGCGTTGATGTAGAAGCATGGCAGGGAGTGGAGGCGGCAGTTTGAGCAGAGGGACTTGCGGTCGCTGGAATGTATTTGGTCGTTAGTGAGCCTTGAAGGAGGGAGGAATGGGGTCTCACCATTTGACTTTACGGGTGCGGCACTGTTGCAGGACGATTTAGCGACGAGAAGGAGAGGAGCAAGAGGGACTTGCGGGTTCGCACGCAACGTGACGACGGGGTCGCTTCTGCTCCACCTGCGAAGGCGGCTGATAAGGCGCAGCGTTCTTTGTCGAGCTCTTCGCAGCGGGCATCCTGGCAGGAGTTGATCGAATCCAAGCGAGACCGTCTTCCCCTTTCATCGTGCGTCAAGGTCGCACAGCGTAAGCTTCTCCGAAACCAGAACTGTGGAGAGTTGAATCAGCGCGTCTCGCTGCCGAACCCCGCTCTCCTCGGCGCGGCTTCTTCTCCTCGGAATGGGCAGAGGTGCACATGAACAAGCTTGCGTCTTATTAGAGCGTGCAAGCAGCTTAAGAAGGCCCTCTTCTCTGGAGGAGGAAGGACTTGCACCTGGAACTCCTTCGCTGCGAGAGCGTCGCAGTCTCAGACTCCTCTCTCAAAGCTGGGAGAGGAGGAGCACGTACTGGCAGCAAACAATCCACTCATTAAAGCAGCTCAAGCAGCTCTACCAGATCGTCGAAACCAGCCTCGCCAACCCTCCGCTCTCCAGCTCAAACGAAACAACCGCGAAGGAGACGTCGTTCTCGCTCGCTTCCTCCTCTCCTGCTCTCTTCGCCCCGTTCAAACCATTGCACATAAAGGCATATTTGAGCTTGGCCTGTCGAGAAGCTCACAGGGTTCGACTTGCGAGTGTAGAAGGAGAGAGAGCGAGGTCCCAGACCCCAAGTCAGGTGATCTCTCCTTCGCCTTGAGGCCACTTCCTCCCCCGCCTACTCTCGAGGCTCAGTAGCAATCGTCCTCCGTGACTGCGAGCTGCTTGTTTGGCAAGCAGGCGGCTACCAAACGGCGCAGCTAGGAGAACGAATCGATGTTGTTGTTTCTTCCTCTCTCGCTCTCTCTCCTCGACGAGTCCCAAATCCAGAAAAGACGAAGGTCTTACAGTCCTTTCCAACTTACACAACCCCAGCCCCTTAACCCTCCTAACAGCAACAAAGGGGGGGTAGTTGACGACAGGCAAGGCTCGGTAAGAGGGGAGTGACGAAAATAGGAGAGGTAAAGACGGCGAGGAGTACACGAAGGGGAAAGGTAAGGGGAATTAACTGCCTGCGCGGTGTGGAAGGACCGGAGGGGATAAGAGGAAGAGGCGATCACTTCTTCTGGATGGGCTTGACGGCCTTGGGAGGCATGGGCATCTCTCCGGGGAGGGGATTGGTCTTGATCAAGTCTGGTGGAGAGGGCGTTAGCTGGCTCGAGGAGGGTGATGAGGGGGAACGCACTCTTGTGGATGTGGGGGAGGACTCCTCCGCCGGCGATGGTAGCGCGGATGAGCGAGTCGAGCTCCTCGTCTCCGCGAATGGCGAGCTGGAGATGACGAGGGGTGATACGCTTGACACGGAGATCCTTGGAGGCGTTACCTGTTGCGCTCGTCAGCTGCGGTCTCTCGTGCGTCGAGGAGGAGAGGACGAACCAGCGAGCTCGAGGACTTCGGCGGTGAGGTACTCGAGGATGGCAGAGGCGTAGACGGCCGCCTTGGCTCCAACGCGCATGTTGTTCTGGGTGCGGAGCTTGAGGTAACGGTGGATACGTCCGACGGGGAACTGAGGAGGGAGAGGAATGGGTCAGCAAGGTGATCATCACATCGACGCGTGATGAGTTCGAGGGATGAGTGTCGGGAGAGGGGTGGAAGGGGTCCGCAAAAGCCAGGGAAGGCTGTCGAGCCCCGTAGAAGCAAGCGGGGACGACGGCCTCCTCGTGAAGTGACTCGGACGCGACCGAGGTGGCGCAGGTCGAAAAACAACAAGACGCCCCCCAGGCCTCCCCAACACCCTAGCGCGTCGGGTCGACCGCGCTCGCACTCGACAGACAAGTGAAGAAAGGGGTGGAGAGAGGACGTACCTGGAGTCCGGCCTTCTGGGACCTGGTCGACTGGGCCTTGGCGTCTCCTCCAGCCTTGCCTCCCTTGCCTCCCTTTCCTCCCTTTCCTCCGGTCTTTCCTCCAGCGGCTGTTGGGAGAGATGGACAGGAAGGTAAAGAAGGGAATGGGAGGGACGGGGGAGCGGGGAGAGACGAGGGGAGTGGAGGGGGGCGTGAGGAAGAGGGAGAGCGAGGTGAAGATTGAGGTGAGCTTGTTTGTTCGTTCAAAGACCCTAGAGGATGTACTGACCAGTGTTCATAGTTGATGAGTAGTTGGTGTTGAGTTTGAGTGAGAAAAGAGGTCGAACGAGAAGAGTTGAAGCTTGAAGGAAGTTGGGAGGGAACAAGAGCAGGGCGGATTCGAACGATCAACAAGTCAAAAAATTCAATTTATTTTTTTCCCGCTTGTTTCCAAATTATTCCCAGGGCCCCTAACTCAAACCTAGCTTCAGGCTGTTGACCGCGTTCCTCCTCCTGTTCGCTGGCGAGGTTCGAGTATCCAGTCATGCGGAGTAAGAATCAAAGGGGTGGACTAGGCCACCAGAAAATCAGAACAGTCCAGCGAAAGCTGCATGCCGAGCCAGCGAAGCTTCGCAAGGAGGACACGCGCTGTGTTGGTTCGTCGCCGTTGCTTCTCAACCGCTCTACTGAGAGATTGTGATCTGGGAACCGAGTGCAAATCGTGGAGTATCGTGTAGCTTGCGAGAGCAAGGACAGCGCCAGGAACAGTGACAAGTCCCTCCTCGCTCCCCGAAGCTGGCTTCGCTCGTTGAGCCTCCTTGAGATCGGTATACACCCGTAACCCGTAGACGGTAACTATAAAGCAAGTAGAGAGAGTCCAAGGAAGCGAAAGACGGTCTCAGCTGCGGACCGCGATCTTGACTGCCACGACAAGATCCTTCGCAGTGTGCGTCGTGTAGTCGACGATGACGAGGCAGAGGTGGACTCTCGAGAGGCCGCTTACGTTCGATCCCTTCCAACGTATCCTTTCCCATTCAAAACACAAGAACTACGCCTTCATCGCCGCCGCAACAGCATTCATCGCCGCCGAACTGACCGCCACCTTCTTTCCATCGGCATTGAAGCGAACTCGTGGCGGAGGAGCCCTGTTCTTCCTTCCCTCGACGGAGCGGACACGAACGATCTTGAGGTGGATGGCGCAGGAGATGCAGTACAGGCTGAGAGTGAGGGGGTTAGCTGGCGTCGTCGGTCGGAGTGAGAACGCACTTTTGGAGGTACAGTTTTGGGACCACGAACTCTGTGAGGTAGGGAGATTAGTCGAGGCATAGCGAATAGGACGAGAGAACGAACCTGGGTACACGCTCGCCTCGCTGAGGTCTCGTAGCCCAGCAGACTCAATCATGTTGCGGACTGAATACCGCTTGATGGCCTTGTCCTTTGCTACGCAAGCGCCACAGTTCACCTAATTGACAGCAAGAACATCAGGAAACGATTTGGTGAAACTCGGAAGAGACTGACGCAGCGAATAAAGGTCACGTAGCCCCTCCCACTCTTGTTCCTTCCGCCGTTTCTCCTCTTCTTCGCCTAAAGGTAGAGATTAGCTGGCGTGCTATGAAGAAAGAAAAGAGCACGCACCATTTTGCGCTTGAGAGTAGGAAGAAGAGAGAGCCAACCGCGAAACGGTCGTAGTTGCGAAGCGAGGGGACCTCGCCGCACTCGGTTAAACTAACCCTCCTCCTCATCCGCATTCTCCCCACCCTCGTCGATCCCAGTAGTACAACGCAAGCAGTGATATAAGCAGAAGGAATCCAGCGAAAAGAACAGGCAACACGCGCGGATGTAATGAACAAGCAACAACTCCCTCCCTCTCCAACACTCGCTCCTCCTAGTACCCCCTCATCCTCCTCAAAATCCTCCTCCAGTAACTCATCGCCGCCTCAAGCCCCTCAAACTCCCCACCCCACGCATTCTCCATCCCCCCCTCCCTCCCACTCCCCTCCCTCCCACTCGACGACAACGAGCTCGTCCGCCTAAGCGTCTTGGGCTTCTCCTCCGCCATGAGCCCATCAAACAGTGCCCGAGGGAGGGACGAAAGCGAGTGAGATCGCCCGAGTTCCCCGCCGTCGAGCGTGCGAGACCAGGGAGCTTCCGTCTCCGTCTCGGCACCGCTCTCCTCGTCGACGTCGTACATCTCCGCGTCCAGTTCCCCGCCGAAACGGAAGTGCGAGTGGCCGAGCTCCTCGTTTGAGTGGCGGGAGAGGGCGGCAAAACCGTGAACGACGCGCGCGCGAGGGCGGGGGTGGTAGGGGGAGGAAGTGGGTGGGAGAGGTCGAGCGGGAGGGAGTTGGGGTCGGGTCGGCGCGGGCGATGAGGTGAAGAGTAGAAGTGTCGACGTCCATGACTTTTCCGAAGAACTTGCCGAGGAAGACTTCCTTCTCAACGACGGTGCGAAGCTCCTTCGCTCGCTGCTCCTCGACGTCCCTCCTGTTGCTCTCCGGCTTCCTCGCGCTCCTCCTCACTTCAACCCCGACGCTCCCACTCGTGCTACTCCTCTTCTGACTCCCTCCCGTCCTCCCACTCTGCCTGTGCCTCCGCTTGACTTTCGAAAGTCGCTCAGGCGGAGGAGAGGGGTACGCCTCCCTACTGCTCCTGCTCTCCTCGTCCTTCGCCTCCTTCCTCCTCCTCGCAAACGCTCCGATCCCAGCACTCGCAGCCTGCGGCGTACGAGAGAGCAAGTCCTCGTCCTCGTCCTCCTGCTCGTCGTACCTCGCCGTCCTCCGTCTCTCCCCCCTGCGCGGCGTAACGCGAAGATCGCCCTGACTCTCGTCCTCGGACGAATCGGAGGTGAAAGTGGCGCTGGGAGGTCGAGCGATGTGGGCTGAGGTGGAGGAGGCGTCGGGGAGGGTGGAGAGAGCTTCGGAGGTGAGGGCCCAGCTTCCTCCGATCGAGGAGCCGGAGTAGGAGGGGCGAGAGAGGGAGGAGAATGAGGAGTTGGTCGTCCCTGCTACCGAGACGTGGCGGACCTTGTTGCGAGAGCTGTACGAGGCGCGGTCCTCCGAGGAAGGGATAGATGCGTCCTCGTCGGATGGCGTGATGTATGCGCCGTCGAGGTCGGCCGCCGAGGCGTAGATGGAGGGGGCTTCGGAGATGACGAGAGAGTCGGAGAGGGATGTGGTGAAGATGCCGTTGCCGTCGTGAGAGGGGAAGAGAGAGTGGGAGAGGGAGGCGGGGGAGTGGTCACGCGGGTAGGACGATGTTGTCGACGAGGATCTCGCGGTGCTGCAGGGAGAGGGACGGCGAGCAAAGGCGGAGACGACTTCCCACTCCCCCTGGACCTGGGTGAGGGTAGCGGTCGACCGAGACGAGGGAGGGGGTGCGAACAGGAGCACCTCGCTATCGGCGGATTCGGAGGTGGCGAGGTCGCTGTCGTTGTCGTCCCACTGCCTGGGAGTCCTTTGAGAGTGTACGGGGCGAGTACGGCTGTGCTGGGGATGGGCAAACGACATTGAAGCGGGGGCGATAAGGAAGGAGGAAGAGGCGGGGCCTGCGAAATCGATCTCCGCTCTCTCCCTGCGAAGGTCCACGCGGTGTGCTGACTGCTCAGGAGGACAGTCTGGCAAGGTGGATAGAGATTCCAGCCTATCTCTCTCCTTCCAGCCTCCGCCTCAACGCAGGAGGGATCACATCCGCCGGCAACGATCCAAGGATCTGGCACGACAGGGGCGGGTCAGTCGTGCTCGTCTGACGTCGACTCAGGCACTCACCTTCCTAGCAACCTCGTCTCCTCCTGTAGCCCATCCAGCTTCGACGACGGGAAGCAGAACCTTGGCCACGAGCTCCCTCACGAGCAGCTCGTCTAGCGTACCTCCCGCGCCGACCCCCTCCTCAATCGCCGAGAGGCGGATGGTCTTTGCGTACCTCCTCCATCGAACGGCGTTCTGAAGGAGCTTAACTTGTCGAAGAGCGAAGCGGTTTCGTACGGCAAAGGTCGAGGGATCGAAAGCGTTTTGAGGGAGAGCGATGGCCGCGAGGTTGGGTGCGACGAGGGATTGAGAGTGAGTGACGGCCGACTGGATGCGGGAGAGGAAGCTTTGAATGAGAGCCTGCAGGAAGCAAGAATCAGTAAACGGAGAATTACGTGAGCTCGAGGGAGAACGCGCCTCGAACTTGGGACTACTTCGCTCGACGCAGTACGAGACCTCGTCGACCAGCGCGAGTGCCCGCGCCGTCTGCTTCCGACTCAGTGGGTCGAACGACTGGCGCGCAAGCTTCTCCAGTCGAGGGATGACGACCGCTGTGACGAGCGCGTTGACGACCACCTCCGACTCGTCCGCCTCCCCCTCGTCGACCTGGCCCGAATGCCCAAACATGCCGAGGCTCGAATGCCAACGATACGCATCCAGTCTCGACGGCGTCTTGGCGAGTTGAGCAATCTGTTCACCATCGTCAGCCTCCGTTCATGCAAGTATCACGCGCAAGGGACTCACCTCGAAAGGGTTCCAAAGCGCCATCTCGACCCTCGCCCAGAACTCCCACACTCCAACCAGCGCCAGCCCACCAAACGCGTTCGCATACTCCTCCCCGAACTTCTCTCTCCACGCCTCGAAACGACTCTTGATCCCCAAGTCCGGATCCCTAAAGTCGTCCGCCTTGACGTCCGCAAACAAGCCCGCCAAGCTCTCCCTCACGCTCGTCAACGCGTCCGCCATATCCGCCGAGTCCCCCTCTCCCAACTCGTCGTCCGACCAGTTCTCGTCGCCCGTATCGGCGCGCATCGTGACCCGTCGTTCCCGGGCTGCTCGACGAGCGACGCGTGCGACCGAGCGGGGAGCAGCGACGTTCTCGACAGTGCGACCAAACTCGTCGAGTTCTTCTGAGACTAAGGAGGTGGGGAGGAGGGAGAAAATGGGAGCGACAAGGGCACCGGTAAAGAGGGAGACGTCGTCCGAGTCGTCGGCGTATCGGCGGCGGGAGACGATATCGTAGCGTTCCCGCTGGATCGAAAGGTTGTCCTCCTCAATCTTCTCAAGAGGTGGGCACTGTGAGATGGGGGTCGGCATAAAGCGTGGAAGAGAGGAGCGAGACTGAGTGCGCACCTTTTCGTCCAGGAACGCAGCGACCTCCTCAATGAACGTTTTGAAGTCGTTAAACCAGCGGTTCTTCGCCTCGACCTTCGTCACTTCCTCACGTAGTTCCTTCTCCTGCGCCGCGAGCTCGGCGCGTTCGTGCTCGAAGTGGGTGAGGGCAGCGGCGTCCATCGTGTGTGAGACCTTGAGCGTCGAGAGGGCAGTGGCGAGGCGAGAGGATACGCCGGTGAGAGAGGGTAGAGTGGAAGGGGTGGGGACTGTGAGCGGAAGATTAGCGGCCGTTCAGAGGTGTAAAAGCCGCGAAGACCTACTCGCTGCCGGCTTGTAGGGCCGTTTTGAGGGAGTCTGTAGAAATGAGTCAGTCACTGGACTCCTGCGAGAGCCACTCAGTAACTCGCCTGCGACATCGTATCTCTCCCCTGCTCTCCGCGCCTGATCTGCGCCAGCTCCCACTGTCTCGCCTCCTCGTCGTCCTCCTCCTCCTCCGCATCGTGAATCATGTCGATCATTCCTGTTCGAAGCTTTTGGGCCGCCTCCCTGTTCGCTTTCTTCCCCAGCGGGATCGACTCCTGCGCGCCCGTGAACTCGGCCATATCTGCGCCAGCCAACTCCTCGTCAGCTGCCCCTTCCTCCCGGTCCAGTCTAGCTCGGGGCTCACCTTCGTCCCCATCTCCTAGCTCGTCCTCCTCGCGCACCAAACGACTCTCGCCCCCCTTGGTAACCATCCCCACCTCGAGCGAAATAAACGCGTCGCTGCCAGTCCCACCTCCCTCGGCGCGCATCCGCTCGCGCTTCTCCCTGGCTTCCGCGATAGCTGCCGATGTAGGAATAGCAGAAGTCGTATCTGATGATCCTAATAAGCTTCCACTCCGAGAGCTATGAGCTGTGCGCGCACCATCAAGGGACGCCCCAAACTTGCTCCTGGTGAGCTCGTCGTACTCGCTGGCGCGACTTGGTGTCGAGTTGGTCGTAGCCTTGAGCTGGTCGAGGTACTCCTTAGAGTAGACGGAGCGTGCGGGCGTGGAAGGAGCGGGGGAGATGGAGGCCTGGTCGAGGGACTGAGGCAGGCTGTCCGCTCGTCGCGAGGCGGACGACCCTGACGCCCGTAGCAGCCTTCGAGGCGACTCGGTCCGTTTGATACTAAACGATGTATCACTGTCCTCTTCCTCCTGCGAGTGAGCGCTCCGTCAGCTCCCAGCTTTCCCTTGCTCCACCGGGAGACGCACCTCTCCACCGCCAAAGCTCAGCCTGCTCTTGGGCTTTGCTGAACCTCCTTCGCGGTCCTGCACGCGCCCTGCAGCAGTCTTCTTCCCTCGCATTCGCACGACCGCCACGTTCCCACCCCCGTCGCCATCATCGCCGTCGTCGTTCGCGAAGGAGAGGTTGGAAGTCGAGGCGGAGGGGTGGGAAGTCGAGGCGGAGCCGAGCGAGGAGGTGGAGCCGGAGGGCCGAATCCCCTTGGTGCGCTTCTTGATGAAGGGGGAGGGGAGGTCGTCTGCGTCCATCGTGTCGAGGTGAGAGTAGCTGAGAGAGAGGCGTGACTCCGGTGCTTTCGCCTCTTGTCCTCCGCCACTTCGCTTCTGCTCTGCTTCTTCACGCGCCGAGGATGGCGCCAGCTGCTCTGCCTCTCCAGATCCCAGGTTACGCTTTCGACGGCAAGCGATACTTCAAGATCCTTCCGGGCAGCAAACCACCTCCTCGACCTACTCCCGCACCGACAGACGACAACAAGCTCAGCCAAGGTCGCAAGCGCAAGAAGCTGAAGCGCACGCTAGACAAGGAGAACCAACGTGCTGTTGAGCCGTCTACCTCGTCGCTGAGGTCTCAGTTCGACGGGCACCTCCAGCGCGATCCTCGAGCTCGCTTGCACCAGTGAGCTGGCCTGCCGAGCGACTTCAGTACAATTTTGACCTTTGCTATTGCTTCTCAACTCAGCGATCTTGGATCCCTGTCGATCGGACGCCTCCGGCACGCAGAAACGCTCTTCCCAGACTGCCTTCCCCTCGACGAAAGCATCGTCGTGGTGTCCTTCGACGATTTGAATCCCTCGACCGTTCGGGTGGGTAGCTCAGGTGGATCGATAGCGTGCGCGTTTTCTCTGTTAACCGGTAAACGATTCGCTGACTTCTCGCGCGACCTCAGGACTGGGTCCCTGACTCGTGCGGCGGACGAGGATTCCTGGTATCCCAACGACGAGCAAGGCTGGCGGACTGGCTGGATGTTCCCTTCTCGTATCACATCTCTCAAGACCTGCGGAGATCGAATCCTGTAAGCGTTTGGAATGCCTGCGGATCAAGCTCCCTCGCTGACCCTCTTCGCATCAGCGCGACGTGCCTCGGCCAACCAGCTCAAGCAGTCGTCGGTACAACGAGCGACAACATTAGCCTCGCGTAAGCAGGAACCGCTGTCTCCTTCTCGTTGCCGTGCTGATTGTTCATTCTTCAGCTCGGTCACGCTCTCTCCTCGAAAGACGTCCTTGTGGACCTCTGCGCTGTCGCGAGACTTGGTTGCTCTAGGTTCGCTTCTTACTGCGTTCCTTTAGGCTTTGGCTTACCAGTGATTCCGCAGGCTGCGATCGCAAAGTGCTCATCTCGCGCGATCCGACTCGAGCGACGATGGAAGGGTATGTGACTGGCGGCCGGCACGGAGACGGCGCTGTGTTTGCTTTAGACGTCACCGAGGTGCGCTCCTTCCTTTCGCGGATAAGATCATTCTTCTGACTTCCCGGCTCCTTCGCAGAACCTCATCTTCGCTGGAACTCGCAGAGGAGAAGTCCAAGTCTTCGATCAGCGCTCCTCGCCTCCTGGCGATCGGGCAGTAACTCCAGCAGAGGTGAGCCATGTTTCTCCTTACGAACCTGCGTATTCTCATCCACATCTCAGATGCATCTCACGATTGGGAGCTCAGTCACGCATGTCCGTCGAATACGGGATGGACTTCTCGTCGCTGGCATGGACGGGTACGGTCGCAGCTTCAGGAACAGTGCTTGCCCTCACTAACGTTGCTCCCCTAGCTCGATTGGCATGTACGATCTCCGCTTCCCACATCCTAAGCCGTTCCTCGCAGTCAAGGGACACGTGAACTCGTCCACGCGGGACGTCGGAGTTGACACCTGGCGAGATGAGTTCGTTGCGGCTGGTGAGTCGCACCCACTGCTCCCTCTCAGCTCTCTCGCTGATGCTGGAGCTTTAGGTGGCCAAGACGGAAGGTCCGCACTCGAATCCCTCCTCCGCGACGGTTTTCGGCTTCTGACCTCCTACCCTCTCGCAGGATCCGTCTCTGGTCCCTCCGAACGGGTCTCCAACTCCGCTCTCCAATTCCCAACGACCTTCAATCTCCTCTCAACCGCCAATTCTCCGAGCCTATCAAAGCTCTCGCCTTCGCAGGCTCAGACGCTCTCTCTCCCCATCGACGAGACGACGGAGCTCTTCTACGCAGGAGCGAGCAGGAAGCGATTGATTTGGTTTGGAAAGGAGGAGGACTGGGACCGAAGCTGTGGGTCGGGGATGGGCCGGGGTTGGAGTCGTTCTCGGTGGAGGGGTGAGGAGCAGGTGAGTCTCGGTTTCGCTCGAACTCGTTTCGGGGACTGCACTGATCTCTCGTGGTTCCTTTTCTCTCCCAGATGCATAGGCTTGTTTGACGAATAATTCAGATCCCGTACAAGGTTCCTGCCCTCGACCGCCTACATTCATCCCTACTTCGACCGCTCCTGCTTGTTTTCTCGGAAGTTTTATGCTTATGGTCGCCACGCTAAACGATCAAATGGGGGGCTGGCCGCGCCGCGAAGGCTCAGTAGAGCAGTGCAGTTTCTCCCTTTCTTGCCTAAGAAACTGACCGCGTGGTTTCTAGTGCACGGAAGAGAAGGAAAGACGAGCAAGTCCCAGCGCCGAGGACTTGCCTCGAACCACTCGAGCTGTCACTCTCTCGGGTTAGTGACCGCACGTACCTGCTTCTCACGTTTCATCTCGAGTACCGATCTCTTGCGGGGCAGGGTCTTTCCTACCCGACTTGGACGTTCTCCTCGAATCACCAGCTCTCCTCTCCTCACCTCCTCCTCACCTCGCCTGCCCACATGCTCCGGTGCGAACTTCCACGCAAGAGCAGAAGCAGCAACAGCGACAGCGGGAGCTTCTGCGTGCGGTGGCAGTCTCCGCGCTCCCCCCACTCCCCCATCTTCGTCCACCACACGTCGACCAAGTCCCCGCGAAAGGCCAGCAACTACAGCTTGGACGACTTCTTCGCCTCCTCCCCACTCGTATCCAGCAGCAAGGCCAAATATAGCACCCGTGGACTCTTCAAGCGCGCGGCCAAATTCGCCAGCAAGTCTCTCCCCTCCCCTCCCTCCCACTCTTGCGACACCTCCTTCTCCAGCTATACCGACTCGCTACTCGTGTCATCTCCCCTCACCATCTCCGCTGCACCACACGTCTCCTTCCTCTTCGACCACGACGCGTTAGTATCAGGAAGCCCACAATCGACCATCTCTCTCCCCGAGGAGCTGCTGTCGCCCAGCCCGCAAGAACCTCCGGACGCCCGTCGTCTCTCGCCCGTGGATCCTAGTACTTGCTCGTCTTCCGTACCAGTTGAAGCCTTACAGGTTCGTGGTTCATTGCGGAGAGGGGCTGGAGTTGGAGCTGACTAGCGCGTCGTAATCTATGAGCGACGTTCAAGCTTCGGGGAACGCCTCGAAGCACAGATTCAGCGAGAGCAGGAACACTACACCTCAGGAGCGACGGATCTGCGTTTCAATACCACCTCTTCGCCTGTCGCAGTAAGTTCTCTCTTTTCCGCACTTGCGCGAAGGGAGGGAATTCCGGAGCTAACTCGCCTCCCCCTTCTTCGCAGTTCACTGATAGCTCGTCACGAACGTCTTCACCTCTTCATTGGAGCCCCAAGCGCGGACTTCACCCCCTTAATCGACGATCGACCATCTCGACTCAGAGCACCGACAGCAGTACGACGTTCACGCCAGCAGTCATTCTCCAGGCCAACCCAGCGTTTTTCCTCGCTTCGCACCTCCTCCACCAGCGGAAGGAGTCCCTCTCTCTCCTCTCGTCGGCGGAGAAGAACCCTGGGGTCGCGGTTGCGGATGTCGAGATGCCAGGAGATGGAAAGGTTACGGCGCAGGAAGAGTGCAGGGGGGTGGAAGGAGGGAGGAGCGATGAGGTCGGGAGTTCGCAAGAGCGAGGTCCCGTCGCACAATCTCCCAGGAGCGACGACTCGCACCAGTCGACTCAACCACCCTTCTCGACACTCTCCTTCCCCGACGACGCACAAGCAGCCCGCTACTCGACATTTTCGACCGCAGGAGTCTCGCGCAGGTCGAGCGAATCGTTCGACGTCGGCAACCTCCCCTTCGTCCTCCCTTCCCTCCCTCCTCCAGTCCCAGTCCTTCCCTCCCTTCCCTCCATCCCGTCTCTCGCCGTCTCCCCTCCCCCAACTGTCCCTGCCGTGCTCGTCGACGTCTCCAGCCCAACATCCCAGCCCTCCGCACCTCCCTCGCTCAGCCCCGCCAGCACAACCAAGCCCCTCCCCGACGTCCCCGAGGAGAGCCACAAGCCTTCCCCACTGGCCCAGAAGGGGTCGTCGAGCGCGACCCTCAACTCGTCGCCCGGAACGTACTTCTCCGCCTGGAAGAGCCCCTCGACCGCAAGGACGTCGCCCGAGCCTGAAATCCTTCGTCCCCGTCGGCCTTCGGTGCTCGCAACGGCGTACCTGGCACAAAGTCGGCAAGAAATCTCGGTGCGCAACAGCGGGAGCTCTCTGAATCTCGAGCAGGCGAGCGGGAGGGAGAGGAGTCAATCGGCATCGAGTCCCAAGGAGGAAGCGAGAACGCCGGGGACGAGGCAGCGCGCGGCGAGCGATAACCTACTTTCGGCGTCGAGCAGTGGGAGCAGTGCGTTCGGTAGCGCAGCGACGAGCCTCGCGACTTCCACCCTCGCTGGCTCACCGTCCTCCTCGTCGACGAACGACGCTCGCCCGCACGCAGCTCTTATCGTCACCACTCGACCGAGCTTCGAGCGCCTCCCTCGCCTCGACCGTCGTCCCGGCCTCGACCGCCGTCCCTCAACTTCCTCAATCGACCCGAGCTTTGATTCGCCTCTTGCGCCGATCGACTTTCCGTGGAAGACGATTCCGGTGGCGGAAGCGAAGAGGCTGTACACGCCTCAGCAGCTGCTCGTCGTCGTCATGCAGTCGATTCGGAAGTACGGGGAGAAGACGCATAGGCTAGTCGTCAAGGACGTCGAGGGGATTCCGGCGGCGCTGGAGGAGGCGGGAGCGAGATTGTTGAATGTCCGAGGTGCGTTGTCGTCGTGTGGTTCTGGATGGGGTCGAATGCTGATGCTCGTTCGCAGCGAGGTATGGCATGGAGATCGACCAGCGAGCGAAGGTACTCGTTCGTCATGTCGCGTGCTTGCGAGCGTTCAACGGGCAGGAAGGAGCTCGCTTTGCCGAGTCCCTCGTCAACGCCGTCGCGAGATCGAACCAATTGGCGCAAGAGCTTTGCCTCGGTGAGTCGAGGTAGCGAGTAGAATGATGAAGCGAAGCTGACTTGTTTCGCAGTCACCGAGCACATCGGCAAGGTCGAGCAGCTCCAGGACAGTCACTGGCGCGCAGCTGCCAGTCTCAGCCTCGCCAAGCTCAACGCCTCGTTCATGCGTTCGCGGCAAATGGAGCAGGAGACGGCGAACGAGCTCGCGAGAGTGCAAGCGGAGCGGGACGAGGCGCTCGAGCGGCTTCGTGCGATGGAGGAGAAGCTCAAGCAGTTTGCCGACTCGGATGGGCAAGTCGTCACGGAGGCCGTCTCGCATTCGACTTCTGCTTCACTGTCGCTTCAGCCGACGGGAGGAACGAGGTCGACGTCGCCAGAGTCGTGGCGCGCCAACAGCTCGACGTTGGGAACCCCGAAGACGGCCATCTCGTTCCGCCTTTCCGACCTTCGCATGGATATCAAGAAGTTCCCGCGACCTCCTCCGTTCCGGAATCGCCAACCTGCTCGCTCGGAAACGGCACCAGTCGATATGAAGCGACACGAAGGGCCGTACCTCCGCCTCCCTCGCGTCGTCGTCGACCCCGCCAACCAACGCACCTCCTCCCCCCTCCCCCCCCCCCCCCTCCTCCATTTCACCTCGATCTACTCCCTCACCCTCCCAGGTCCGCCACGCCTCGCCCACTTCCAAACCCGCAACGTCGTCAACCCAGCGCGAGCTCGACGCCGCTCCTCTCAGCCCCTACCGCTTCCCCCGCCTCGCACCCTCAACTTCCTCGTCCCTCCCATACTTCCTCTCTCCTATCGTCAGCGATCCCACCTCTCTCTCCGCACACGGACGGAAAGGCTCGTTCAACGCGCTTCGACAAGGGTTCGTCGCGATCCGAGAAGGGCTTCAGAAAGTCGATTCGAGCCACCTCCCGCTCGAGCAGGAGCAAAGAGGAGGAAGGAGATTCCGCTCTGCGTCTGAGCCGTCCGTACTCGCGCCTATCGACCGCTCGACGCACCATGCCGACCCGTTCGCGGCGGGTCCGATGCGGTACCTCCCTTCGTCGAATGAGCTGATGAAGACGCTGGAGATGAGTGGGAAGTTGAGTGGGGAGCTGGAGGGAGGGGCATTTGAGGACGAGGAGCGAGATGGGGAACCTGTCGAGTATCAACCTCGCTGATGTCGATTCGGATCAGCTGGCGGAGCTGTTGTCTGCTACGGCACGCTGGGATTAGGTTTTCGTGGGATTAGGTCGTCGTTTCTGTGTGCGTTGTCTATCGCTTTCGACCCGTAGTAATCGTTTAACACCTCGAGTAGTCTCGCTACCGTGAACAGCACTCTTCCCGCTCAGCCTCCCTTTTCTTATTCTATTCCTTCCCCTTCCGTTCTGTAAGACGTTTACCAGCTCAAATTCGTGCACCTCCTGCCTGTTCGCTCCTGGCTCTATACCTCGTTATAACGAGACGAAAACTCGGCGCGGAACAACATCCCGAGGCCAAGTTTGTTTTCTCTTCTCGCAAGATCTCTTGTGCCTCAACCGCCTCGTTCAAAGGCCTCGCACCAGCAGAGAAGCAGCTCGTCTTCACTCAGAGCTACTCGCCGCCGCCGCCGACGTCGACAACGACTCAGCAAAGAGAGCTCGGGCTCCTCCTCCTCGCCAACGATGGTCCAAACTCCCACCCGCAAGGACTCTCCTGCCCGCCAACCTCCTCTCGAGCTACCAGCCGACTCTATCTCCCGCCCCTCCTCCCTCTCCCTTCGCCCCCAACTCGGCATCCAAACCCGCATCCGAGCGCGCTCCATCACCGCAGGCGCAGGCACCTCCGCTCCCACTCTTCCCTACCTTTCTCCGACTCTCGTAGGATCTCCGACTCTCTCGAGTCTTCCAGCGGGGTTCGACAGCTCCAAGATCCCTGGTACCTGTAGTGGGCTCTCGAGGGAACGGAAGGCTAGCGTGGGTCGGGATGACCGAGATGCGGACGACGGGGGGGAGCACGAGCGGTTGCCGAGTACGGAAGAGGGAGGGTCGACGGAGAGCGAGAGCCCACCGCCTACGCCCAAAGACGATCACCCTTCGATCCCGTCCTTTCGCGTTTCAGGGGAGGGAGGACACTGGAGTGAGGAGGCGCAGATGAACTTGGGAGGAGTGAGTCCGGCACTCAGGACGAAGGAGAGGAGGAGGGCGGAGGTGGCGCTGGAGGGAGCGACGAGTCATAGGGTGAGGAGGGGGAGGAGCTTCACGAGCTTGCTGGTGCCGCAGATTGGGCAGGGCGAACGAGATCAGCCCATCGCCGAGGTCATCACTCCCCCTCCTTCCGACATCGAGACGGGCGACATTCCCTACGGACCAACACTCTCGACCTTCCCCCCAACCTCCTCCACCACTCTCACCCCTTCCGGCCCTCCAAAAACTCTACGCGATTTCGTACCCCAAGTCGCCCTCCTCGTCCTCCTCTTCTTCTCCTCCTTCGCCGTCATCGCTGGACTCGTCGCGACACTCCCAGGACTTCACATCCCTCATTCGGTCGCCGACTTGCCAGAGCTTACGGCGGCGTTATCGACCTACCGCGCTTCGTCGTACCTCGCCGAAGTGCACCTCTTTACGGTGCTTACGGCGCTGTTCCTCTGGAAGCAGTGCTTTAGCATTCCTGGGAGTATTTTGACGAACGTGCTGTTTGGGGCGTTGTATGGGTGAGTGGTGTTGAGCTCGCGTGAGGGAGGAGGAGCTCATGAGTGTGCGCAGAACGACGGCGGGATGCTGGTGGGCGTGCCTTTGGACTGCGAGTGGGAGCACGGGAGCGTACGGTATTGCGAGAGTCATCTCTCCTCTAGTGAGTCGCAGTCCACCTCGGGAGGAGAACAGGAGCTGACGATTTGAGCAGGTCGAACACTACTTCTCCACTCCTCTCGCCGTCACTCGGAGAACGCTCAAGCTGCCTCACCCCGACCAACCTCCACTCTCTGGCCCAGCTCTCTCCTCCTCCGACCTCTTCTCCCACCTACTCCTCGCGCGCTTCTTCCCTCTCCTCCCCTACTCAGTCCTTAACGTACGCCCCCTCCTCCCTACTCCTAACCCTCGCTAACGCCTCTCACAGATCATCTCAGGCGTCCTCCGACTCCCCCTCACCATCTTCTTCTCAACCCTCTTCCTCGGCTCATTCCCCTTCAACTTCGTCACCGTCTCGATCGGCTCCGTCGTGGCTCTCGCCGCTGCCGACCCCTCCTCCGGCATCTCCAACAAGATCTGGACTCCCGCCGTCCTCCAGAAACTCGTTCTCGTCACGATCGTCTCGGTCGTACCCGTCTTGTTCAAGAAACAACTTCAGGCGTTCCTCGGGAGCGCGGCCGTCGCCAACTTCTTTGGGGGAGGACCGATGCATGTCGTTCGCTTCGGGAGTCGGATTAAGAATGGTCTCGTCCGCCTCGTGGTCGGGGATGGTATCTCTTCGCCAGGGAGCGACGGGCCGGCAGCGAGGAGGAAGGGCGAGTGGAGGCGGACGTGGAACAGGAGTTGGGGAGGGGAGGCGGTGAGGTTGGAGAGGAACAGTTTGGTAGATGAGGAGGAGGGGGAGGAGGGGAGGCATGTGATGAGCGGGTGGGATGGGGAGGAAGAGGAGGGACCGCTGTTGGGCTGAGGGACGCTGGTCGTTTTATATCCCCCTCCTTCGCTTCGGTCTTGGATTAAGCTATACCCTCTTTCATAGTGCAGCAGCATAGTAATTCATGAGCTTTTTAGCTTAGTCTGGCGCAGGTACACGCTGGAACTGGGAGAGGACTGCAGAAGAGACCCACGTGACTCGTTGAAGTCCTCTTCCAAGTCGACTTGCTTTCTTCTCCGTCTCTCCATCTTTCCCTGCTTCACCGCCAAACGCTCACCCGTTCTCTTCGATCTTAGCAGCCAACTCTTGCCGCCTCGAGACAGCCACTCCGGCCTGGCACCTCCCTCTCCTTCACCCAACTATCCCCCTCCGCCTCTCCCTCAATGCCCGCCAAACGCGCCGCCGCAGACGCCACGGACCCCGCTTCGGACCTCAAGCTCGACCAAATCCCCCTCCTCTTCTCCGCCTCTCAGCACTCGCTCGCCACGCATCGTAAAAACATCAACACACTCCACGCCATCTTTCTCCGCTGTGCCTCCGTCACGGCACTCTCGAGCGATGGGAAGAGCGTCAGGTTGACGGGGGAGAAGAGCTTTGGAGAGGCGTTTAGGAATGCAGTCGTTTATCCGCTGGGGGTCAAGAAGGGGGTCGAGCAGGGGGATCGGGTCATCAAGTTTGTCGCGGGGTTCGTGGGGTTCGCGGTCGAGTATTGTGAGTCCTTTCCTTCTTGTATGGAGGAGTGGAAGAGGCTGATGGCGTGCGCGTAGATGCCAAGCTGCGGGCGAAGAAGGAGGAGGCGGGGGAGGAGGAGGATGAGGACGATGATGGTCCTGCTTCTCGCCTCGTGTCCCAGCTCCTGGCGTTCCTCCTCAAGGGCTTTCAGGCAAAGAACAAGATTGCGCGATTCCGATGCGTTCAGCTCGTCGCGCTCATGGTCAACAGTCTCGGAGAGATCGAGTGCGTCCCTCCCTCTGTTGTTGTTTGCTCGGTAGCTGACTCCTTCGACGGCAGCGACGACTCCTACAGGCACCTCAAGGGCGCTCTCCTCGAGCGTGTGAGGGACAAGGAAAGCACGGTCAGGATGCAAGCCGTCGTAGCGCTCTCCAAGCTCCAATCAGCCGACGACGACGAAGAGTCAGATGACGACGACGACGAGGGAGAAGCGACGCGCGTCTCAGAAGTCCTCATCGACGTCCTCACGCACGACTCTGCCGCGTTCGTCTCTCCTTGCCTCCCATTCCGCTCGAGCTGACCCCGTCCAACGAATAGCGAAGTCCGCCGCGCAGCCCTCTTCAACCTCCTCCCATCACCCTTCACCCTTCCCGCCCTTCTCCTCCGTACCCTCGATGTAGACCTCATCAACAGGCGCGCGGCGTTCACGCACGTCTTGTACGAGATCCCGTGCCAGCACCTCTCGCAGGAACAACGGGAACAGGCGATTGGGAGGGGGCTGAGGGACAGGGAGGAGGGAGTTAAGAAGGCGGCGAAGAGGCTAGTGGGCAAATGGGCGGAGGAGGCGGGTGGGTTGGTCGAGGTGAGGCTGTTCTTTCGTGCGAGGAGGTGGGAGCTGACAGCCACGTTCGCGCAGTTTGTCCAAATGTTCGACGTCTTTGAGGGAGAGGTTGCGGAAAAGGTCGTTTTGGCGCTGTACGAGACGAAGCCTGAGCTTGTCGAGGCCCTGGAGCTTGGAGGTTCGTTCCTGTGCTCCTCTACGCTCGCAGCAGTTAACGCCGTTCCAGACGACGCCTTCTACGAGGGTCTCACACCCTACACCTCCTTCCTCGCTCGCACCTACTTCAACTACCTCCGCTCCACCGAAGATCCCCTCCTCGCAGACCTCGAACCCGTCGTCACGGCATTGGCGTTCTACACCCAGGCGGAATGGACCAAGCTCGTCGTCATGCTCGAAGCGGAGGAGCGGGACGAGGACGCTGAACTGGCGCAAGAGTTTCTTGTCGGAGAATTGGTCGGGATCGCGATGAACGTGGATTATGGAGACGAGATTGGGCGCAGAAAGATGTTTGAGCTCATGCGTGCGTATCATCTCCCTCCCTCCTCGCGCAATTGGAACTGACGAACGAACCACAGGCGAGATGCTCTCCCACTCCTCTCTTCCTCCGTCCCTCATCCCGAAATGCCTCGACGTCCTCCTCAAAGGTACCTCGGAGCGCGACTTTATGCGCATCGTCGTCGAGATCGTCCAAGGCCTCCGCGCGGATTCGACGCTCGTCACGTCGGAATCGGAGGGAGAGGCTGGGTCAGAGGCGGAGGAGGAGGCGAGGGCTAGGAGGGTGAGGAAGGGGAAGGGGCGGAAGACGAGTCAGGAGCCGGCGAGGGAGGCGAGTAGGAAGGAGCTGGATTTGAGGTGCCTGGTCGTGGTGAGGGCGCTGTTGGAGCGCGTTATGGGAGTGAGTTCGGGCCAGAACTTTGTGGAGTGAGGGAGCTGATTCGGCTTTGGTAGCAGGCGTTGCAGCAGAACTCGATGCTGCATGGCGTCGTCGCGGAGCTCATCGTGCCTGCGGTCAAGACCAAGGACGAGGAGGTTCGCGCGGAGGGATTGATCTGTCTCGGCTTGGTCTGCTTACTCGACAAGGTGCGTCGGTCGCCCTGCTTTTGAGGTGGCGATTGCTGATGCATCTTTCTCGCAGGAACTGGCACTCGACTCGTTCGAGCTTTTCGCACGACAGAGCCAGTCGACCGAAGGCGTTCTGCGTGTCAAGCTTCTCCAAACTCTTTTCGACCTTCTCGTCTTGCACGGGATCGACTTTGGCGCCGAGCGGGACTTTGGAGTGTGTCTTTCGCTCCGCTCGCTGCGGTGCCATTCCAAAACTAATCTCATTCGCAGACGGACGTCATCCTAGGATTCCTCCTCAACAGCCTCGAGCAGGAAGAACCCGAAGCAGTCGCTACAGCCGTCGTGGGAATCGCAAAGCTCATGCTCTCAGGCGTGTTGACCGACGAAGAGGTGCGTCTTTCTCCACTCGGCGCCGTGTGCGTAGACCGATGCCCGGTCGACGCAGATTCTCAGCCGGCTCGTGCTGCTCTACTTTGCGAGCGAGACGGCCGACATCCACGAGCTTCGCCAGTGCCTGTCGTACTTTTTCCCCGTCTTCTGCTACTCAAACCCGCAGAACCAGCGGCGAGTCGCGAACGTGCGTATTTTCGCATTCCGCGCGACCTTGCGAGAAGCTGACCGTGATTGCAGGTGTTCTTGTCGTCGCTTACGCTGCTCAAGGACGTCTACGATGGCGAGGAGAAGGGCGGCGTGATGATTGCGCCGTTGCAAATCGGGCTTCAGCTTATCGACTGGACGGATCCTCTCAAGGCAGTGTAAGCTTGCTTGTTCTTCTTTGCCTCGCTGGTCCTGACGTCTTGGCTGCAGCGAAACCAACCACGTCGAGCCCGACGACCTGATTCACTTCGATTTGGCGCTCCAGATGGTCAAGACGATCTACGAGAAGGAGCAAAGTTCGTTCAGTTTCGCTTCGTTTCGATCCAGGTGGCTCACTCAAGCTCCGAGCAGAGGATGAACGGAAGCTGCTCTGCCAGCTCCTACCGAAGCTCTACATCCCGGATGAGATCGACGACCTCAAGATCAAGGGCCTCCTCACCCTCATCACTAGTCTCAAGCTTGTTCGTCTTGTTCTTCTCCTTTGCACGCTCGAAATGACGGCTTCCTCGTTCGCAGAACCGACCGCTCGTGGATGCCGTATCGAAGAACGCTTTGGTGCGGTTCGAAACTGCTCTCAACAAGACGTTTGGCGAACGATTACTTGCGCTGACGGAGGAGGAGATCAAGGAAGCTGTGAGTGGTGAATTGGCGTCCATCGTGCGCGGGTGCTGATGGAGTTGATGCAGGTGGAGCTCAAGGCTGCTCAGGACTTTATCGAGTCCGTCCTTCAGGATGGCGAGGAGGACGACGAGGAGGAGGAAGATGAGGAGGAGGACGAGGAGGAAGACGAGGATGAGGATGAGGAGGACGCACCCTCGGTGGTGGATGAGGAGGATGAGGACGAGGAGTGATCTCCCTTTTGGCTTTGCTGTTGGATCCTGTAAACCGTTCGATTTTCCTCGTAGAACTGAACTACGGTAACCAGGCAGGAGGAGGAGGAGATGCCGTCTAGTCGGATTGGAAAGCGGCGAACAAGACCTTGCTCGACACCGCAGTCCGACGTTCGTTCGTCTTTCGAGGCTTTTTACACGACCAGAGCTATGGAGCAGAGATTAGGCGGAGTCGAAGCGCACATTCTTCGGAACTTCGTACGAAAGCAGCGAGCAGACGAGCCGTGTGGCGCAGGGGGCAGCGTCTCCAGCGCAAAGTGCCAGCAAACGTCGAGGATATCATTCCCGGTGTAACAAGATCGCTCCTCCCAACACCTGCGAGCACGGAGCTTGGTTAGCAGCAGCATACAAGCAGCGAGGTGAAAGAAAAGCTCACCCCCAGCAATGCGTACTTGAGCTTCGGGAAGTCGTTCTGGAGGTAGTTCTGATGTTAGCACCGAACAGCAGCCTCGCAGGTCTCCTGCCACCGCTTAACTCACCATGAGAATCGTCACGTAGCCCACATACGGCACGTATCTGTACATGTTGAAACAATCAGCTGCTGCCTCCATCAACGCACAAACTCGAACTCACCCTTGCACCTTCCCGATAATGTGGCTCCGCTGCAGATAGCTCAACCCGTTGTACAGCACCACATCATCTCCAGGGTTGTTATCTCCCTTCGTTAGCATCCACTGCTCATCCGAATCCCGTCTGCGACAGCACGTTTCAGCTCCCGTCCGCGAGCGCGGAGGAAGCAGCTCACTCGTCGTGCGTCTCAATCACGCGGTGCACGATCGGGATAGCTGCACCGGCCACCTTGTAGACTGTGATATCGCCGAGTTTGAGAGGAGCTTTGTGAGGCATCGTGAGGAAGAGGAGGTCGCCGCGCTGAGGGAGGGGAGGGGTCAGCGAAGTCCCTCCAGCACGCCTTCCCGTCGTGTGCGCCCGGTCGTCCGCTCCAGCCAACACAGAGACGAGCACAGCATCTTAAGCCACTCGCACTCACCTGGATAGCGGGTTCCATAGATTCACTGCCCAAACAACCGCATCAGCTCCCTCCCCTTCCTCCCAGCAGCTCAACGCACCTCAGCACCACCACGATCGGGCTCTCCGTATTACACACGATACTGAGTCCCTTCCACATCATCAGCGCAGTCGAGATGACGGCCGCAAAGTTGAGCGCCTGCATGAGGACCTGTCGTCGACCCGAGTGAGATGAGCTGCGCTCTGCCGAGGAACGGAGGGGGGAACGTACGTGCCGCACGCCTAGTCGGCGTAGGGTGGCGATCTCGTCGGAGAACATGGAGGGCGAGGAGTGGGAGAGAGCTGGTGCGTCGGAGCTGGAGGATGGGGGAGATGAGACGTGTTCGTGCGAGTTGGGCTGGAGGCGAGGCAGGCAACAGGTCGGTGAGCGTCCTGCGGTGCGTTCAGCGAGTGAGATCAAGTGAGTCAAGTGAGTAGAGGAAGGGAAAGACACACCTCGACGCGCTCGCTCTCCGACTGCTCCGACTGCTCTCCGGATTCCGTCCTCGTTCATTTTAACAGCGTGTACCTGGCAGCGACTGCTGTGATTTCTAAATACAGCTCCAGGTGCCATTGACGTTCTCCAGAGCTTCAGTTCCATGCACTCCGCACTCCTGAGTTCCCTCTCCCTCAGGCCCGGTGCGAGAGAGCCAGTTTGCTCTTCGCCGCGATTCCTCACTCTTAAGTTCTGAAACTGCAGCAATTGCAAGACGAAACGAGAAGAACGATCAAGCCTGCACCGAACGAGCACCTAGTACTCCTCTCCAACCTCCTCGGCATCAGCCTCCATTCCGACCTCCTCCTTTGGATCCCCATGAACGTCAGCAAACCCGTATCAAAAGTAGAGATAAAGGTAGGGACGCACGTAGTCCTTCTCAAGGGCAGCGAGGTCCTCGCGCGCTTCGGAGAACTCTCCCTCCTCCATACCTTCGCCGACGAACCAGTGGACGAACGCGCGCTGTAGTAGCCCAGTAGAATCAGTACGCCGTCGTTTCCAGAAGCAGAAAACTCGTACCTTGCTGTAGAGGAGGTCGAACTTCTGGTCGAGACTGCAAAGTGCTGGATCAGCGACCCTGCGACGACGACGACGAGGGAAGGACGAACCGAGACCAGGCACCAGCGATGGCGGTCGTGTTGGAGAGCATACAGAGGGACCTCGAGACCTTAGCGAGATCTCCTCCAGGGATGTGGGCGGGAGCTTCGTTGCAAATTCCGAGCTGTCTCCCCACGTCAGCCACAGCGAGCGAAGGAGAGGAAGAGCGAACCTTGAAGCCGGTAGGGCACCAGTCGACGAACTGGATCGTGCGCTTCGTCTTGATGGTCGCGACGGCCGAGTTGACGTCCTTGGGAACGACGTCGCCGCTGTCGTTCTCGCGTCAGTTGATGAATGAGCGGAGGGGAGGGAAAGGGACGAGCCGGTAAAGGAGAGCGCAGGCCATGTACTTACCCTGGCGGGGGTCGCACTTGACCATTTGGTTGTTGGGCTCGAAGCAGGAGAACTGTCGTGCGAAGCGTTAGTGAACGTCGCAGGAAGAAGCGAATTGGACGAACGGTGAGCTCCGAGACTGAGTTGGCCTCGTGAGACGCCTTGGACGCCGAAATAATGGGCGCGTAGGTCGCGAGAGGGAAGTGGATCCTCGGGAAGCTGCGTTGGTCGTCAAGCCTGATTCAAAGATGAGCGCTGGAGAAGAACGCACGGAACCAAGTTGGTCTGGAACTCGTTGAGGTCGACGTTGAGAGAACCGTCGAAGCGGAGCGACGCAGTGATGCTCGAGACGACCTGAGCGATGATCCTGTTGAGGTTCTTGAAGCCAGGCGAGGTGACGCCGAGGTTCTTGCGGCAGATGTCGTAGATCGCTGCGAGGGCCCGTCAGTCAACGAGCATAGACAGGACGATGTATTCGATGAAAGCACCCTCGTTGTCGACCATGAAGGCACAGTCAACGTGCTCGAGGGTCGTGTGGGTCGTCAGGATCGAGTTGTAGGGCTCAACGACCGAGGAGCTACGTACGATAGTCGCCGAGGTCAGCGCTGTCCATTCGAGGGAACGAGGATAAACTCACGAGAGCGAAGGAGCGGGGTACACGGAGAACTCGAGCTTGCTCTTCTTGCCGTAGTCGCTCGAGAGCCTCTCGAGGAGGAGAGCTCCGAAACCAGATCCGGTACCTCCACCCTGCGCGACATGAAGGCGGTCAGCTCTACGTTCGAGTACGATGTAACTGAGAGACTTACGAAGGAGTGGAAGACGAAGAATCCCTGGAGACCGTTGCCTGCGATAGCGAGCTTCAGATGCGACAAGGGCGACACTCGGAAGGGAGGAGCACACAGTTGTCCGCGAGCTTGCGGATGCGGTCGCAGGTCACGTCAATAAGCTCCTTTCCGACAGTGTAGTGGCCTGCATAATCTTACGTCAGTTCCGAGCTCTTTACGGAACGAACGGGAGCACTCACCACGAGCGTAGTTGTTCGCAGCGTCCTCCTTGCCCGAAATGAGAGTCTCGGGGTGGAAGAGAGACCTGTACTCGCCGTTGCGAACTTCGTCGACGACCGAGGGCTCAAGGTCGACGTAGATCGAGCGAGAGACGTACTTGCCCTGCGATGCGAAGCGAACCGAGTCAGTCGCGGGAATCTTTCAGCGAGGAAGGAGGGACGCACGGAGCCGGTCTCCGCTGTTATGGAAGAAGAGGTCGTCAGCTGCGAGCTTGAGTAGAAGCCTTGAAAGTCGTCGACGTACAGAAAAACGTGCTGAGGAATGGGATCGACGTTAGCGACGCTCTCTTCGTCAGGAAACGGAGGGGAGACGCTCACCTAAATCCGCCCGTGTTCTGCTTGTCAGGGTCGTCGCTGATGATCCTTCCATCAGGTCTCAAGCCGTGCTCAAGACAGTACAGCTCCCACTGTGAGACAGCAAGAAGGGTTAGGTGCGATGGAAGAACGGACAGAGTGGCTGTGGACTAACGCAGGCATTGCCAACTTGCACGCCTAGAGTCCCCGTTCGAGTGTAAGCGCACTTCACAAGAAGCTCGAGAAAGACGAGGAAGCGTACCAGCCTGGCCCACGGAGATGGAGATGATTTCTATGAGGAGACAGAGGTCGTTAGCTCTCTCCCAGAACACGCCAAGCCCCTCACAATCCAGTGAGTGCGCGTTCTCAGCTCCGACTGGGACGCGAAGGGATCCGCGACCACCCGCTAGGTCCCTCCCACGCCTCCCGACCCCTTCAGCTCCCACATCTCCCTCCCAGCTCCCCAGCTCCCCAGCTCCACCCACACAGCCAGAAACACTCACCGCGCATGCTTGTAGCTGCTCGTTAGCGTCGGTTTGGCTGAGTTGACCTGGAGGAAGTCGGGAACACGTTGAGCGACGGAACGCGCTTTCGTGGGTCTTTCGTGGGAAGGGGGGGAGTACGTACGGTGTTGGGAAAGGAGGAAGGGTACTCGGTGCTGTGTCCGTAGATCTACGATCGGAGCAGCTGGAGAAGTGGGAGGAGGCAGAGAGAGGAGAAGTGGAGAGGAGGCCCTCGCTAGGCGCCCGCAGCACGCCCCTCTCGTTGAAATGCATAAGGTCACTTCGCACCAAGGCGACTGGAGGAGCGTACGAGGAACGTCGTCGACAGCAAGAGTACAAAAGGGGAAGAGAACAGCGAAGCGAAGAAGACAGCGGCGCTCGAAAGAAAGTAAACACACAAGGATGCAATCCAGCAACGCCCTCCCATCTCCTTCTCCCTCTCCATTCTTCGAGCCAGACTCTACTCCTCCTACAAACACACAGAGAAGCCATCAGCTCCCTCTCCCTTGAACGCTCATCGAAAAGACGAGAAACTCACGGCCTCAACCTCCTTCTGCAACTCGACGTACGCCTCCTGGAACTCATCTTCGGCCTCCTTGGCTCCCTCCTTCTCCGCCTCGCCGTCCTTGAGCTTGCGCTTCATTCCGAGCTTGGCGATCATGACGCAGGACGTAGGACGCTTGGTGGAGGAAGCGATTCCGAGAGCCTCCTTCGAGGTCACCCACTGCGAGAGTCCGTTAGTTGCGGTTCGGGTTCGGTGTGATCAAAGCCGCGTAGATGGAGGTGGCGGGGAGATAGCGGGAGGAGGAAGGAGGAGGTGAAGGAACGCACGATGTAGGGGCATGCGGCCTCCTCGGCGAGGAGTGGTAGGTGGGTGAGGATGTCGAGAGGGGAGATATCAGCGGCGAGGACGATGATGCTGCACACGAGCTCGTTAGCGTTATTCACAACGCTCCTTGTCGCATCAGCTGGCGCAAGAAGGGCTCAAGAGGAACCCTCTTCGCACGCAGGTCCTCCTCGAGCCCGCTCCAACGCCAGCGACAGGAAGCAAGGGATAGAGAATGCGTGGACGTACCCCTTCTCGCCTTTTCGCACCGACTTGACGACCTCCTTGACTCCTCGCTTGAGGTGCCGAGACTTGGAGGCTGCAAACGAAGGGAAGACCGCACCGTCAGCTGCCCCTCTCATCTCTCTCTGCCTCCCAATCCCACGGTATCCACTCCCACCAGTCCTCCAGCTCTCCAGCTCTCCATCCTGCAGTCTCTCCTCCCCCATCTCCTCCACAAAAAGCGAAAGACACCCCACTCACCCTTCTTGACCAACTTGAGCACATGCTTGCCCATCTTCTTCCCCGCCAACGGCTTAGCAATAGCACTAACCGCCACCTCCTTGACTTCTACTCCCTCCTCCTTCTTGGCCTTCTTCGCCTTGGGCGCCTCCGAGTCGACTTCTTCAACTGCGGCGTCGACCTCCATGGCGGGAGCGTCGGAGGAGGGAGCGGCGTCGGCGGAGCGCTTGGTGGACTTTCCCATTGTTAAAGTAGAGGGGGCGGGTTAGGGTGAGTTGGCTGGTGGGAGGACTCGGAAGCAAAAGTCAAAGCCGAAGTCGAGCTGGTCGAGATTTGCCTCGCCCGCGCTGAGCCAAAGTTTCCAAACTCTCCGCTCGCTTGCTCTCTTCTCTCGAATCAGCAACGAGCGGTCGTCGATGTCCAAGTGAGGGTGAGTTTGCAAGTGAGGAAAGCGATGGAGAGTGGTGCGGTGAATAAGAAAAAAGAGGGCGTAGGGGTAAACGAAAAAAAGGTGGGAAAGGGCGACTACGAAAAGGAGGGAACGCCGTCTACGCCTCCGCAACGACGACTTTCTCAGCCTCGACGACCTCGGCCTCCTTCGTCTCGACGGAGGTGACGGGCTCGGCGGGGGTGGAAGTGCCGTTGGTCGAGGACGCCTTGGACTTGGCTTCGGCCGCAGCGATCTTCTTCTCAATCTTTGCGACGCTCTCCTTCGTCACGCGAGCCTGCGAACCCGATCAACAGCGTCAGCAACCAGCTCCAAACGCCAAAAGAGTAAAGGATAAACGCACCTGGTTGTCGGTAAAGTACTTCCGCTTCGTCTCGAGCGCCTCGATCGTCTTGGGGACCTCGGCGACGGTGATGGGACTCGTGATGCCGAGCGTCAACAGCGCCGAAAGGGTTCCAAACGGCAAGTTGAGCGCCTGGTTGACGACCGGTGCCTCCTCCAACTCCGCCTTATCCGCCTTCTTCCCCTTCTTCCCCTTCTTCCCTCCTCCGCCCATAAAGTACTCCTCCTCCTGCTCCCCCTTCTTCTTCAATGCGACTCCTCCGACTGGCGCAGCAGCTTCAACGGTCCTTAGCGCCAACTTGGGAAGCCCAGGAGCGGAGGGTCCACCGAGACGAGTCGAGGGGGCGGAAGTGGAGGCGAGGCCGATGCGGCGTTGGAAGAAGTCGATGAGGGTGTTGCAGTCCTCGATCTCGCGCTCGAACGCAGGTGCCTGAGCTTCCTCGAGAAGACGCTCGTTCGTCTCTGCGCGCTTGGCGTCGTCGATGGCTTGACGCTCCGAGCGCTGGCGCTCTACTCGCTTCGCGCGGTCGTCGTTCATCTTTTGGTCTGCGAATCGGAGAGGTCAGGTGGGAAGGCGTAGAGGAGAGGATGGCGACGCACAGAACTTGTTGTTGGCTTCCCGGTAAGCAGCGGCCGACTCCTTCTTTTTGGTGAACGCAGCATCAAGCTCCTTCGAGACTGCACGTACGTTAGCTCCAGCTCCACTCCCCTTTCTCAGAACAAACTCACTGGCATTCCTCTCGTCGAAAAGCGCATCACGTCCCTTGCTCGCCTCATCGTGCGCTTTGTTGATCTGGTCGAGCTCAGCGCGAGCGGCGTTGAACCGATCACTGATCGCCTTCGCTTCAGGGTCGTCCATGCCCGCACGAATCTGGTCCGCCTTGGCCTTGTCCTCGTCGATGGAAGCCTGCTGAGCGGCGAACGACTCGACCGTCTTGCGCGTCTTTTTGAGCGTCGAGATCTCCGTGAGCGCCTTCTTCTCGTCGACGAGCTTCATAACGCCCGACTCGACCTGGCGCTCGAGGGACCTGCGAGCACGAGTTAGCTTGCGTTTCCTTCGCTACTCATCTACTGCAGGACGCACTTGATCTGGTTGTCGACCTCAGCAACGCTCTTGTAGGTTGCCTTGGCCTTTGCGGCCTGGAGGTCCTTGATCTACGCTCGCTGCATCAGCCCCATCCTCACCATCCCCTTTGACAACAAGAACGCACCTTCTTTCCAACGGACTCCTGCAGCAGCTTGACCTGATCCAAGGTCTTGCCCCGTCCTCCCTTGATCCGCGCCTGGTCCCCCCTCAGCGAATCGAGCTCCGCGCGCAGAGCAATCTTGCGCTCGTTGTTGGGTCCCTTTCCAGAGACGGCAGCGATGCGAGTCTTGACTTCGTTCTGCGCGCACAGAGAGTGGGGATCAGCAATCGAGCACACGGTCAGAACATGGCCACGCACGACTTTGGCCTGGAGCACATCAATCTCAGCGCGGAGCTTATCCTGCTCTGCATCGTAAACCTCCTTGTTCGGTCGGCCCTCCGCCTCGTCCTGAGTCTGTACGCATCGCGCACAAGGGATCAGCCGGCGCCTCTCGAACGCGGGCGCGAAAGGGGAAGCTCACGACGACCTTCTTCGCGACGACAGTGACGGTAGGGTCGATTCCTCGACTCGAGGGGAGCGCGGGCGCGGAAGCGAGCTTCTTGGCGAGGGCGATACTCTTTTTGGTGGGAACTACGGGGGCGGCGCCGACGACCATTCTTGGTGGAGAGGATGGGGTGCGGTGAGAGGGGGAGGTGCGGGGGCGACGGACTGGGGGAACGCCGAGGGAGAGGTGGTGGTAGAGAAGGTCGGGCGGTGAACTTGAGGGCGACGGGAGGGGGGGGGAGCTAGCACCTCCTCCAGCCCAAGCGAGCGAGGGAGGAAATTGAGCATTTAATTTGCTACCTAGTTAATCCAGATTTAAATAGATTGGAGCTTCCTCCTCGTCGCGATACACCCAAGCTTGAATTAGTCTACGAGTTCCTACACATTAAAGTCCTATAAGGATCCTACAGCGTCGTCCCCTCCAACTGCGCCGCCAACTCCTTGACCGGCGCCGCTGGCTCCTCCCTCGCAGTTTCCCAAATGTCGTGCTTCTCCTCCGTCGCAGTTCCCACAGTAGGGAGTACGACCTCCTCCTCCACGACGACGACCTTCTCCTCGTCCGGCACGACCACGACAACGTTCTCCTCCTCCTCCTTCTTCGGCGTACACCTCTCAATCTCCTCCACGCTCCTCCCCGTTCCCTTGAGCACCGGTTCCCCACGAATCCACCGCACGCTCCCCCGAGGAACTTCCGAGAGGCCCATCGTCGTTTTAGAGGGTTCGTCGAGGAGAGGTCGCATGTCGCCGTAAGCCCATTCAAGAGAACCTCCGTACGCGATGGGGATGTCCTCAGGGGCGATGAAGCGGGAGAGAGTGGGGAGAACTTGGTCGTGCGCGAGGATAAAGATCTTTTCGACGGTCCCGGGGTCGAACCTGGGAAGAAGGAGGTTAGCTGCGAAGATTAGCTGAGCGTGCGAGGAACGGAGCGCACCACTTGGCGATCCAGCCCCATACGACGGAGAAGAAGTTGGGCGCTCCGACAATGTAGATTGTTCCGAGGGTTTCTGGAAACGTAGAGAAGCGATCAGCGTTCGCAGTAGCTCGTGGCCCTCGCAAACGTACCTGCGTAACGGAGCGAAGCCAACGTCGAAGCTCGCTGCATGTGCGCTCGCAAAGCCCAGAAACGCGAAAGCGAGACGCCGGAGATATCGACAACTAGGGAGGCAAGTGCAGTCAGCATCGCGGTCTGCGGAGAGGAGGAAGGAGAGAACGCACTTGTGGTAGTCGCGGAGACGGGCGTCTCCTGGTGCGGATGCGGAACGTCGCTGCAGAAGGGAAGCGCAAACTGCACCATATGCTCGTACAGCGCAATCATGCGGGTCGAGAGGCGCTCCTCCGTCTGCCCACTGGTGTACTTGTTGACCGCGTCCTTGGTGAGCGCTCCGACTGAAAAGACGTAGACTGGCAGCCCAGTCTTGTCTCTCCGTCCAGTCCTGATAAAACCATCAGCTCCAGGAACCTCCAGCGCGCCTCGGAAGGAGCTCACCACTGAGGATACAACCGCTGACTCTCCACAAACTCGTCCACATTGAACTCGTCGTAGATCGCCTCCACCTCCTCCTCCTTCCTCCAGTCCTCCGCCGACGTAAACTGGGTGTAGGCGCCATCGACTTCAAACTTGCGCGCGCGTAGGAATCGCCTGCACAGCAGCCAGCACATCAGCGCGTCCCCACGATTGCACCTCGGGGATAGAACGTACAGCAGTGTTGCGGCGTCGTGCGAAGCCTCGGCGTCCTCCGTTTCGTGTGTGTAGTATCCATCACTCGCTAGTCCTGCAGCACTTCGTCAGGACCGAGCGAGAGAGGAGGGGAGAACGGGCTTACGAGATTTGAACTTGGTAAAGGCGGCCTCCTGGTGGGGAAGGAGGTGCCCTACGTGCCCTGTGAGCCTTTCCGTCGTCGCGGCCTGGACGAGAGGAGCAAACTGAGGCGCTGGAGGTGCCATAACTCGAGCGGAGGGACGAATGGAGCCAAGACGAGAGGAGCAAGTTTGCCTTCGGAGTTCATCAAGTCGATCTCTTCCGCGGCGCGTTTAGGCCGAAGCTGATGACGAGGCTCTCTCTCTCTTTCCGGCACAACGCACCAGCTTACCGTAACTCCAGAAACGCACAGAGGAGCGATGGCAGAGCGACG
Source organism: Glaciozyma antarctica PI12 (assembly GCA_002917775.1). NCBI lineage: Eukaryota > Fungi > Basidiomycota > Microbotryomycetes > Kriegeriales > Camptobasidiaceae > Glaciozyma > Glaciozyma antarctica. Next base: position 592,166 of record KZ627146.1, on the reverse strand, counting down.
CCCATCAAACTCACCTCCACCAGTCAAACGCCCTCGCCCTGCCTCTCCGACTCCAGAGCTGGACTTCATCGACGACCTCGACGACTTTGATCCAGCCAGCCTCGTAGCCTTCGCTGGATCCAGCAGGAACGCTCAGGCCAGTGGGAGTGGAGGAGGCGCGAGTACGAGCCTAGCTACGGGGAGGAGGGCGGGCGAGAGCCTCTTTGGAGCTCAGCCTGGCGACGACGAGGACGAGGAGCCGCCTACGGAGGAGGAGCCGGTTACCGAGGAGGAGCCAGTCACGGAGGAAGAACCAGTTACGGAGGACGAGGAGGAGGACGTTCCCTTGGTCCTTGGACGAGCAGCAGCACCAGCCAGCGGGCCCTTCACTCTCAGCTCCTCCTCCCGACCCGCCCTCGACCCGCACCAACCTCCCCTCCCCTCTCCCGCCAATCCCGCACCCCCATCCGAGACCCTCGACCTAACCTCCGACTCCTCCCCCTCTCACCTCCCTCCCCCTCCCCGCGCCACCTCACCCCCCGCACCCCCGTTCAACACCCTCACCTGCCCCATCTGTCTCGGACCTCCCACCCCTCTCGCCCTCAGTGCCTGCGGGCACATCTTTTGTGCGCCATGCTTGCATGCTGCCCTCGTTGCGGGACCGGCGTTGACGCCTCCGCCGGCTGGGTATAGGGCGAGGAGAGGGGGTGTGGCCATGTTTGGGCCCGGGAGTTATAGAGGGGGAGGAGGAGGAGGA
>KZ627146.1:550529-591375 GCA_002917775.1 Glaciozyma antarctica PI12 | reverse complement strand
GGGCACATCTTTTGTGCGCCATGCTTGCATGCTGCCCTCGTTGCGGGACCGGCGTTGACGCCTCCGCCGGCTGGGTATAGGGCGAGGAGAGGGGGTGTGGCCATGTTTGGGCCCGGGAGTTATAGAGGGGGAGGAGGAGGAGGAGGAGGAAGAGGAGGAGGGGGACACGGAGGGGGACGTGGAGGGGGAGGTGGAGCAGGAAGGAGCGCGGGGAGAGGAGGAGAGGAGGAGGAGACAGAGTTGGATAAGCATTGTCCGGTGTGTAGGACGGTGCTGAAGGGGGGATGGGGGAAGAGTTTGAGGGGGCTTACGATGAGGATGGGGGTGGTGCGGAAGGAGGAGATGGGCTGAGAGGGGGTTGGGCTGGACAAGGTGCTGTGTACGATGTGGGAGGGAGGCTTGCGATAGTGCATTGTGAAGCTTTGTTACATGAATGGTCCCTGTTGGCTCAGCTGAAGAGCCTCGCAGTGAGAACGAGCGCGTGCGATCAGCGACGACTCTAGCATGCCTCGCTAAGAGGTCACCGGCGTCCAACGTCGCTCTCTCAGAAGGGTTGCAAAGACTGCTTTGCGAGTACAGGAGCCTTTCCCTTATCTGGAGATAAAGGGAGAGCTGACCGCGCGACGTCTGGACGTTCCTTGCGCAAGGCGAGAGCAGCGCCAAAACTGGGAGAGAACCTGCGTTCTCTTGTCGTTCTCCCTCGAGTTCTATTGGACCGTTCCTCTTGAAACGAGAGTTGACCAGATTTATAGCCACTCTGCTTCATTACGTCTTGTCAAAATAGCTTGAGAAAGAGTCTGGCGGGCTAGAAGAGACCAGCAAGATGAAGAGGATGATCGAAAATGCAGCTAAAAATAATAAATCGTGAGTCCTCCACCTTTCCTTTCCCCCTCCCACTCACTCTCCACACCACACTGCCTTGCAACCTCTCCCGCCGCCCTAGGGGCTCTCAATCCCCAAGCCCTATCTCCTCGACATGCAGCAGGCAGACGGTACGCCGTCCTCGAGCGGCTCAGGACGACGCACTTCGGCAGGAGCAGCCAACTCTACGCCTTTCTCTGGAGGGAGCTTTGTCGGTGGACAGGACTTTGAGACCCTGGCGGCGCGCCTTTCAGACCCCAAGCTAGGTGCGCACGCGAAGGAACCGATTCAGGAAGGAGGGAGAGCTGACCTGAGCCTCTCGCCAACAGAGATCAAGCTCCGCCTCGCCATCGCAACAGAGCTCCGCGACACCGTCGACGCCAACGCCTTTAGGGATGTCGACCCCGCCAAGTTCTTTGAGATCCTCCTTCCCTGCATCATGAACCTCCTCGAGAAGGGGAAACCCTCGCTCGTCAACACCTCTGGCGAAAACGTGAGTTCGGCGCGCGCGTGCAGGTCGTCTGAGCAACAGCTAGCTAAGCCGTCCCCGAACGCAGCGCCTCCGAAGCCTCTTCTTCCAGATCCTCCACCGCGTACCCCATCTCGACGCTCTCCGCGCCCACAGCGGCTCCCTCATGAAGCTCCTCCTCCAACTCCTCCGCATCGAAAACGAGGACAACGCCGTCCTCATCCTCAAGATCATCACCGACCTGCACAGGACGTACGCTCTCCTCCCCGGCGCTCCCCCTCGTCCCAAACTCGACTTCTCCGACCCTCTCGCCAACGTTCGCCCTCCTGGCCCCCTCTCCCCCGTCGAGATGTCCGCCGACGAGCTCCTCGAGATCGTTTCCGACCTTTTCAAGGGCATGGGAGCGGTCGTCGAGGACGTCTTCTCGGAGAACACGCCCGCGCCCCCAACTCCTGCAGCAGCGCCGACGCCGGGAGCGGAGGGGACGGACGCGAGTCCTGCGGCGTTGCCGTCCATTCCAGAGTCCGAGGGAGGACCGTTGGGAGGACCTGTGCAGTTGGCGCCTGCGATGAAGAGCTTCAAGGTGCTACAGGAGTGTCCGACGGCCATCGTCTTCATCTTCCAAACGTACACCTACTTGACGGAGAAGGCCGTCAACTGGTTCGTGCCGCTCGTGTTCGAGGTGCGTTCGGGTAGCTTGGACGGGAAGGATTGGAGCTGATGGGATGGTGCAGTTCCTCGCTCTGCAAGCGGCGCCTCAACTTCGGAAGCATCAGTCGATGGAGCAAGGAAAGAGCTGGGTTGGGATCAGCCCTGACTTTCCCAAGGCGAAGAAGGCTGCGTTCACGGATTTGATCGCGACGCAGATCAAGGTACGCAGAATTGGGAAGCCATGCGGAGATGGGAAGGAGCTAATGCGCCACTGCTCGCAGACGATGTCCTTCCTCGCCTACATGCTTCGAGTACCCCAGTCACTCTCAGTCTACAAGCACATCCTCGCCGAGACAGTCGTTCGACTCCTCAAAGACTGTCCGAACGAAGCTGTTGGGATTCGCAGGGTGCGTCCACGCTTTGTGGCGAGCCAGTGCAGTGCTGACCCGATCCTACGAATTAGGACCTCCTCGTCGCGACCCGCCACATTCTCCAGAGCGAGCTCAAGACGACCTTCGTACCTCACATCTCCACTCTCCTCGACCACGACGTTCTCGTTGGTGCAGGCGTGACTGGCCACGAGAACCTCCGGTACGTCGGTTCTCTCTCCCGTCGCAATCCTCGCTTACATCACCCTCCCACAGACCAATCGCCTACTCGATGCTCGCCGACCTCATTCATCACGTCCGGAACGAACTCCCCCTTCCTCTCCTCTCCCGCATCGTCACCATGTACTCGGCCAACACGCACGACCCTACCCTCGCCGCCGTCATTCAGACCATGTGTTCCAAGCTCCTCCTCAACCTCGTCGACCCGATTCAGATCAAGGAGCCCGGGGAAGCGACCAAGGTCCTCCAGCGCCTCAGCGAGACGTTCATTTGCAAGATGGAGGCGATGGCCGAGGTTCGAGACGACTGGGTCAAGTGGTCGAAGCCGCGCGAACCGCTCTCGGTCGTTCTGGCGACGATTGCGGAGAGGGCGGAGAAGGCGAATGCGAGGAAGGCGGCCAAGGTCGCCGAGGTGGCGGAGGACGCTGTGATGACGATCGAGGGGCAGGCGAAGGAGGGTCTGGGAGAAGAGGGAGACAAGATGGACGTCGATGAGGAGGGGCGTGTTATGAAGGGAGAGGGAGAGGCGAAGAAGGTCGACGAGGGGAAGGAGGACGAGGACGACTTGCCGCCCATCGAGCTCGACGACGTCGATATCGAACGCGCGAAGCCGATTGGCAAGACGGTCGGGATGATTGACGTTGGGCAGGATCAGATCAAGGGTGCGTTTCCTGCGTTGTAGGCGTGTGGCGAGCCCGGCTGACCAGGCTGTCTTACGCAGAGGCCAAGTTCATCTTCCGCAACCTCCTCTTCGGCTTCAAGACGATGTCGGCGAGCATAGCGAGGCTCTCGGGAAGCTGGCCAGACGCGGCGCTCATGTGCCGCTTCTTCGAGGCTTCCGTCAAGTGCCTCGTCCTCTTCGACATGGCGCGCGACGGCGGACGGGAGCAGAAGGAGGTCATGGAGGTCTTTGCGTCCACCCTCGTCCAGACCGACCTCATCATCTTCCAGGAGGTCGTCGAGTGCCGGATGGAGTTCTTCCTCACCGAGCTCATTCGCAACCACGAACTCCTCGTCATCCCTCAAACCCTCCTCTCCAACGACGTCGTCAGCCAACACTTCGTCTCGATCCTCTTTCGATTCCTCTCGGCACGACTAGGCGAACTTGGACGCGAGAGCAAGGAGTACACCTCGGTCATGCTCCGCCTCTACAAGATGTCGTTCATGGCCGTCACCATTTTCCCCGAGAAGAACGAACCCATCCTCCTCCCTCACCTCTCGCACCTCATCATGAACTCGCTCAAGCTAGCAAGCCAGGCCGCCGAACCTCAGCCCTACTACGCCCTCCTCCGCGCCCTCTTCCGCAGCATCGGCGGAGGTCGCTTCGAGATCCTCTACAAAGAGGTTCTCCCCCTCCTCCAGGTCCTCCTCGAGCAGCTCAACGCCCTCCTCAAAGCGGCCGACAAGACGAAGCGGGACCTCTTCGCCGAACTCATCCTCACCGTCCCCGTTCGCCTCTCCGTCCTCCTCCCCTACCTCAGCTATCTCATGAAGCCCCTCGTCCACGCCCTTCAAGCCGGTCCCGAACTCGTCAGCCAGGGACTTCGTACCCTCGAGCTCTGCGTCGACAACCTCACGCAGGAGTTCCTCAACCCGCTTATGGCCCCCGTCATCGACGAAGTCATGGTCGGGCTCTGGAAGCTCCTTCGTCCTCTGCCGTTCAACCACCAGCACGCGCACACGACGATGAGGATCCTCGGCAAGATTGGAGGGAGAAATCGCAAGGGCTTTGGACCGCCTCAGCTCGAGTGGAAGTCGGTCGGCGACGAGGCGCTCCTCAACATGCGCTTCGACGGCAAGGATGCGACGCTCAGGATCGCGCCTATCGTCACCGTCGCGCTCAAGATCATTCGTCGAGGAGACGTGCATTACCGCCGCGTGGCGTACTCGTTCCTCAAGTATGCGATCGTCCTCTTCCTCAAGGAGGTTCGTTTAATTCTTCTCACCCACTTGGCGCTAGGAAGCTGACGGGTCTTTGCGCTTCGCAGGGACTTCCCGCCGGCGAGCCGGAGGAGACGTTCGGCAACGTTCTTCGAGGACTCTTCGACGCGACCCGAGTCGACGAGTTCCAAGTCGAGGCGAACCAGTACATTATCGACCTCGCTCAGCACATCTTCTCCCTCGAACTCGGCAAGGAGCTCCCCGAGAACCCCGCCCTCGCCAAGCAGGTCCTTCCCCTCTGTTCGGCGCTCATCGACGGCATCATCGAGAACCTCTGCAGCGCCGAGACGCAGGACCTCCAGCGAGCGGCCGCGCAGACGCAGAAGATCGTCGAGGACCTCCTCGCCACTCGCAACCCCGACTCGAAGGCGAGGCTCGACCCCCCGACGGTTCTCCTCCACCAGATGGGGAGTCGTCTCGGGTCCCTTTGCTACGAGCAGTCGTGGCAGCGCAAGACGGGAGCGGCGTACGGTCTCTCGATCCTCACGTCCAAGGTCGACATCGAGATCAAGTGGCTCCTCGAGCACGAGATCGAGTTCACCCGCGCCCTCCTCTTCAGCCTCAAGGACATGCCCGGCGAGGCTCCCTCGAACGCCGACGTCGTCTCCGACACCCTCCTCCACATCGTCCGCATCTGCAGCGCTCCCGCCGCGCGCGCCAACTCCCCCAACGCCAAGCCCCAACTCAACTACCTCGTCGGGCTCCTCCTCCTCGAGCTCTGCAGTCAGGTCGCTAGCGTACGGACGACGGTCCGCAAGGCTCTCACCATCCTCTCCGAGCAAACCGGCACTCCCCTCACCGAACTCCTCATGCCCGTCCGCGACCGCCTCATCACTCCCATCTTCACCAAACCCCTCCGCGCCCTCGGCTTCACCATGCAGATCGGCCACATCGACGCCGTCGCCTACTGCATCTCCCTCGACCCTCCGCTCATCGAATTCGAGGACCAGCTCATGCGGCTCGTCCACGAGGCTCTCGGGATCGCCGACGCTGAGGACGCCGCTCTCATCGGGTCTAAGACGACGATCAAGACGACGGCGCCGCTTACGCAGCTCCGCGTCGTCTGCGTTCAGCTCCTCTCCGCCGCGATGGCGTCGCCGACTTTCAACCAGGACACGCACATGCCGATCCGGATGAAGATGCTCGCGGTATGCTTCAAGCTGCTGTACGCCAAGGCGCCCGAGGTCGTCGCGGCGGCGTACCTCGCTCTCGAGCGGGTCATGCTGCTGCAGGGCAAGCTGCCGAGGGACCTCCTCCAGAACGGGCTCAAACCCGTTCTGATGAACCTCGCCGACCACAAGCGGTTGTCGTTGTCGAGTCTGAAGGGGCTCGCGCGATTGCTCGAGCTCCTGACGAACTACTTCAGGGTCGAGATCGGGACCAAGCTCGTCGAACACCTCCGCAACCTCGCCATCCCCGGCGACATCGTTCGAGCCGCGACGAGGCAGCCTTTGGAGGACAGCGAGATCGAGATCATGGCCGCCATCGTCAACATCTTCCACCTCCTCCCCCACCCCGCCGCCCAAACCTACGTCAACGACGTCCTCATGCTCACGACCGAGATCGAACGGCACCTCAAGAAGCTCAAGACAAGCCCCTTCAGCGAGCCGTTCGTCAAGTACCTTCGCCACTACCCCGACGAGGCAACGACGTTCTTCTTCGAGCGACTCGACGACGATAGTTGCGTCAGGACCTTCCGCGGCGTCCTCGCGTCCGAGCACGCGGGGCCAATTCGAGCGCATATCACGGACGCGGCGGCCGAGCTCTTCCAGCCGTGCTTTGCAGCCGGTGGGAACCTCGCTCTCAACGCCGCGTCCATCATGGCCGAGTTGATCGAGGCCGAGCCCGACTGGATCGTTCGCTGCGAGGCCGCCTTGCCCCAGCTCGTTGGACGCTGGATCTCCGACACTCGGCGGCATCGAGTCGTGGCGGAGGGCGAGCTTCAGTTCCAGCAGCTCCGCGAGGACGCCGTCGTCTTGAACATCTTCATGGACTACCTCCGCCAAGCGGAGAACATCGACCTCCTCTTTCACGTCGTCGACGTCTACACCTACAACAACGCAGCCAACCACACCGCGCTCTCGCGCTTCCTCACCAAGCACGTCGCTCTCAGCACCGATGTCGACTTCAAGCGGAGGATCCTCGACCGCTTCGTCTCGGGCGCCATCTTCGGCAACAACGGCGTGAGCAAGGCGCACAAGACTGCCGCCCTTCGAGTCCTCGTCAACCCCATCCTTCTCATCTCCTTCTCTCGCGGCCAACGAGAAGCCGGACTCGTCGACGTCAACTTCCTCAACGAGGTCCACAACACGATCTGGAAGCCCCTCCTCGTCGCCGTTCCCGAAGTCGGCTCCTTCAACGACGAGGCTCTCCGGATCGAGCTCTGCCACATGTCGACCCTCATCGTCAAGTCGTGCTCGCACCTCATTCTCGAGAACAAGAAGGACGTTATCAAGTTTGGCTGGGTCAACATCAAGGTGAGCTTGGAATCCCGCTCTGCCGCTGCACGAAGCTAACACGATTTATCTCCTCGCAGCTCGACGACATCACCGTCACGCAGTCGGCCTACGTCCTCATCGCCACCTTCCTCGAGAAGTACGAGTCGCCGAGCAAGATCATCGTCCAAATCTACGTCGCCCTCCTCAAGGCCCATCAGCCCGAAGCCCGAAGCTTGGTTCGCGAGGCGCTCGATATCCTCACCCCGGCGCTGCCGCTACGAGTCGCGGTTCCGGTACCCGAGGGCGAAACGGGTCCCCCGTACTGGGCCAAGTGGACTCGGCGGATCCTCGTCGAGGATGTCGGCAACGTCCCCCTCATGATCAACGTCTACCAGCTCATTGTTCGCCACCCCGACCTCTTCTACCCCACTCGCGAGCTCTTCGTCCCCCATATGGTCACCGCCCTTCCCAAGCTCGCCATTGCCTCCTCTGCACAGGTCGGCGACACCCGCGTTCTCACTCTCGACGTTATCGAGCTCATCCTCAAGTGGGAGCGCAAGCGCCTCGATCTGGCGAAGCAGGAGAGCGCGAAGATGGACGTCGACTCGCAGGCCGTCGTCGCTCCCGATGGAGGAGAGGTCGAGAAGTCGCCGAAGCGTCCTCGACCGGATCGTGCGGTATCGGTCGCGCCGTCGAGCACGGGCTACGTCTCGAACTATGCCGTCCCTCCCGCCGTTCGAGACCAGGTCATCAACAGCGTCCTCCGGTTCATCGCCAACTCGGCGGAAGGCCTCTCGAGGAACAACTACGTCGCGCGCGCGCTCAATCTCCTAAGGGAGTTCCTTGGACCTGGCGTCTGGAGCTCGATGGACGTTAAGATGGCGTTCTTCCTCCGGTCGTTCACGACGAACGAGGTCAGCGACGATACCCTCATCCTCCTCTGCAACTCGGCCGAGGTCCTCAACGTCGTCGTCTCGTTCAAGCCCAAGGAGTGGGTCCTCAACAGCATCGCGACGCTCCACAAGATCGTCGAGAAAGGATTCGCCAGCTCCGAATTCCGTCTCCATTCCGCCCTTCGCCCCCTCGTCGAGCGCATCTTCGAGGTCATTCCCGCCGTCCTACCCGACGACGCCAGCCCCGACGTCAAGGCGTTCGTCGATTGGGCGACGGGCCTCATCAACGTCTCGCTACGGGACATGACCAACGTCCCAGGAGCGATGATGCTCCTCCAGGCGTGGTCGAAGGCGACCCCGGAGCGCGTCGATGTCTTCCTCCCCCTCGTCATTCGCATATTCTCGCGGTTCACGAAGGACCACGTCCTCGCAACGGCGCCCGTCTCGTCAGCGGATCCGCAGCTACGCCTCCTCGTCAGCAGCCTCGAGGTCCTTCGACTACGCGTCTCGCACCTCGGAGAGCACCGACGCTGGCTCCTGAGCGGGATCGTCTCGCTGGTCGAGAAGTCGTCGAATCTCGACGTCTGCCGCTTTTTGCTCCAGATGGCGCGCAAGTGGGTCACGGACAAGGACGAGACGTACCCGACGACTAGGGAGAAGGCCGGCATCCTCCTCAAGATGATGTCGTTCGAGACGCGGAACAGCGAGACCCTCCAGAAGGACTTCCTCACCGTCATCCTCGAGATCTACACCGAGCCGAGTCTCGCACGCAGCGAGCTCACCGTCAAACTCGAGCCCGCCTTCCTCCTCGGCTGCAAGATCCGCGACCCCGTCATTCGGTCAAAGTTCCTCGCCGTCTTCGACAAGAGCCTCGCGACGGGTCTCTTTACGCGCATGCACTACGTCCTCGGCGTGCAGAGCTGGGAGTCGCTCGGGGAGACGTACTGGATCCACCAAGCCCTCGACCTCGTCCTCGGCGCCGTCGACACGCAGGACCCCCTCTTCCTCGGCCCTCCCGCCGCCGACGCCGATGGAACGACCGAGTTCGTCAAGCAGATCTCGACCTACACGACGGGCGACCTCCTCGCTGCTGCGCGGAAGCTCCTTTACGCCGACCCCGCCGCCACGCACGCTCTTTGGGTTTCGACCTTCAAGACGAGCTGGGCGTGCCTGTCTCGCCGCGAGCAACTCGACCTGACGCGCTTCATCATCGGTCTTCTTACGAAGGAGTACCACCTTCGAAGCGTCGATCGTCGACCGAACGTCGTCCAGACGTTGCTCGCTGGAGTCCTCGCCTGCACGCCTACCCCGTCCCTCCCTCCTCACCTCATTCGTTACCTCGGCAAGACCTTCAGCGCCTGGCACACGGGCATCGAGCTTCTTCAAGAAGGCCTCGAGAACCCGCGCGAGGAGGAGTCGATTCGGGAGAGCACGTTGGACGCCTTGGCGGAGACGTACAGCGAGCTGAGCGAGGACGATCTACTTTACGGGCTCTGGCGACGTCGCGCGGGCTACAACGAGACGAACGCTGCGATCAGGTGCGGTTCACTCTTCGCGTGGGTGCTTGGGCCGAACTAACCCTTTTTCTTCGCAGCTGGGAGCAAATCGGCCAGTGGGGACAAGCGCAAGTCCTTTACGAGTCGGCTCAGATCACCGCGCGTAGCGGCGTGCTTCCGTTCACGGAGAGCGAGATGGCGTTGTGGGAGGATCACTGGATCTTGACCGCACAGAAGTTGCAGCAGGTGCGTCGGTTTTTTTCTATCTTGCTATCCTACACGAAGCTAACCATCGCTTTGTCTGCAGTGGGACGTCCTCGCCGAGTCAGTTCTTGCTCGTCGTCACGGTTCTTTGCGGATGCTAACCCCCGCTCTTCTCGTAGTCTCGCTCGTAACGAAGGCAACAAGGAGCTCCTTCTCGAAAGCGCTTGGCGACTCTCCGACTGGACCGTCGAACGCGAGACGGTCGAAGGCGCTCTCGACTCGATGAGCCCTGTCGCGACGCCGCGCAAGAGGATCTTCGAGGCGTACCTCGCCCTCCTCACGGCGCAGTCGGCCAACTCGGCGGACGACGCCAAGAAGGTCTTCCAGAAGCTCTGCGACGAAGGGATTCAACTGTCGCTTCGCAAGTGGTACTACCTCCCGGAGATCGTCTCGCAAGCCCACGTCCCCCTCCTCCAAGTCTTCCAGCAGTTCGTCGAGCTCCAGGAGGCGCAGCAGATCTTCACCAGTCTCGCCGCGACCAGCGCCGCCAATCTCGACGTTCGCTCGCAGGAGCTCAAGAGCATTCTTACGACCTGGCGCGACCGCCTGCCCAACCTCTGGGACGACATCAACGTTTGGAGCGACCTCGTCGCCTGGCGGCAACACGTCTTTTCGGCGATCAACAAGGCGTACCTCCCTCTCGTCCCGACCGGCGGCGGCACCGGTGGCAATTCGAGCTCGTTCGCCTACCGCGGGTACCACGAGACGGCCTGGATCATCAACCGCTTCGCCCACGTCGCTCGAAAGCACGGCCTCAACGAGGTCTGCATCACCTCCCTCACCAAGATCTACACCCTCCCCAACATCGAGATCCAGGAAGCGTTCCTCAAGCTTCGCGAGCAGGCCAAGTGCCACTACCGCAGTCTCGCCGAGGTCACCAGCGGACTCGACGTTATCAACAACACCAACCTTCTCTACTTCAACGCCGTCCAGAAGGCCGAGTTCTTCACGCTCAAGGCCATGTTCTTCGCCAAGCTCCAGCTGCACAAGGACGCGACCGAGACGTTCAACCTCGCCGTTTCGATGGACATTTGCTTCCCCAAAGCGTGGGCCGAGTGGGGCGAGTACCAAGATCGCATGTTCAAGGAGAACCCGTCGGACCTCAACATTGGTGCGAACGCCGTCAGCTGCTACCTTCAAGGCGCCGGACTCTACAAGAATTCGAAGGTCCGCAAGCTCCTCGTTCGCATCCTCTGGCTCCTCAGCCTCGACGACGCGTCAGGGACGATCTCGAAGGCTTTCGACAACTACAAGGGCGACGTGCCGACCTGGTACTGGATCACCTTTATCCCTCAACTCCTCCTCGCCCTCTCGCAACGCGAAGCCAAGTACGCTCGGATCATTTTGCTCAAGATCGCGAAGACGTTCCCTCAGGTACGTTTCTCCCTCGCATCTCTCCCTGCGCGAGCTCGCTGACGCAAAACCCTTGACAGGCGCTCTTCTTCCATCTTCGCACGATTCGCGAGGACATGTCCGCCACGAAGCGTCAGTTCGTGCAGGCGACTCAGCGAGCAGCAGCGCAGGCAGCCGCGCAAGCGCAGGCAGCAGCCCAGGCGAACGGCGAGGGCGACGGATCGATGGCCGCCGAACAGGTCCTCCAGCAACAACCTCTCTCCGGCGTTCCGCGGCAGCCTTGGGAGCACGTCGACGAAGTCATGGCGATCCTCAAGACCGCCTTCCCTCTCCTCGCTCTTTCGATGGAGATGATCGTCGATCAAGTCTCGACCAGGTTCAAGCCTTCTCCTGACGAGGACATCTACCGACTCATCAGCGCCCTCCTCGCCGATTCGATGCAGGTTCGTTGCCTCCCGCTACTCGTTGGAGCCTCTCGCTGACACGTCTTCTGCAGCAATACGTCGGACGAGCAGCGGTCGCCGCTGACGATGGACTCTTGTCGCAAGTCACCATCTCGAACATCAATCGCTTTGCCGAGAACCTACACCCCGAAGCGGTCAAAGTAAATTTGCGTTGCTCGCTCCGAGCTATCTCGTACTGACGATCACGCACAGGCTCAGTTCCAGGAGGACTTCCTTACTTCCAAGCCTAACCTCCGCGACTACCTTCAACGGCTGCGCGAATGGCGAGATCGCTACGAGACGCTTCTCAACAAGAAGGCGAAGCGAGCGAACCTCGAGTCGGTCAGCCACTGGCTCGTCGAGTTCCAGTACCAGAAGTTCGACGAGATCGAGGTTCCTGGCCAGTACTTGAAGGTGCGTTCTTGCTCGGACGAGGAGAGATACGTCGCTGATGCTCGATCCCAGCACGAGGACAACAACGCCAACTACGTTCGCATCAGCCACTTTGCCAACAAGTTCGACGTCACGAGGTCCCACGGCGTCTACTTCCGCCGCCTTACGATCCTTGGTCACGATGGCAGCACTCATCGCTTTGCGATCCAGGTCCCCGCCGTGCGAACTGCTCGTCGCGAGGAGCGAATCATGCAGCTCTTCCGCATGCTCAACTGGTGCGCTCCTCCTTGCTCTTCATCGTTTGGTGCTGACTCGTGGATCACCGCAGCCCGTTGTCGACACGGAAGGAGAGCAGGAAGCGCAACCTGTTCTTCAGCATCCCGATCGCCGTCCCGCTCTCTCCTGGCGTCAGGCTCATCGAGAACGACGCTTCCATCACGAGTCTCCAGGACGTCTTCGAGCAGCACTGCGAGATGGTCGGCATGAAGAAGGAAGACCCGATCATCGCGCACACGGAGCGAATCAAGGCACTTCATCGAGCCGTTCCGCCTTTGGGGGCGCGTCGCTTTCGCCACTTGAAAAAGAGCTTTGCTGACCATGCCGTGCAGCGACCCGAGCTTTGGAACGGGCGACAGGAGATCGCAGAGGAGATTGCGAACAAGATGGTCCCGGACGACATCCTCAAGAAGGTACGTCGAATCGTCTCGTCGTCTGCGCCGGTTGCTGACTTTCGTCGCTTTCGCAGTACATGATCCGGACGATGGCCAGCCCGAGCGAGCTTTGGCATATTCGCAAGCAGATGACTCTCCAGATGGCGTCCTTCATCTTCCTCACCTACGTGATGAGCATGGGCGCGCGCGTTCCTTCGCGTATCCACTTCTCTCGCTCGAACGGGAAGCTCCACACGTCCGACATGCTGCCTTGTACGTCCTTCCCTACCGACGAGCCTAGTACAAGCTTCTAACAACGACCTTCTTCGCAGCTATCGTGCCGAACAAGCCAGAATTTGTCAACGCCGAGGCTGTCCCTTTCCGCTTCACTCCCAACCTGCAGCGCTTCATCACTCCCATCGGCACGGAGGGTCTCCTCACGAGCTCGATGATGGCCATCGCTCGCTGCCTCACCGAGTCCGAGGTGCGTCCTTATTTCTCTACTCGGGGCGAGCTGCCTCACTGACTTGAGCGCGCAGTTCGATCTCGAACACCGCTTGAGCATCTTCATTCGCGAGGAGGTCCTCGTTTGGGTACAAATGTCCAAAACGGATACGCGGACCGCCAGTCTTCGGGACCTCGTCCTCGCCAACGTCGATGCGGTCGTTCGGCGCGCAAAAGTCATGTCGTGCAAGATGGAGCGGGAGAAGGTGCGTTTATTCTCGTCGTCTGCGAGGCTTTGGTTCGCTAACGGGTCCTTTGCTAGCCTCCAAGCGCGACGATACCCGTCAACCAGTCGATTTTGGAGCTCCTCTTGCAGGCGACGAGCGCACAGAACCTTTCGAGGATGGAGCCCGGTGTATGTTCCCGAACGCTGCTCTGTGCTTGCTTTTGTTTCGGACGCTGACCGCTTTTCGTTTTGCAGTGGCAGAGCTGGATGTAACGCTTTGTGGATGTAGAGTTTGTAATGCGTTTGTGCGAGTTCCATCGAGGAGGAGAGGTGCGAAGAACCTCGCCACCGAGAACCGAGACGCTCTTGGGCTTGCTGAGGGCGGACCGTTCGGCCTGACACCGACTCCGGCTCCCAAGCTTCGTCTCTTCCCGCTGTTGCGCTGAGTCCACTCCTAGATAGTCGGTGCACGAGGAGGAACAGTCTCAAAGCCTGAAGCCTGAGGAATCGTCGGGCTCCTCGTTTTCCGAGCCCTCTGCTCGTTCTTCCTCCCTCCTCCCTCTAGTACTTCCTCTCGTGCTATCTCTGGCCCACCTCGACTCAGTCACTGGTGGACACTACGCGCGGTTAAGGCCAGCACGAACCTCCTTCTCCAAGGCGTTCTCCCCTTGAAACGAGCAAGGTCAGTCTCTTCCTCCCCCCTCCAGAGCTCGTGCAGGTCAACTGACTCTCTCACCTCTCACTTCCTCGTCCTCTGGCAGGCTTCCCTTCCCTTTGAGCACTCCTCTTCGCCAGTCGAAGCTGCTCGTTCTCGGTCCTCGACGCTTGACCCTCCTATCGCGGTGAGCAGACTCCTCCTTCGGACACGCGGTCTGGGTGACCTTTTCAAAGACTAGACTGATCATAGGACGGCTCCCTCCACTTCCAGCGAGCAGGTCTCCCCTTCGACTCCCATCCCCTCGTCCCTCGCCACCAAGTTCCGTCCAGCTGCCACCTCATGACCGACCCGACCTCTCGACACCATCGGGACTCCAGCGGCACCTCCTCCCTCTCCTATTCCTCTCTCTCCTCCATTTCTACCTCTCCCGAACACATCGCCATCTCCTTTCCCAACTCGGAAGCTCGAATCTCCACGCGCTCCTCGGCTCGACTCCAGAAAGCTCCTCAGGCCTTTGCGCTCGGCCGAACACCCCAGCACGGCCCGCAGCGCGACTTCAAAGCTCCTATCTACACGAACCACTCCCGCCAATCCTCCCTCTCGACCTCCGACTACTCTTCCGACCAGGGCGCAGGCGTCCAGAAGCGGAGGACGACTACTCGTCGAGCGCGTGCAGATTCCGCCCCGTACCCTCGGGATCCTCAGCAGCAGCAGGGAGGTGCGAATGGCGGGCGAACGCCGGAGGAGGAACTGGGGGATCTTCTTGCCCAGTCGGGATTAAAGTGCGAAAGCGGTTCGTCTGCCGCGGACGATGAGGATTGGGGACATTCGAGGCGGTCGAGCGTCTCCTCTTCGGGCTGGAGCACGTACGATCCTGCGCTCGCGAGTCCCGCCGAGGAATTCGACGAGGGAGATGCGAGTGGCTACTTCCCGGGGAGCGATTTCTTCCACTTCGAGGAGGGAAGACCGACGAGGGGCGACGAGACGCTTGAGGTTCATGGTGGGAAGGATCCGGCGCTTGTGAAGCAAGAGTTGGAGAGGAGCGCTGCAAACGTGTTGATGTCGACGACGGCGAGTGCGCAGGATCGCGCGAGGGGTGCGTTTGTACAGGACTGGTGAGTGGACGCGCCGCGGGGTTGAAGACGGAGAGCTGATGAGGCGTCGCAGGTTGGGACAGCGTTACGAGCTCGTCGGAGAAGGAACGGTTGATCGACAGGCTCTTTACGCGAGTTATGCGCAAAGCTGCCAGACCTTTGGCGTCAAAGCGATCAAGTGAGTTTCTTTTGACTTTCGCAAGCGAGCGATTCTGACTTTGTGACCGACGCAGCTCTGCAACTTTCGGGAAGGCGTGCAGACAGAAGTTCCTAGGAATCAAGGTACGCAGGCTCTCAAGATCCTGCACCGTGCACTAAGTGTGTTTGCAGACTCGCCGACTCGGCGTGCGAGGGAACAGTCGCTACCGCTATTGTGGACTCAGGCCGACGAACGCAGAGGAGGCAGAGGTCCTTGCCCAGCTGACGAAGGACGAGCAACGAGGAACGATCTCTCCCACGAGCGTTGGCGACAGCTCCCCTTCCGAGGACTCATCAGACCAACTCACGAGCGGCGAAGCGAGTCCCGGGTACGATTTTAGTTTCCGAGTTTGCGTCTTTTCGTCCACTAATCGCGTCCCGACTAGGCTCCGTCGACAATCCAGCGCTCCAGCCTTCCTCCCCTCCTTCCCACTTCCAGCAACTCCCACCACTGCCCGCCCTACGAACCCTTCCGACCAGCGAGTTCTCGGCGCGCGACGCTCATCGACGAGGTCTCTCAGCATCGTCGTCCCCTCGGGAACGAGCTACGGCAACGGGGAGAAGACGCTTGGAGGAGCCGTGACGGCAGTTCCGATGAGGCCGCAGGCGCTGCCGGGGTTCCCGAGTATCGAGGAAGCGTTGATGCAGACTGGAGGGAGCGTGGATCCGAGGACGGCGCGGGGGTTTTGGGGGGAGTACGTCGAGCATTGCCACACGCTTCTCGAGGCGATTAGGGCGTACCGGTTCGAGTGGGTTCCAATTCAAGAAATGGGAGGAGACGGGAGCTGACGTGTTCCGTGTGCGCGCAGTCAGTTTGAGCTCGCGATTCGGACGTGGTGGGGGAGTCTGAACGAGACGCAGAGGGCGCTGGCGGAGAATCCTGTGATTAGCACATTGCTCTATCGCAGCGATGCGGCGATCTACGACGTACGTAGGCTCTCCTCCGACTAAGATCAACTCGCTGATCGAGCTGGCTTTGACAGGACATTCTCGAGTCCCTTCAGGCGCAGATCCTCGTCAACCTCCCTCCTCAGGCTTTCGCTTCCTTGCGCGGCCTCGCAGATCACGTACGTCCTAGCAGTCCGTCGACGTCTCATAAGTATTCGCTAACGGCTCGTTCGGCCAGATGGAGCGAATTCAATCGGTCGCGCTGGAAGCTTTTGAAGGCACGGCGTTCCCTGGACCCAAGGTCGAGCTCGCAGCTCGCTTTGGCCACCTCCTCACGAGGCACCTCGGACTCTGCCAGCTAGTGAGTTCCATCTCTCACGCTTTTAGGACCATCCTGACGCACTCATCTCGCGCAACAGACTCAAGCTCTCAACGGGATCGTTTCGAACCCCGCCAGCCTGCGCGAGTGCGCCGACTCATGGGAGCAGATTGACTTTGAGTCCATCAAGAGTAGGCTCCCCCCTTTTCTCGAGTAAGGCCGGGGTAGCTGATTGTCGCTCGCTTCGCAGATCAAGCGGCGCTGGTGAGCAACTGCGAGCACGACGTTCTCACCGAATGCTTCGAGAGTCAGTCCTTCCCGTTCTCGGCAGATGTACATTATTTGATCCCTTCGCGATAGGCTTCAAGTCCGTCCTTTTCAACCCCGGGAGCATTCCCACCGAGACGATCATTCGCTGGGCAGACCAATGCTTTGAGCGGATCTGCACCTCGCCCGACGGACAGCGAAGGCCGGCTGCCAGATCGCTCCTTGTTCGCTGGAGCTTCGTCTCCTCACAGATCATTCGAGATCTCACGCTTCGGTGCGTTGCGCCTCTTCCGTAATCGGCGCTGCTGCTCACGTTGTCGTTCCTCGCAGCTCGGCACCCTCTTTCGGATCGTTCCAGATCATCTCCCTCTTCCTCGAGGATTTCTTGTCGTTCCAAGTCAGTCCTTCTCAAGTCGCGTCTGCGAACGGCTCTGACGGCGTGTCCAACCATCAGGTTCTTCGACGAGTCGCACTACAAATCTCCGCTATCGCTGCCTCGGTCGAAGCCGCCGACCACCCGTACGGAGACCAGCAGCAGCACGCGATGCTTTCCCCGACGAGCGGAACGGGGAGCGCCTCCTACGCCGTTGGCCCGCCTCCATCATCCTACCACGCCCCCTACCTCCCCACGCCCGCCCTCGTTCCCTCCGCCGCAACCTTCACAACTCTCCCTGAGTTTTCTCCCACGACACGCCACATGTTTGAGGCAGCGACAACTCATTCGCACGTCGTCCGCAAGCCTCCTCAGCTCGGCGACACGGACCTCCCGACGAGCGGCTACAACGTCTTCGCTTCGTTCGAAACGGGACAGCCCTCGACGGGGTACGGAGGGTACGGGATGGATGCGTACGGCGTCAGCGCGCGAGAGAACTTTAGGGGGAGGACGGAGGACGTCGAGGAGAGGTTCGGTGGCCTCCGGTTTGATAGCCCTTCGGTGGATGGGTCGCTGGAGACCTCTCAGTCGGCGTCGACGTAGATTGGCGCATTCTTTCTCGTCGGAGCTCTTCCCCCACCTTGCCTGTAGCAGCTGTGCAGCCATCGCCTTTTGCGACGCTTTACTGTATCGCTTTCCCTTCGCTACACCATTTACAACTCTCACGATATGTAGCTGACGCTCTCGAAAAAGGGAGCGAGATCAACATGGTTCAGGACAGTATCTCCAAGCACTCCAACGCATCCCACACCTTCCTTCAACCTCTCCAACGCCCAGTTCAGAGCGACGCGAAATCGAACGACGCCGGAAAGTGGTGGGCTTGGTGTGATCAGGTCTTGGTGTAACCAGGTCGCGAGTGCATAGGCGTGATGCTCCATGGATCAGCCTGCAAATCTCGTCAGTTCGGCGAGCGAGAGGACGACAAGAGATCGCGCCGCACCGTACTCCCCAACATGATTCCAGTTCCGCCCGCGAGGCCTTGGAGCGGTCCACCGAACCCACTGCGTGCGATAAATTAAGTCAGTACGTGCTCGTACAGACGCAGTGAAAAGGCCGGCGTACGGCATGAGCATCTGCGTTCACAACGTTCGTCAGCGAGTCGCAACGGGCGAGAGCGAAACGCGCCACTCACGTTGTTCCAGAAATCGCCGTTGGAGAGCATCGTGTCCATCGCGAGGCTGTCAAAGCCGTGATCCGATGCCTCCATCCCTTCCATCCCCTCCCCCAAGCCAGGCGAGTTCACCCTCGACTTCAGGTACGCCTCGACTCCCGGCTGAGGCGACGAAGGACGCGTCCCAGCGCGGGATCCAGGGGCGGTACGGCCGCCCGTACGCTTGTTCTCGATGAGCGCTCGGAGGAAGCTCGCGTCTGCAAATCTCGAGTTAGTTCAGGTGAGGCAGCAAGCTGGCAGGGGCGTACAAAGAGCGGGAGTGTGCGTCTCGTCAACTGCGCAGCGCTCAAACATGTCGGCGACGTCGTTGACCAGCGTCAGGGCAGCACCTTCGTCGATGATGGCCGAGAACGTTGGCGAGACGAGCTCTGCGTGCCGACGTTTATTAGTTCGATCCCGCATTGACGGGGTTGGAGGCAGAACTAACTCAGCAAGAAGGTAGCGGCGTAGGAGAGGTACACGAACGTGCTGTCCATAGCGTAGCGAAGGATACCGCGAGGGCCGAGGAAGTCGCGAGCGATTCCTGTCGAAGACGAAGGGTTAGCAAGCAGCACGAATGAGGAAGCTATGTACGCACGGATAATGGTCGAGGCACTCTGGAAGCAAAGGACGCAGTACGAGGTAAGGTCAATCTGGGAGCCGGGGCTGTCGAGCGCGTGCTGAACGGCGAAGGAGAGGAGAAAGAGGCGGTAGCTGCGCAAGGGGTTAACACGGTGGGCGCAAACGAGGCTGGAAGCGGCCAATACGCACTATGAGTGGTAGAAGTCTGATGGAGCGAAGGAATTAGCGGCTTGCGCGATAGAGGGAGATAAGACTTTCCAAACGCACCTCGCATCTCAGCGCGGACACCATCCGCACCGTCGTCGGGATCGTTGGGAAAGGCAACAGTCCAGTCCGACTTCCACTGATCAAGCTGGCCCAAGAACGAGCGCATTAGAAGAGGGCTGAGGAGAGTTGCGAACGTCAGCGGAGAGTGGACAAGGCGAGTAGAGGGGACGCACTAATCGAGGTGAACGTTGAGACCCGACACGGAACGAGTGTCCGAGTAAAGCGTGTCGAGAATGCGGCTCTGCATTGGAGAGGAAGTCAGCGAGGATCGGGCTGAGTGAAGAACGTCGAAGGACGCACGACGATACGGTGCATCTCTACCATCGCGCTTAGTCCGACGTCGCTCTTCTGAGCTCCACGGTGAGTGTGCCAGTTCTTCGAGTTGCGGATGATGTAGTTCGGGATCGAGATCGAGGTCGGCTTGCCCATCTGAGTGGCCACGCTGAGGAGAAGCAGGGTCAGCCTGCGTGCGACCAGGCCGTCGTCGATGAAGAAGACGCACCTCCTATCGCAGATGAAGCAGTACAGCCAAGTTCGCTCCCGGTTCATGATCTCGCGCTCGTACAGCGTCTTCGTCTCCTCGCTGACCTCGTCGGGCAAGATCGCCAGCGTCTTGCGATGAAGGTTGAGGTCGGTCGCCATGCGTATCGCGATGCCACTGAATTGGTCTGCGCGCGGGAGGCGTCAGTCTCGGAAACGACGGGAGAGAATATGCGATGCGTAGAACTCACAGGTACGCTCTTCCTCGAAACGCTCGGCAGGTTGGTTCCAGTGGCAAAGCAGGAGGAAGCCCTGGCAGATTTCGGTCGACTTGAAGCCCTTGGACATGACGTCGAAGGCGACTCGCTTGGCGACCTTGAGGCACTTGCGATAAAGGTCGTCCTTCCGCTTCGTGTAGTAGCGCGCGGCGACGGCGCAAACTGAAGACGGCCGAATCAGCCACGAAGGGGAGCCAAACGAAATTCGGACGCACTGCAAGTGAAAAGGAAGGGAGAGCGTGATCCTGTGGCGGTGGGAGTGTGGACTTCTGGGTCGAGGAAGGGGCATTGCCGGTGGCAGTGCTCGAAGAAGACGGCGAAAAGCTCGACGACCTCCTCGCTAAAGGGCATCGTAAGTCAGCGTTGTCGTGGAGAAGGAAGAAACGAAACGCACATGGTGACGATCTTCTCGATAAGAAGTGCAGGCGGCATGCGCTGCTCGATGACTATCCTTCGCAGAGGGAGAACTGCAAAAAAAAGTCAACGTCAACCGCGCCCAAAAGGTAGAAGGAAAGAAACGCACTGTTCATTGGGCCAGGCTGAAAGTAGCCCGAGTTCGCCACGCCCATCCTCGCGCGCTTCGCCTCGCGCGTATCGGAATCCACGTCCCCGTCCGTCGCTTCGATGGCTTCCGAGAGCGTGACTCCACGCTTTCGTGTGTTTTGTAGCGACGCTCTGAGAAGAATGAATCAGCTCTGCTTCCATTGAAAGCCAGGCAAGCGACCTCACTCAGCGAGCAAGCCGAGACTGCGAAGGTGCGAGGTGTCAGCTGGCGACCCAAAAACGACGAACAAGGACGAGCTCACGGATTGAGGGTGTTGTCGGGTAAGCTGTGCAATCGCGGGCTGTCGTCCCTCCCGCCGTCCCGCTCGTTCCGTACCCCGCTCCACTCCATCGTTGACCGCCCCGCCGAATCAAAGTGTACGCCGTTGACCAGATGCCCCCGTTGGTGATCCCCCGGCATTCCATTCCCGCCCGGTGTCCCAACGTGCACGTCTCCACGCCCCTCCGCGCCTGCTGAGCCGGGATCGACTGGGAGCTGCTGCTGGCGAAGAGAGGGGTCGAGGACCATGCCGCCAGCTGAAGCGAGGACGCCAGGGTTCGAGATCGACTTGAGAACGGTCTCGAGAGTCTGCTCCATCTTCTTGAGAGATTTCGCCTGCCAAGAGGAGCGTTAGCTGCTTGCTGGTCGAAGGGGGGACGGCATGAACGCACCATCTGGTCCGTCTTGCGGTTGCTGCGTCGTCCACGCTGAGACTCCTCAAAGATGCACTGCATGGATGTATCAGTACCTCCATCCTCTTACCACTACGCAGCGTCAACGCACCTCATGCCCACCCGTCTTGCACCTCTTGCACGGTGGTCCTTCCTCGGCTCCCACGCACCTCATCTTCAGCTTGCGACAGACCGTACACGCCCTGCTCCCCCTCGTGCTCTTCTTCTTGACCTCTGGCCCCGCAGGTCCTTCCCCCGGCTGACTCGCGTCGTCGTCGTCGTCGTCTCCCTCCCCAAGCTCGTTCTTGGCACTCTTGACCGGCGGAAGCGCGCGCCACTGCCCCGATCCAGGCGTTCCGCTCGACCCTGAGGCTCCGGGCGAAGGACCGTTCTGTGGAGACCACATGTTGCCACCGGCGCCGAGGGAGTTGGGGACAAAGGTTGTTGGCTGAGGCGACTCGGTGGGGTAGTAGAGGTGGTGGGGAGGCGGGCGGTTGGCGGGAGGTGGGAGGTGGTAGGGATTCGCGTGATGGTGAGGTGAGTCGGCCATGGTTGCGCTGTGGAGATAGGAGTTCAGCGTTGGCAAAGGAGGCGGTGGAGCTGGAGAGGGAGCGAGCTGGACGAGCTTGCGGTCGCGGCTCCTCTGCTGCCGCATCAAAAAACGGACGCTAAGACTCAGTCTCTGTCTACTTAGTGGCTTCAAGGCGACTCCTAGACAGGCGGCACCGCTCCTGTCCGTGAGACAAAGAGGTCCCGGCTGCTTGGCCTGCCTGCTCCTCGTCACCCCGTATCCACTCAGCCTGTCGAGCAAGTTCCCATCCGTATACGAGTGTCCCTGCCCTCTCACTCTGCTCCTCCCCCGGCCTTGTGGCCCTGAGGAGCTCGACCCGTCCCACGAACGACCCGAGTGTGATCCAGACCGGGAGCGCAAGGCGGCACTTACCTAGACGGCTTCTTCTCTGTGGAGGTGTATCGAACAAGTTGCTGTGAGCTCTGGCGTCTGTTGTGCGCCGGTCGTGGGACGCTGAGGGGAGACAAGGAGAGGCTGAGCTGGACGTTGGCGACAAATCATTTGGCCCCGCGGCTGCTTGGACTTGGAGGAGTGTCCTTCTCCTCCGGACACGCTCTTGCTTCAGCGCGTTGCTTGAAGAGCTCAGCGTATTGGAGTGGACCCATACGAGTGTATCCGCCTTGCAATCGGCTCACGCCGTCCAGGAGAAGTCTGAATCGAGCGCCTTCCCAGGCGCCGTCGAGCAAGCCTTCATCTCGTGGTGGGAGCGAGCCTCCCCGCAGCTTTGAGGCTGAAAGGCTTGAAGCTTGATCCCTGGCTGAACGTCGAACATCTTGCAGGGAGCTCATGCTGAACTCTGGCAGCGAATCTGGAGACAAATCTCGCGGGACTCGTGTTTGAAGTGCGATTAATATCGTCGGCGTTGCTTGATACCTTGTACACATGTTCCCTAAAGTCGTTGACTGCACCAGACTAACCCCCGACAAATCCCTCAAATGGTCCAGCGGAAGTGGGGCATGCCCTCCAGCACCTTGCGTCCTGCATCAGCCTCGGCGTTCTGCCTCTTGAAGTAGAAGGAAAGGACGGCGAGGAGAACGATGATCAAGCCCTGAGCTCCCATGGCTGCGGTTGAACTGTCAGTGAATGCAGACGGAGGGAGGAGGGAGAGAACTCACTCGTTCCGAGTCCGATGATGTAGTTGGGGAAGTCCTTCTGACGGTAGACGGTCGAAGCCATGATTCCACCCATTCCTCCAAAGCCGATGACGAGGGCGGAGGCGACGGCGCGCTTGGAGTGGCTGGAGGGAGCGAGGTCGTCAGTTCTCGAGTGCGAAATGCGGAAGAGCTGCAGAAGACTCACGAGGTGACGTTGTTGGCCTGGTAGGTGAGGACACTGGGGACGTTGCACTGGCATCCAGCGATCGCGAGGAAGGATCCTGTGCAACTCGTCAGCGGGGAGGAATCGAGGAAAAGGCGCACGTCTGACTCACCCATGTAGCGAACACCGATCTTGCCACCGAAAGCCATGATGCAGAGTCCGATGAAGCAGACGGTGGCGTTGACGGCGATGAAGACAGCACGCTTGCGAGTTTTGTCGGCGGCGTAGGCAATCTGAGAGCGGCGACAAGTAGGTTAGCGAGCTGCGCCGAGCAGAGCAAACAGCAAACTGGACTTACGGCGAAGGTGTAGATCGCACCGAAAACGTACGGGGGAGCGGAGAGAATGAGGGAGAGCTCGGTCGAGTATCCTCCTCCAGCAAGAATGACGGGGAGGAAGTAGGCGAAAGCGTACGCGGGCAAAGTCGAGCACACTGGGGGGAGGTGAGTCAGAAAATCGGGTGTTGGTAGGGCAGGAACAGGAACTCACTGAAGAGGAGAGAGAAGGCCCAGAGCTTGAAGTCGGCGAGGTAAGCCTTGGCCTTGGTCCAGGTAAGCTCATCGGCGACGGAGTCACCACGGTCGTCCTGGATACGCTGCTGGACCATGGAGATTTGCTCGGGGGTGAGGAACGTAGCCTGCGAAACGTGTCAGCGGCGAGCGAAGGTGTCGGGAGCAATGTCAGAGGTGCTCACCTTGTCGGGGAACTCAATGATGAGGACTGGGGAGTGCCGTCAGCTCGTCGCCTCTGGTACTGAAGCGAGAGGTACTCACAGTAGGCGATCAATCCGAGACCAATGGTGAAAACTCCGAACAAGAGGACTGCGAGGGTGCCAGTGGTCAGCTAGCGACTTAACGCCGTGAACAGAGGAGGCTTACAGACCCAGCGCCAGGGCTCAAGTCCGTGGCGGCCACCGAGCTTGGTCATGCCGTATCCGATGATGTTGGAGAAGCCAGAAATGACCATCGACGTCTGTAGGGGCAGGAGATCAGCCACAGGTCAATCTAGGTGCGGGAAAAGCGTACTAGGTAGAAGAGAGCCATGCGCTTCTGCGTCTCAAACCTCGTGTACCAGCAGCTGCAAGGCCCCCGTCAGTCTCGGAAGCTGCGGGGCGAGCATGAGGAGCGACTCACGAGATGAGGTACACGCATCCAGGGAAGAAGCCGGATTCCAACACGCCGAGGAGAGTGCGGCAGACAGCGAGCTGCTCCCAGTTAGTCTACAAGGTGAACGAGAAGAGTGTCAGCGACGAATCAGCGCTGCTAAATCGCGAAGGAGCGTACGACGAAAGCCATTCCGAGCATGACAGCTCCCCAGAGGACGACGATGGCACTGAGCAAGTTCCTGGTGCCGATCTTGCGCATGAGAATGTTGGAAGGAAGCTCGAACTGGTGGTGGCGTTAGCAAGTGCTCTGACGAAGGAGCTAAGACGGCGTACGATGATGTAGGGGGGGAAGAAGACACTGAAGCGAAAGTAGGTCAGCGACGAACAACAACCGCCTTCTTCCTCGCCACTCACAGCGTGATGATGGAGTAGCGGTCGCCAATGGTCAACTGCAGGTCCCTGGCCATTCCAGCCACTCGCGCCACTGAGGAAGACGACCTTGGGTCAGTTTCTGCGCCCTCAAGTCACGACGGCGCTTCGGCGGAAAGGACGCACCACTGATGTTGGTTCGGTCGATGAGCGAGATCGCGTAGAGCGCTCCCAGGATAATTAGAAGGCGACGGTCGATCTTGGCACTGCGCGATTGAGAGAAAAAAAGTCAGCTGAGCTTGTCGAGAAAATGGGATGACCATCCAGACACAACGACGACGAGGGTACGGGAGAGGGATGAGGCGACGAGTCGAAAACACGTACATGGTGGCACGCTCGAACGCAGGGTCGAACTTGTGAGCTGCCTCGACGTTCTCGTTCGAACGAAGACTAGAGTCCTCCTTGTGGGCGAACCCAGGCTTGTCGCCCGTTACAGATCCTGATGCCGGTGAGTGCGACATCGTTTGCTAGATGGTGGAAGGTGGCGAGGTTGCTGTTGAGGAAAGGCGTCCACAACAAGGGTGTGGTACAAGAGAGAGTGCAGGAGAACGCGGGGAAGAACTTGAACTATCCGGGGCCACTGCAGCCAGACCGGACCTCAGCCTTCGGGTAGAGATGTTAGCCGGATCTGAAAGGAGTCAAGGAGATCGACCCACGCTTGGCATAGTGCGGACCTTTCTTCGAGGACAACAGGTGACTGTACGCCCTCGTCCGATTCCCCCGCTGACCAAAACGCTTCCAGGGCGAGACTCTGGGGTCAGTGGCGTTGGCAGGAACAACACGAGCGGGAGGGCGACGACCTGAATCATCTCGAGCGTCGGACCACGTCAGATAGCTCCAAGTCATCAAGATCACGTAGACAAGGGCGTCGGCGTCAGGAACCGTCGGGAGAATCTTGCTCTGGAGCTGCAAGATTGAGTTTAATGAACCTCATGCTGCTGCGTCGGACTCCGCTCTGCAGGTCCTTTCAACGCGCTTTCCAATACAGCGCGCTTTCAACCGCAGCTTGACTCCCAGGAGAGGAGGAGGGAGGTGGCGCATACACGCGCTGGCCATCGCCGGCCGAGCCACTTTTAGCTTACCTCCGCGTGAGTCCGTCCTCCTTGTCCTTTTAAGTCGTTGTAGGTCTTGGTAGGTCGTTGTACGGGAGGGAGCGAGATATACATGGCGGGTAACGGCAGCTCGTCACAAGCGATGCAGAAAGTACGTGACTTGCACGCGTACCGCACTCCAGACTTTCTGCGTACTTGCTGTTCCCGAACCGACCTCGCGACTGACCCAAGCTTGGTTGTGCCCCTTGAGCGAGCACTGTGCGCTCAGAAAAGAGCAGAAAGTACAGGAATCTTCACTTGGTATTCTCAAATCGAGAGAGGAGGAGAGGTGAGAGTGCCGGCCGAGTTCGAGAAGAGGACCAAGTCGACTTCAGACTTGGGCGAGACGTCTCGAGAGGGAAGTCGGGAGGGAAGCTGGTCGTTGCACCCTCTCCTGCTTGAATGGAACAAGGCGACCACGAACGAAGGGAGCCTGCACCGAAACAAAAGGACACCGTGTGCTAGTGAGGAGGAGTGAGCTCGAGTAGAGGTCCGTGTCACTCCCATCCGTTGAGCGCTTGTTCCAGCGACGATAGTCAAGATTGCAGAGAGGGGGTATAGAATAAAGAGGGTAGTAACCGAGAAAGGAGCGAACGACACGCCAGCGCCTCACTTCGCCTTCTTGCGCTGTTCTTGTCGAAGCTGCGTTTTGAGCGAGGATACCTAACGCAGAGGGGTGTTAGCTCTGCCAGCAGCGAAAGAACGAAGCGAAAGACGTGCCTCCTGCTGAACCTGAGAGAGCTCGTCAAGCAGCTGCGATCGCTGCTTCTGCTCCCGCTTCTTGGCGTCATCCAACTCCTCCTCTGCATCCGTAAGCTGATCCCGCACGTCCTGCAAGTCCGACTCGAGCTGCTCAAGCTTCGCCGAATCGTCCGGACGAGCGTTGAGACGAGTAACGTCCAGCTGCGCGGCGGCGAGCGACTGGGAGAGATGCGCCTTGTCCTCCTCGAGTGCGCGGGCCTGAGATTGCGCGCTCGAGATGACGGCTTCCAACTTGCGCTTCTCCCCGCGCGTCTGCTCGAGGCTCTCCGTAAGACTGCGGTGACACTCATCCGTCAGCAAAGTGGTTCCTGAGCGGACTTGGAGTGCTCTTACTCGTTCAGTCGTTCGAGGTACGAAACTTCTTGATCAGCAGAGATTCGTATCCGCTCCTCGAGATCGTTGACCTGCACCACCCTCATCAGCGCTCTTCATGAATCAGCTGTCCGCACAACTGCAAACGCACCTGCTGCTGGTACCCTTGAACCCCGACCTCTCTCTCCGCCAGCATCTTCTCCGCCCGCTCCGCCCGCTCCGCGTTCGCCTTGTGCGTATCCTGCGCCGCCTCAAACGCGACAAACTTCTGCACGAGCTTCGTATCCTCGACGAGGAGCACTCGAATCCGCTCGGCGAGACCCTCGACCGTGTACTTGCTCGCAGCGGCGTCGGAGAGGAAGTTGCCGAGCGGTCGTCGAGGCGCCTCAAACGCCGCCTTGAGCACCGACAAGTCGTCCGAGTCGCTGCTCGCCGCGCGCCCTTCGACGGGAGGAATCGTTCGCCAGAGGTCATGCAGCGTCTTGAGCGTCTTGGACTGCTGAGCCATCGCGTCGGCGAGCTGCGCGTCGACGGCAGTGGCTCGAGCTTGGACGGCTTCGAGCTCCTGCCGTAGTCGCGCTTCCTCCGCCGTCGCGAGGTCGAGATTCTGCTCGAGCGTCGACAGGGCAGCAAGACGCTCTTCGCAAGTGTCGAGCCGGGACTCCAAGTCGGCCTGCGCGGATTCGAGCTGCTCCTTGTCTCGACGGTGGACCTCAGCTGTAGCAAAGTGGGAGTTAGTGAAAGGTGTTCGCTGCGGAGCGACGAGACGCACCCTCGCCTCGCCAGCGTTCCCGATGCTCGACCGCCTGCTTGAGTTCCACCTGAAGCCCCGACTGCGCGTGCGAATGCTCTTCCAGGGTCGAGGCGAGTTCGTCGGAGAGAGAGGAGACGTGATTCGTAAGGCGATCAAAGTGGGCGTCGAGGGTGGAGGCAAGGTAGGAAGGCAGGTCGACGTGGTCGGTCGTATCGTCGAACGGGGGAAGATCCCGGATAGCAGGTCCGAGGATAGGTCGCGTGCGATGCCGACGAAGGATGTCGCCAATCGCCTGGACGACCTTCTGCTGCTCGCCTCGAAGCCGTCCGTGGTCCTCGATGTCCCGTTCGCCCTTCGCCGCGGCGGAAGCCTTGATTTCCCTGAGAGTCGCTTGAACCTGCGCCACCTCACGTTCATAGCCCGTCTTGACCTCCTCAATCTCGTCCTCGAGCTCGACCACCCTCCGCTCCGCACCCTCCGCACGCCCTCGCACCTCCTGCAGCTCCAGCTGGCCCAACTCAACGTTCCTCCTCCACTCGACAACCTCGTCTCTCGTCTCCGCTAATTCCCTCGCTCTACTCGCCGCTGATCCACTAATAGCCCTCTTCGCGTCCTCGAGCTCGCTCTCCAGGTCATTTATGTCCCGCCGTAAGGCAGCAGTTGCGTCCTCTGCACCTCGAACCTCCTCGCGCGACATTTCGACGTCCTTCCTTAGCTCCTCAATCTCCGCCTGCAGCTCCCCCGCCTCTCTCCGACTCGACGCCGTCTCCTCGCGAGCCGTCTCCTCCGCGATCCTCGCGACCGACAGCTCGGCTCGTAGCTGCTCAAGCTTCCCCGTGTCCGGTCGAGGTAGGGGCAGGGAGGCGTTCGCGAGGCTGGATCGTAGTTCCGCGACTTCGACTTCGAGCTGCCAGATGATGGTCGTGTCGATGGATGGGAACGTGCCTGCCGAGGAGGCTACGATCTGAGGGGAGTTGAGGGAAGGAGAGCGAGGGAGGGGGATAATGGCGTCCTTGTTGCCTGCGAAGAAATGGTGGCCTTCGAAGCGGTCGGTTGGAACGGGCGAACGCGTAAAGGAGGAAGAGACCGCGCGGTCGAGATGTGGAGGGATAAGGGAGTCGGAAGGGAGGAGAGAGGAGAACGAGGCGGAGGGTGGGAGGGGACTGGGAGCGAGGCCTGCTTCTTCCTCCTCCTTTCGGCGGACGGCAAGAGCGAGGACGCCTGCGGTGTGCTGGAGAAGTCTTGTTCGGAGCTCCGACTCGCTCCAGCCCGTCTTGTAGAGCTCTGTGGAGAGTTTCGCGATCTTCTCGTTCGCAAGGACGAGCTGAGCTTCCGCTTGCTCCTTCATGACGCGGGGTCGAGAGGCGGAGGTTCGTCCTCGTTGGAGTCGTTGGGCGTTGGGCAAGCGAACGAGCTTGGCGACGGAATCGCGAAGCTTAGTTTCGAGGGCGAGGGAGCGCGATAGAGAGGCGATTCGAGAGGCGAGGACGAGGTGTTCCTGCGGGCGAACGGTGGGTCAGCTCTCAGTCCTCATCTCTCCAGCCATGTTCGAGATCACCTTCTTGGTCGACTCCATCTTCTCCCACTCCAAGATCTCATACTCCTTCGCCTCCACCACCGCTTGCCCGCTCAGCAGCTCGACCATGATAGCGTCCTTCTCCTCCCCAGCCGTCCTTCCGCTCCCCGTCTCCAGCGTCCCCGACTCGTCTGCACCTCCTTCCAAGGCAGGCAAGGAAGATCCTCCATTCGGCGGCCCTCTCGTCGCGGTTGCACTCAATTGCCCGCTCCCGCTCTGGCTCCTGCTCGACGTCCTCCTTTCCTCCTTGCGCGAGGCCGTAGAGCGGGGGAGGGGGGCGACAGCTGCTGGGGATTGGTATCGGGAGATGTTAAAGAGCGGCTGAGAGAGAAGAGTGTCCTCCTGATCATCCCTGACGCTCCTGCTCAAGCCTACTCCGGCGCCGCCGTCCTGAGACGTGCTCACGGCGCTGCTCGTCGTGCTGTTGGACCGCTGATGCCTCGTGCCGCCAATGGCACCGTTCCTTATCGACCCTGCTACGCCGTTAACCGCTGCGCCGAACCAGCCGCCCTTCTTGTCGTCGGGAGGAGAGATGGGAGAGGAGAGGTCGGTGCGGCCGTTGGAGATGGAGGGGGCAGGAGAGGAGAGGGAGTCGGAGGACTGTGAGGGCTGAAGGTTCAATGATGCTCCTCCAAAGATCCTGCGCATGTTGCACTCGCTCGCGGCGGAGAGTCGAAGAGGGAGGCGGCGTGCGGCGACGCTGAAGCTGGAGCCGAGCGTTGTCGTGGGCTTTAAATCTCCGTTCGTTCGCCTAGCGCGCAGACACGCCGAGCAGCAGGTGTGTCTTCCTGCAGTTCACTCTGTATTTACTCTGTGGCTCCTTCCCTGTGCGAAACGGAGACGCACAGAGCGAATTCCTCAACAACATCATTCACACCTATCCAAATTCCTCTCGTTCCGCTCCGATCCCCCACACTTCCTCTCCACCTAGCTCGTCGAACCATATCCGTGCGCCTCTTGGTAGTGCCCCCCTCTCTCCTCCTCGCTCCCTGCGCGTCCCCCAGAATCGACATACGCCTCCCCGGACCCCGAAAGACCTGCCACGCCGAACCGATCCAGGGGGACGAAGATGGACTCCATTGACGCAGCGGAGTAGTTGTTATCGTAGGTTTGACGCCCGCCAGGTAGAAAGGAAGAGGACGGAGGGCGGTCCTCGTAGTCGCCAGAGGGGAGAGGTGCGGAGCGCTGAGCTGACTCGACGGACGACAAGGGCGGTGTTGCGTTGGCGGAAAAGCTCCCAAAGCTCAACGAAAAGCTTTTCGTGCTCCCCTCGGTTGACGACGAGACGGGACTTGCGCCTGCGGACCCAGGTCTTCGAAAAGCATGAGGCGATGAGTGGTTGACCTTGAGCTGGGACTGCTTGTGGCGAAGAGAGGAGTTGTTGGCGTGAGGGTAGGAAGGGTGGGAGTCCGCAGTGGCGAACGCGGCGGCGAGGGGATTTTGAGAAGCCGTCTCGTTCGCACGTTTCCGCTTCGTTTCGCGAGGAGAGTCGCCTGCGTTGCTGTTGGCTTCGGCCTTGTCGAGCAGGAATCGCACAACTTTCGAGCCCTTGCGACAGACAGTCTGGAATCGAGCAAGTTTAGCGATCACCACGAGAAAGAGAAAGACGAGGACTCACCGAGGTGTCTGCGAAGCTCTCACACTGCTCAACAGCGGCAAGGATGAATCTTCGAAGATTCTTCGCCTCGGGGTCGTCCTGCGGCCGCCCAGCTTGCAGAAGCTCGATTGAGAGAACAATAGCGCAGGAGATGACCTTGAAATTGTGCCTGCGAAGCCGAAGGACAGCAGTTTCAGTGCCGTGTCGCAGAATCGGAAGAATAACGCACCCAGCCCAGTTCTGCTTGCACATGGGAATCGCATTGACGGCCAAAACGAGCTTCGAGTACTTGATGCAGCGAATTCGAGAGAGCCGATAAGTCTCGTCCGAGCCGGCGAGTACTGTGAAGCCGAAACCGTCAGCGCTGGCCGTTTCGTAGCACCCTCGCAAACAGCGTACCCAGCCAAGGTCTGCGAAACAAAGATTCGTCAGTATGAGCTCTGATCAATCCGCCGTCAGAGACTCGTACTCACCGATGAATCCTCACAAACTCTGCCGCCAAACAGACCTCCAGCAATACGGTGCACATCTCCGAGTGTGTGGGCATGCCCTTGACCGTACTTGGTACTGCGTTCCCGTTCCCATCAAGCTGGCATCGATACTTCGAGGGGATCGTGTTCTCCAGCTCGCGTAGCTCCTTGTCGAGCTCGAGGATGACGGCGTACCGCACTGGGGCGATACCGAAGGCGACGTCGGCGATGCGCTTAGATACGATGGAGAAACGGATCTTGATCTGTGGGAGGAGCAGGTATGAGCGTTATCTGTGGGAGGAGCAGGTATAAGCGTTATCTGCGAGAGGACAAAGCATTGGACGAACGAGGAGAGCGGTCATGGGAGTCTCTTCAAGCTCAGGTGCGTTGGCGCGTGCTCGGAGTGCTGCTCGGGCTGCTCGCTCGTCCAGAAGAAGCTCCTCGTCGTGAAGGTCGAGAGGATGTTTGCAGTCGATCTGAGAAAGAGCGAAGATCGTCCAAGGGCGTCCCAAAGCCTGGTGCGAGGTCAGATTCTGCAGTCGTTGAGATGGAGCGGAACAGAACGCACAGAGGAGGAAGTCATCGCGAGGCAGAAAAGGTTCCAGAAGCAGCGTCGTCGGTCTTCGCATTCGAGGAAGGAGAGACAAGGTCGGCGACACGGGTCGCGGTTGAGGCCGAGTGCGAAGGCGGTATCAACAGCAAGCGACAGAAGTCCCCTGCAGTGTCGAGTTACTGGTGAGCGAGAGCGACACGATGCTCGCGTGACGACAAGACTCACAATCCCGTAGACAGCGCCTCCCCAGGACTCATGAAGACATAATGCGTCGCGATAATCGTCGCAGCTCGCACACCCTCCAGCGTAGGGTTATCGATAAACTACAAGCTCCACTCATCAGCGCCTCCGCTCCCTTGAGACCACTCCTCCCTCACTCACCTTTCCCATCGTCAGCGCCGCCGCCGCCCCTCCCATCCATTTCTGCACCAACACGTTCCGCTCCTCCTGGCCCGGCATCCCCAAAGCTTCCGCAGCCTCATCCTTCATCGCTCCCATCCCCGCCGCACACACTCCCAACAGCGTCGCCAGGAAGAAGGGATCCACCTCGAGCGAGTTCCTCGCTAGCCGTTCTGGCGTCTGCGCCAGCATCTCGTTGAGCTCCGCCCAGCGTCGTTTGAAAGTTGGAACGTGGAGAGGATGGGAGTACCAATCGACCGCGGCGGCGTAGTAGTAATACGCTGCTGCGCCTTCGGCGGGGGAGGGGAGGAGGACGAAGATGTCGGAGAGGGTGGGAGCGGCGCCGAAGAGGGGAGAAGTGAGGTGATGAAGGTGCAGAGGCGAGGAGAGGGAGGAAGGAGGTGTCGGGAGGGGGACGTCGATCGTCATTCCCAGTCGCTGAGGGAGCGTGACGCAGAAGTCGCGTGCCTGCGTGAGAAAGTCCTCCCCACTCGTTCCTCCCGGGGCAAATGCTTATGCTTTGCTTCCTCGACGGAGAGCACGCCGCGAAGGGCGAGCTGGGAGAGGGCTTCGCAGAGGTCGTTGGCGCGAAGGTCGAAAGGGTCATCGATCTCTCCGGGCTTGGGACTGGCTAACAATTTCGGTGAGGCGGACGTCGAGTGGGAGGCAAGAGGGGAGATTTGTTGGGGGTTGAGGGCTCGAATCGGGTGCCGAGGTGGATCCGTCTCGAGCGGGTTGTACAAGGACGTTGGATAGCTGCTGAAGGCGATCAACCTGTTTTCACAGAAGATCAATAACAGTCAACGAAAACGGGGGTGTCAGTCCTACCTGGGCCCGTAACTCCTGCGCATCCGTCTCGGTGCGAAGCGTGTAGAGCGGCGTTGCGCTGCGAAGGTCGGTCAGTCTGGAGCGATCTGCGACAAAGCACGGAACGCACTCGTCCCAATTACAGAGGTGACTTTCGCCTCTCAGTGCGCAGGCTGAGCAAGGCACAACGCGATCGCATCTAAAGAAAAAGCCACGAATCAGGTCTGGCCTCG
The DNA here is from genome assembly GCA_002917775.1 of Glaciozyma antarctica PI12. Taxonomy (NCBI): domain Eukaryota; kingdom Fungi; phylum Basidiomycota; class Microbotryomycetes; order Kriegeriales; family Camptobasidiaceae; genus Glaciozyma; species Glaciozyma antarctica. The sequence continues at coordinate 558,441 of KZ627146.1, read as the reverse complement.
CTCCGTGGGAGAGACGAAGGAATCACTTCAACTTCTTTGTTCTGCACTGTTGGCAGGAGTTGGCCTTGCGAGACTTGGCTTTCGTCTTGTGCGAAGGCTTCTGCTCCTCCTCCTTCCGCGGGCTTTGTGCAGTGTCGAAGGCGCTTTCGCGCCAGCCCGTCGGATTCCCCACCGAGTCGCTGAGATGGTGGTTCGAGGTGTAAGGAGGGTGTACGTAGGGAGGAAAAAGGACGGGAGAGCTGTCGCTGCTGGTGTGGGAGTTAGAGAGGGAGGGAAAGTCGGAGTAGGCGGGGGAAGGTGGGACTGGATATGTCGCTTGGCGAGCTTCCTGCGCGTAGGCGGAGGTTGAGGGGTGAGGAGGAGGAGGTGGAGGAGGTTGTAGAGGTGGCGAGTAGAAAGGCGGGTTGCGACTGTCGGCGTAGGAGGTGAGGGAGGATGGGGCGAAGCGGAGCGGTTGATTGCTCCCCGGGTACGGGCGTGGTTGCTGTGGTTGCCGTAGTTGCTGTGGTTGGTGAGGCTGAAGCTGTTGTCGCTGCTGCTGCTGCTGCTGCTGCTGCTGCTGCTGATGCTGATGCTGATGCTGATGCTGACGGCGAGGATCCATAGTCGACGCGAGAGAAACGAGGTCCCACTCAACCGCGATGTCGTCCCTTTATTTTGTCGACGTCGAGGTCTTGCCCACAACTGCTGCTTTGAGAGTCGGCGTTTCAGGGGAAGGAGGACGAGGACGAGGACGGCAAGCAGGCCCAGGGCGCACAGCTCGCGGAGCGAAGGCAATCAAATCGACCTAAATCGGCCCGCGGCCGGCCAACAGGACCAACTGGCAGCCCTCGCAATCCTCCCTCGCAATTGTGACAGAGGGGAGTTGAGGACAAGCAGAGGATTCATGAGTAGGCAGGAAAAGTCGAGTGGGAAGAGGACAACCAGGGGACGGAGAAAAAGGAGGCCTATCGTCTCAGCTCCGTGCGTGATCGCTCTTGCGGACGGTGCACACGTACACTGCGCCCTCCCCTGACACCTTTGTATGTGACTGAGATCAGGAGAGGGCCAGGCTTTGACGGAACAAAGGAGAGGGAACATTCGCCGGCCTCGACGGTGTCGAGTCTGAGTCGTGGGACGAGCGCTGAGCAGCGAGCAGCGAGCGGCGAGCAGCGAGCAGAGGGAGCTAACTCGAACAGAAACGGGAGCGGTGAGCCAACACACCAAGTCGTGTTGAAAGAAAAGCCTTGAGCAGCGAGGAATCACGAGCGGCCGAGTCGAGCGGGACCGCCAGTGAGCCGTTGCCTGTTGCGAACAAATCCACCACTGCAATGCACGACACACACTATCCCGCTTCTTCTCCCGCTCAGAGGGCCTTGTCGTCCTTCTTGACCGTCTTTCCGGGGCCAAAGTTGAGATACCAGACTCCAGCTGCTATGAACGCATCAGTAAGAGGCGCAGCAATAAATGTGAGGAACGAACCGTTCAAGTAGGTCGCTGCGACGCCAGGGAACGATCAGTGGCATTCTGCAGCAAAAAGGTAGAGACGGACGTACCGAACGAGAGCCACGCGCAGTAAGGAGCGAGGAGATAGGTCGTGCGGGGGTCTACCTGGTGCGCGTAGTACTGCGAGCGAGGCCTTAGCGAAGGAACTGCTTGTGAGCGGATGAGGGCTTACGGTGAGAGCGAAGGTGGTGGGAGTAAGGACGGAGATGTTGACGAGAGCTGCGAGGGTCTATAATTTGGTTGGCGTTAGTGATGTGCCACACAATACGAGAAGCAGTTACGGACCTGCTTGGCGCCGAAGAAGAGCTGGGGAGAGTCCGTCAGTTCGAACCTCGCACACCACAAAGACAGGACGCACAGGAGTCCAGGCGAGGTTGAGCGCGTATTGAGCCCAGTAGAGCTTGACTGCGAGCGCGGCAGTCTCCTTGAGGCCCGTTCCGGGGAGCTGCTCATCGTAGGCCGTGACGAGGAGGTGCGAGGCGAGACCCTGCGAAAGAACTGAGCTTGCATCGGCAGTGCGGTCACGAGAGAAACGTACCATGCTAGCGTAGAGAATAGTCCAGGCGACGGGGAACACGAATCCAGGAGGGTTACCCTGAGGGAAGCGCGTTTAGTTGACTACAAGGGTTCGTCCGGGAGAAAGAGCGCACCTTGGGCTTGCGGAGTCCAACGAACCAGGTCCTGCAGGTCGCGCCTCTTTAGCTAGTTCCGACCCCTTCCGTTTATACTCTCTCACCTTACGCTGGTCTCGGTGATGAACCCGGACGCGAAACCGAGAGCGAGGGGGAGGCCGACGGCGACGGCGGGGTTCCTGGGGACGGCGAACAAGAGGGAAGACACTGCGGAGGTAGGAGGTCAGCGGCTGAGCTAGAGCACTTGCTGCTGTTACCAGTCGACAGCGAGAGAGTGAGCAGGCCAGGCAGGTCCCGCCGTCCCTCTCTCCAGCTCTAGCCGCCAACCGATGACGACGAGGCGCTTGTTGACAAGTCAACGCTGGGTGCCACTGGCTGCACAAGCGCGAGCTAGGAAGGTAACAAGTAGCAGTGAGCTCTCCCAGCGGTCACAGGCTGTCCCCCCCGTCCTTCCAATCAGCTCGTGCCCCTGAGGTGGGGGGACCGCGGCACCGCTGGGTGTCAAGTTGCCCTCACCCGGCTACCCTCCGTTGTCCTGCGCCGTGTGAGATCACGTACTGATGACTTTCGTACTTGAGATGAGAGTTGAGGAGAGAGAGAGGGGCGAAGAAGTGAGAATGGGGCCTTGGGGCTGCCGAGACTCAGAGAGCAGCAGCGCGCGAGTGCCAACTGCCGAGGTCAACAGGCTTGAAACCAGTCCTCTCCTCTCCTAGGACGCGTGTGATCAAGGCTTGCAGCAGTCATACGACATTCTCGAGTTGTGAGCCCATCTGCGAGCGCGCCCACCTCGGCGTCGTTTCTCGCTCAGCCTGAGTGAGCCTCTTTTTCTCCCACCGAACCGGCCACGAGCAAGATCTCACAGCCTCCGAGCTTGTAATATCATCATCAGCCCCCTCACTTCTCACAGAGGTATTCTCATCTCCGCCCTATCGAAGCTCTCAACTTGCGATCCTCTCCTCGCAGGCTCATCGCAAGTCCGACGAGGCGAAGTTCTCCTCCAGCTCGTCCTCAATCCCTCCTTGCTCTCTCAAAGAGCAGATCCCTTTCCCGGCCCCGAGACAGACGCAACAGCAGTTCGCGCAACGCCAGCTCGATTCTCGTTCGTTCTACCCCCTCAACGCCTCCTGCACTTTCTCCACCAGCTTTCCAAACCCCTCCTCACAAAGCACTTCCTCGAGCAAGCCGTCAAAAACCTCCCTGTCCAAGTTTGCCAGCTCCTCGCACGTCGCGTCGAGCTGAACCGTCGTTGTTGGCTGGTGTGGCGGGAGAAGCGACTGGGCGAGTTTGGGGAAGAGGGAGGAAATCCGTGCGGGGAGAGCTGGCGCGGCGGAAGGGAGAGGTTGATCGTAGGGAGAGGAGGTGGGAGGAGCGTGGCGGGAAGTGGCGTCGCTCGAAGAAGGGGGATTCGTGGCCATACTCGTCGTACTCGGTGCAGTTGATACGTTCCCACTCGTCCCATTCCTCCTGAGGCCCACCGTTCCTCCCTTCTCCTCCGCAGGCTTGATCGGGCAGACTCCCTCGATAGCCCTAATGAACCGCACCATCTCGTCCTTGTTGACAAACTTGGCTTGAAAGCGCTTGAAGCTGTGACCTTCACCTCCACCGAGAGAGATGTACCGCACTCCGATGACCGTGTTTCTAAAGACCGCCTTCAGAGGGAGCTGGTCGAGAGGTGTTTGGGCGAGAATGGTGGGAGAGGAGAAGGAGGTCAGGGAGAGGGATTCGAGTTCGAGGCGCTGGTTGGTGGAGTGAGTGGATTGGTTCGCAGGCTCGAAGGTGATCGTAAGCTTGATCTGAGGAGGAGAGCTGGGGAGAGAGGTCGTCGCGAGAAAAAGGTGGAGCTGGGGTTGAGTACTGTCGAAGAAGAGTTCCTGGGGTTGAGTGGACGCGCACAGGAAAGAACAAGGTGCGTACTAGTGATCCCACTCGAGCACGTTGTCCCCTCCTCCTCCTGCCGTAGCTGCTGCAGGACCCGCCACGCGCTTCGTTTGATGACCTTCCGAGCTAGGAGGAGGGCGTGATCGGGAGTACTTGTCGAGGTGCCAGTGGTCAGTGGTGGTGGTCGTCGTAGTAGAAGGTTGCATCGTCGAGGAGTGGAGTAGCCGTAGAAGCTGGCGGGAGGAGAGAGAGGAGGGCTCGCCGCGTTCGCGTCTCTCGGCTCCTCAACTCTCGTCTTCCTTCTGTCGACGGCGTTGATGGAGTCTCGCAGTTCTTCAGTAACAGCGATATCGACTTCCACCAGCTCCTCAGCCAGCACTCCTCCTGAGGCACCTCCAGTCCTCCTTCTCCCGGCGCTCTCCCCACAGCTCGCCTGGCTCGAAGCGTGGACAAAGGTTGGGAGTGGCAGCTTGGCGGGGTACCAACTGTGGGCCGTTGAGCAAAGGTAGGCACGGTGACGAGGCTATGGGAGCGGTGAGCTGACGAACGCGGGACAGGGTTACAGATCGTGATGCCGTGCTGCCCGTGATTGCGGTCTTCACTGGGGAGAAGGCGGACAAGGTACAATCCTAGCTCATCTCCGTTCTGATGTACGCTGAGCTGGCGTCGCCGCTAGATCTCAGTCGACCGATACCTCCTCACCGGCAGCTCCGTTGCTCCTGGCGCCGTCCTGTCGCGCGAGCACGCTCAACTTTGGCTCGAGACTCGGATGCTGCTCAAGGGCGCTGGTGCTAGGATAAGCGATGTGCGTTCCATCTTCCAACCGAGCGACGAGGCGTAGCTGACCTGGGCGTGCAGACTTCGGAGGGCTTCCTTCCCCTGACTGCTCTCCCCTCCCTGTCGCCTACCCTCTCGGTCGTCCAGATCCCTGGCGGGGACTACGGGAGCTACCAGAAGCAGCTTTATCTCAACATCAACCTGCGGAGGTGCGTCCGTTGGAACAGAAGCAAGACGAAGACGAAACTGACAGGACGCGAGCAGGCTTGGCCTTGGAGGACGCCGCGGTCTTCGCCTCGCAGATGCAAGGTCAGCTTCCACTACTTCCCATCCTCCCTTCCGAGAGCTTAGATTCCTCCTGTGCAGCCCCGCGCAGCAGCTCCACTTCCGCCAGGCTTTTCGCCTGCCCATCCCCGCTCCCTCCCTGTCGTCGCCAGCCATTCCCTCCAGTTCCACCGCCACGCACACCTTCACAGAGGTCGTACTCGATCTGATTAAGCTGGTGCAGCACGCTCTTTCGCTGTTCGGCCTGGGAGTTGTCCGCGTCGCGATGAAGGGAGAGGCCGCGGGCGATGAGTACGAGGGAGGAGCAGATGCGATGGAGGGGGAAAGTTCGTGGAGGACTTTAGAGGGCGACGGACTCTGTGAGTCCCACTGAACCTAACCTGCTATGCTGCGAGCTTACGCCCTCGCGCAGTGTGTGACACCACTCTGGCCGGACTCGCACTCTTTCGTGTCGACATTGGGGAACCTCTCCTGCGCATTGCGCACGACGAGTCGACTTTGTCGCCCACGCTTCTGGCTGGATTGCTGAGCCTGGTAATTGCAGCGCGAGGAAAGCTGATCGCACTCGGCTGCAACGCTGTGAGTCTTCCCGCTCTCTCAGCTCCCGCCCGTCGAATGCCGAGTAATTTCCTTCCAGGTGCCCAAAGATCCTTTCGAGCGACGCTCCAAGTTTCTCTACGCCTCTCAATCCTTCCAGGTATGTCCAGACTGTCTTGTCTCGTCCCCCTCCTGACGTCTCTTCCAGCTCGCACAGCACCTCACCCCCTTCTCGCCCTACCTCACGCGGCCCTTCCTCTCCGCCCTCTCGACTCTTTACGCTCGCTCTCGCCACGCTGATTCGTCAAGGTCCAAAGCCAGCCGGGCCCTCCTAAGCCGAATCGACGCCTCCCTCCAGCTCGTCGACCCTCTCAATTCGAACCTCCCGCTCACGCTGCACAAAGCTCGAGGCGAGGAAGTGGAGACGGCCGATCTGGATGGACTGGTTCGCGAGCTCGACGGCGGCGCGGGAGGAGGGACGGTGCGACAACTTTGGGGCGCGCAGCTGGCGATGAGGGAGAGGAAGAAGGCGGAGAAGGATGGGAACGTCACGGATGAACAGCCGACGGCTTCGGAAGGGGAAGGACGCTCGTTTGGGAGAGGGGTGCTGAAGGAAGTGAGGGAGAGGGCTGGGAGGGCGGGTCGGAAGCTGGGCGGTAATCTTGGGTGAGTTTACTCTCGCTCATATGAATTGCGTTGGCCCTGACCGCTTATGCTTTCAAAGACTTACGACGATGCTTGACGAGGCAGCGCAGAGCTCAACGGAGTCGCCGCTGGCGCCTAGTCTTGTCATCTCGTGAGTGCGTTAACTCCTCGAGCATGCAGGCTGTCTGACGAAGTCCTGCAGTTCCGATTTGACCGAGCGTGCTTCTGAATCTCGCCGAACTTCCTTCGATGCTCAAAGTGAGGCCGTACCCTCTTCGAACGCAGACTTCGCTGACACCCCCAGCAGCAGGTGCCAAATTGGCCTCCTCCAACGGTCTCTCCGCGTCCCTCACCGGCCTCGCCTCCGATCGCGACACTCGCCAAGAAGCTCGACTCCTTTCTCCTAGCCCACAAGAGCCCTCACTCAGTTCCTCTCCAGCGGGGTCGACATCATCACTCGGAATAGGCCGACCGCCACCTTCGAGACGGAACAGCGCGAGGAGGGCAGCTAGCGAGATGCAGGGCGTTCATCAAGTGCAGAAGGCGGATGCGTTGGATAGAGATGTCGCAGATGGTACAGTGACCTACGGACACCACCATCATCGGCGTCGACACAGCATCAACCTCGTGCAAGACGCTCCGGAGCCGTTCCAGATCTTGTCGAGGTGCGTATTCGCTTCACTTGCTGTGTTGAGGATGCCTTCTGACGGCGCAATTGCTCAGGAAACGACTCGAGATGGACGTCAACGTGCGATTCTCGGCGTGGACTTTGCGCCAGCGCGAACGGAAGCTAGCTGAGATGGTCGACGCTCTCCAAGTGCGCTCACTCTCTCTGTTCTTCCAGCCTTATCGGAGCTAATTTGCTCACAACAGGTTATCCACACGTCGTACGGCCAAGCTCTCCAATCTCTCGAAGGACCCCTTCGCACTCGCACGGAGCTGCTCGAAACCCTTTCCCAGGCCGCCAACTCGCTCTTCTTCCACACGGAAACCTACGCCGCGCCCGATTCTGCCGTCTCAAAGCTCTCAACTGGCTCAAAACGCTTGCGATACGCCCAGTCGGTGCTCGAAGACAAGTTGGCTGATGTGAAGGAGTTCGAGGCGGTGGTATCGGCAAAAGTCGGCGTAGAAGGCTCGTTGGATGTCGGGACGCGGCTGTTGGGAAAGGAGAGGAGTGGGATGGTAAGTCTTTTGGCGCGGTGCGGAGGTCAACAACGCTGACATGCATTTGAACGGCAGAGGAGATTGGTGGCAAGTTTGGATATGTGGCGACAGTGGCTCCAGTTCCTGACCATTAGGACTCGGTGGCGTTTGCGGGAGAGGGGGAAGAAGGAGATGGTGGAGCGGCAGTGAGCTGTGGAGGAGTGGTGGAGATGAGGGCGGGGGACGTTAAGCAGTTTGTTGTGTACAACTGAGTATTTGGCAGGCTCTGAGATTGGGGGATCTGGTCTCCGAAGTGCAAAAGGGAGGAGGAGGAGTAAGAAAGCCTCTAGTTGCGACCTCCAAGCTCGAGAAGTTTTGTCGCGCAAAGGTGAGGAGGTATCGGGAGGGGCATTCGCAGATTCGGCCCAGCTCTCGCTGGGCTCTCGTAGACCTAGCTCGAGGCTTTTTGTCCCCCAAAGCTCACATACTGCGAGCACATATGCAGGATCGGTGAACCAGAGCGAGGGAGC
>KZ627146.1:328111-533018 GCA_002917775.1 Glaciozyma antarctica PI12 | reverse complement strand
CCCCCAAACCTCACATACTGCGAGCACATATGCAAGNNTNGTTNANCNNANCNAGAGNGCGCANGGACACAGTGCACGGACGCAGGAGNAAGCGAAACCAGGAGCGGGATTCGCAGATTCGGCCCAGCTCTCGCTGGGCTCTCGTAGACCTAGCTCGAGGCATTTTGTCCCCCAAAGCTCACATACTGCGAGCACATATGCAAGGATCGGTTAACCAGAGCGAGGGAGCGCAGGGACACAGTGCACGGACGCAGGAGCAAGCGAAACCAGGAGCGGGATTCGCAGATTCGGCCCAGCTCTCGCTGGGCTCTCGTAGACCTAGCTTGAAGCGGAGGGACAAGGAGAAAGACGAGCTCGTGGTGTCGAAGGACTCGGAGGCAGCGTCTTCCTCCTCTACTGTCATGGCCCCCATCGAACCTCCTCAAGCAAGCTTCCGTACTGTCCAGGCGTACCCCACGACCGCCTGCTTCTCGTGCCAGTCCACCGAGCGCGTGCTTTCCTTCTGCTCTGGTTGCCGACGTGCCAGGTGCCACTTGAGCCCCCGTTCGTTCCATCGCGTTGCTAACACCCGCCTCCCGCAGGTACTGTCAGGGGAGGGATTGCCAAGCTACGGAATGGCCTGTCCACAAGCTCTTCTGCAAGGGCTGGTCTCGTTTCCATCCGCCTGGCAGCCTCTCGCCCCGACTGAAGCCGGCGCACTTGGACGCCGCTTTAGACAGCAGGCTCGTCTCCTCCGGCGTCAAGCGGTTCCACGAGATCATTCCTAGCAAGTCCCAAGGCTCACTTTCGAACTACCTCGTGAGGCCTGGGTGTTACAGGGTTGGAAGCGTGGAAGTTGACGAAGGTGCTCTTGCAGGTCTACAACGACACGCGATGCGCCGAATGCCACCGCCTGGCCGCGGAAGTCGAGGGAGGCAAGCTCGAACACTACAAAGGGTGCTTGGTGGCGGCCTGGTGTGATTCAGAGTGCCGAGGGCGCTCTACGCACCTCCTCCCGGGCAACGATGGACAATCCGAGGTGAGAGGCGTGGCGTACCGCCTGCTTTCTTAGCTAACACTATGTTCTCAATTCAAGTGCAACCGAGTTCAGGAGACTGTCGAGAATGAGAAGTTCGTCTTCGAGTTCCGCAACGACTCTGCCAACTCGACCAGCCTCATCATTCCATTCGCCCCGCGCCGAATCCTCCCTTCCCCACTCCCTCTCCCGGCATCTTGGAACGAGTATTTCGAGGAGGTCTCCCGCACCGAACCGATCAATCCCTCTATCGTCCCCAAGATCCGCGCGACGCAGACCACCACCTCGCTACCACCTCGCTCGGCATGGCCCTTACGATCCTCACCGGCCTCGACCGTCTCGCTGGTGGACTCGCCGAGGTCAACAAGCAGACAAACCTGGTCATTCAACTCGTAGGAGCAGGCGCTACCGAATTTCACAACGGAGGAATGGCCTTCGAAGAACTGCTGCATCAACTCTCGGGCGTTCAACACCTTCGCATCGACACGATCGGAATCGACAACATTGCCGGGATCAGGGACGTGAGCTTGGAGGTCTGCCCTCCCTGCCACGCGCGGGGGCGAACGAGGACGGTCAACTACGTCAAATCGAGCTACGAATCCTGGTACAACGCGCTGCCTCCGACGTCGCTCTCGAGGAAGCCAGACCTCGTTGTCGCATTCAGCTGCGGAGTTCACGACCCGACTCTTACGGAGCTGTGGAAGCCTGCGATTGGGCTCCTCGTCCAGCGAGGCTTCCCGTGCTTGTTCACGTTGCTCAACTCGCAGGAGGCGAGGGAGCTATGGGTGTTGGGAGCGCGGCTCAAGTTTGCGAACGAAGCGAACGTCTTTGCGGGAGAGTGGAAGCACTGGGACCTGTATTCAGAAGGGAGGTTTTGGACTGAGAACGCGTTCCTCTGCGGGTGGGGAGGAAAGTAGCGGGAGGAGTTGCGAACTGCTATGTACAAATTGCAGGCATTCTGATCGGGTCTCAATCGAAGCGATGAAAGTCCTCTCCTTCAGACCCGAACTGGGGCTCGTGAAGCTCGACAACCTCCAACCCATCGCCAGCGCGATTGAGGCGAACGCGAGCAATGTCCCCGTTCCTGCGCCAAAGCTGTCAGCGTCGACGGCTTTCCAAAGTTCAGAAAGCGACGCACTCGATGGTACCACGCAAAAGGGCGCTTGCGAGCGGAGTCCTAATCTACCGAGCGATTGCGAGTGTCAGCAAAGTCTAGCACAAGCGGAGGCGCGCAGCGTACCTGCTTGTTGATGAGGCGATTGATCTCCCGAGCTCCCCAGGTAGGATCGTACCCCTTGTGAGCAAGCCAGTCGCGCGCACCCAGCTCGACGACCAAATCAATGCGGCGATCCAGGGAGTGAAGAGATTGCTGGACTTCGCGAATGCGTAGGTCGACGATGTTGGAGATGGTCTCAGGAGCGAGGGAGGCGAAGACGATCTGCTCGTCGAGGCGGTTGAGCTATGCATCCAAAGTCGTCAGTCCAAGCGAGAATCGAGGCTGCAGAAGAAACGAACCAACTCGGGCGGATACATGGATTGGACTCGCGCCAAAACCTCCTCCTTCGCAGCCTCGGTGACAGTGCCGTTGGAGAGTGTTGCGCCGGGACGCATGAGAATATCGCTCCCGATGTTGGACGTCAAGATCAAGCTGAGAAGAGGGGTCAGTCGGTGTTGCTCGCAGCTTTCCTCGAGTCACGCACATGGTGTTCTTGAAATCGACGCGCCTGCCCTGCGAATCGGTGAGAGCTCCCTCGTCCAGCACCTGCAGAAAAAGGTTGGGAACTTCGGGGCGAGCTGCCTTCTCGAATTCGTCGAGGAGCACGACCTGCGTTCAAAGAAATCGTCAGGACGGAGCCGCCAGAGAGGTTTACGCAGAGACTGACGGAATGGGGCTTGCGCCTGACTTGCTCGGTGAGCTGTCCCGCTTCCTCGTAGCCGACGAATCCAGGCGGAGCTCCGATGAGGCGAGAAATAGTGTGCTTAGATGAAAGACAAGACGTTAGGACAGAGCCATTCAGCATGCGTAGTTGCCGAGGAGCGAAGCGAACCTTTTCGTGATACTCGCTCACTAGTATCGCTCGAAGTCAGCGTCGCCCCAAAGCGATGGAGCGAGAGACTTACTGTTGAGAACAACCATGTTCTTTTCCGTTCCCGTGAGCTCCTGCAGCAAGCGGACGAATCAGCAGATAATCTGAGAAGATGCGCTCGGCAGGTAGCTCACGGCAGCCAAAGCTTTCGCCAGCTCCGTCTTACCAACGCCGGTGGCGCCCAAAAACAGGAACGATGCGATCGGTCGGGTGCTAGAGTGGAGGCCGGCGCGCGAGAGGCGAACGGCCTCAGCGACGGCGGAAATGGCGGGGTCTTGTCCCATAACTCGCTTGCGAAGAATCGACTCGAGGTTGAGGAGGCGGGAGCGGTCGCCGCGCACGAGGGTCGACACAGGGATACCCGTTGACTGCGTACAGATTTTAGTCGTGACAAACGGATGGAGAGGGATGAGCGAACCTTCGCAACGACTCGAGCAACATCGTCAGACGTCACGCGATCACCCATAGCCCCTCGCCCGTCGTCCTCGGTCCCCTCCTCCGGAAGCTCCTTCTCGAGACGAGGAATGATGGCGTAGCGAAGCTCCGAGGCGCGCTGAAAGTTTCCGACCCTGCACGCACAAATGAGTCGACTTCGAAGATGTAGTAGCGAGACGAACCGTACCTCTGCATGTCCTCCAACTCAAACCTAGCCTTCTCCAATTCCTCGCGCACCCTCCTAATCTCCTCGGTCTTCCTCCTCTCCTCCTTCCACCTCTCCTCCATCACGCGCGCCTGCTCCTTGAGCTCCCCGACCTCGGTCTCGATCACTGCTCGGCGTTCGCGCGAAACCTCGTCCGTGTCCTTCCCAAGCGACGAGAGCTCGATCTGGAGCGTCGTGAGAGCGCGCTCGGCGACCTCGAGGTCTTCTGGCTTGGATTCGCGGGAAAGACGGAGAGCGGAAGCGGCCTCGTCGATCAAGTCGATGGCTGCGAGAAGTTAAATACGGCGCGAGAAAGCCGGGAGGGAAAGAACGGACCTTTGTCGGGAAGATGGCGCTCGCTGATGTATCGGTTGCTCATCACCGCGGCAGCGACGAGGGCCGAGTCGGAGATGGAGACGGAGTGATGGAGTTCGTACTTGTTTTTGAGACCTCGCAGCATTGTGATCGTCTGCTCGACCGAGGGCTCTTCGACGAGGACGGGCTGGAACCTGCGTGTGAGAGCTGCGTCCTTTTCGATCGTGCGACGGTACTCGTCCAGCGTAGTCGCTCCCGAAACTGTGCAGATACGTAGGTCAGCCAGGGGCCAGGGGAAGAGGGAGAGACACGTACGTTGCATTCCGCGAGCGAGTGCTGGCTTCAGCATGTTTCCAGCGTCGAGTGATCCCTCCGCCTTGCCGAGGTTCAGGAGTTGATCTGCGATAATCCAAAAGTGAGACTCGTGCCGCGGTGTGTGAGAGGGATAACTCACGGATCTCGTCGATGAAGACGAGGACGTGGCCCTTCTCCTCTTCGATGTCCTGGAGGAGATTCCTGATCTTCTCCTCGAAGGAGCCTCAAACGCCAGTTCCCGAGATGAGCGAGGAGAGGTCAATAGCGATGACTGCGAAGGAAGTCGTCTGAGTCTCGCGTTCTGAACTGGCAGAGGAAGAAAGAACGCACGGCGCCGACCCTTCAGGGATTCTGGCACTTCACCCGCCACGATTCGCTGCGCCATTCCTTCGATGATGGCGGTCTTGCCCACTCCAGCTGCGCAGAATCGTCAGCTTCGCTGCTTCGCCACTGGGAGTGGTCGAGAGAACTCGCCTGGTCCGACCAGCAGCGGATTATTCTTCGTCCTGCGCGAAAGAATCTGAATGGTACGCTTGATCTCCTCGTCGCGGCCGACGACAGGGTCTAAAGCAGCGGCGTCGTCAGCTGGGCCTCAGCATCCCCACTGGCGAAGAACACGTACCCAGCTTCCCTTCCTTCGCCAGTGCAGTCAGGTCGACTCCATGCTCCTCCAACGCTGCTCCAGGCTTCCTCGCTGCGCCACCTCCAAAGATGTTTCCCATCGGCATCCCTCCTCCTCCTCCTCCCCCTCCTCCACCGCGATTGGGGGGCACCGCCGAAGCTGTGCGCGAGGTGCTGAAGAGACGAGAGCCGGCTCCTCCCTGGCTACGTCGTGTGATGGCGCTCAGAGAGCCGAGGCGGGGGAGAGCCGAGACAGGGGTGGTCCTGAGCGCCCAAGACGGGAGGCGTTGGCACGCGGCGGCGGCGGCGCTGGTGCGAGTGGTGAGGTTGATCCTGCTCAACATCTTGCGCTGGTCGAGCTGGCTGAGACGGCGTGGCGTGGAAGGAGGAAGAAGGCCGGGCCAGAGCTCAAGCACTCGCGCTCTCGAGCCCGAACTCCAACTCTTCCGAGTTACGAATTGCAGCTCGAAAGCGGGACCCCAGACGAGCGATGTAGCTACGTAGATGCTAAATAACAACAGGATCGACTGCACAACATGCTATCGCTGCCAACAAGTCTATGTTCGTCCAAGCCAGCTTCGTGCTCCCGCCTTCTTTTGCCGGTGGTGCTTGACGCTCTTGTGCGCCGACGACCTGAACGCCAACAGCGTCTCGAACTGCACTCAGGTCAGCACCAGGTCGACGTTGCAGAAGAAGGAAGCTCACCACAATCTTCCGATCTAGGACTCCGCTCCCGAGCTTGCGGAGCATACTCCCCAGCCCTGGTCCTTCGCACGCGTGATGGTCGGCATGGCGCGAGGACGTCACGAACGCATCTTCTCGACCAGGCTCCGTGACCGACTGCGAGAGGAGATGGTCAACACCGCTCGCGCAGTGGAGAAAGAAAGATCGTGCCTCCGTGTCGCGCTTCCTGTCCCTAAACGTGAATCCCGGCTGAATGAACGCCTGCATTAACGAGAAAGTCAGCCACGAACAAGAACCACGAAAACGGATGGACGTACGCAGTTACTTTCGGACCGCATCGACCTCATCATGCAGATCGTATCGCTCTTGCACAAGCTCGTCGAGCACTCCTCGACCTTGCCTCCTCTCGACAGCCGCGTGTTGAACAGCTGGAACAGCGCTCTGCACTCATCATTAGCTCCCATCCCAACGGCTAGCAGAGAGACCCACTCGTCCTTCTCCATCACCTCGGTGATCCGGTGCCAGAACGTCGCGTTGAGGCTGTCAAGTGGGCCGAGCGGAGGGTCGATGTAGTCGCCGTAACTGGCGCGCGCAGAGTAGTAAGGCTGCCAGACTGGGTCGATATCGAAGGAAGGTTCCGTCTTGTTGGCTGTGAAGGAAAGTAAGCTCGCTGCCGAAGGAGCAAACAGCAAAAGGAGCGTACTGTACCAGGGAACGAAGTCGACGACTTCATAAGTGTCGGGATCGACGTCGTACACACGGAAGACAGGGTTACCACCTGCGAGACGTCGTTAGGGGAGATCAGCGTTGCGAGAGCGAAGCGACGTACTGGCAGGCGTGAGGGCCCCGGAGATGAAGGCGATTCCGTTAGCCGTCTCGGCGCGCTGATCGTGGTAGTCCGAATACGCGATCTCAAACTCGTCGACATGGCTGAGAGGTGGGGTATCAGCAGAGTTTACCGAGGAGGATGACCGACCGCGCGCACCTGTGCCCGTAGAAGTGCGCTGCGATCGTGCGGTGGTAGCGTTCAAAGATCTGGCCGGCGTAGTTCGACTGATCACGCAGAGCATCGACCTTGCCGAACGGCATGTGTCCGACTGAGGAGAATGGGATCAGCGTCGAGGATGAGAGGGACGAGAAAGGACGCACTGATCCAGGCGCGCTGGCCAAGGCGTTCTGCATCGTGCAGTTCGCTCGCCATCCAGCTGAGAATACCATTCGGGTCCCACTGCGGGAGATCCGAGTCGTAAAGCCAGACTGTTCGAAAGCCGTCAGCAGTCGCTCAGCCACGTCTCGCGCCCGACCCACAGTTCTGCTTATACCTGCTCGATAACATCAGCTTCGTTCCTACATCGATACAGCGAAAGAAGACTCACCAGTACTGAGTATTGACCGAGATGATCTTCAAATCCGTCCCAGGATGCACGACGGCATAGCACCCGCTCTGGCTCCCCGCCTGCCTGGCCGCCTTGCGCCCGATCCACTTCTCCCAGTCCCGTTCTGCCAAATCAAACACCCACTGCGCAGATGCAGCCAGCGGACTTGTCGCGCGCGGGAACGAGTTGACGGGCGAGACGTCGCTGCGAGCGTTGCGGCGTTAGCGAGAAGAGGACTGAGAGGAAAACGGCACGGACTGGTTGCCAATGACGGGGTACGAGGGAGCCTGCATCTCCGTGTTCCAAAGATGAAGGTCGTTCGTCACGCCCTGGGGACGGGGGTCAGAAGAGGGCGATGCGAGCGAGAAGAGATGGGACGCACGGCCTCGTCGGTTGCCCAAACTGCGCTCTCGACAACGTCGCCTGTGAAGATACTGAAGGACTTGTTAGGAACGTGGCTGCGTCAAAAGGATCAGCAAGGTAAGCGGGCCTGAACGAAGTGGATGGCTCACAGGTCGATGGCGTTCAGCATGCTCTGAACGAGGTCAACGGGCGTGTCGCACTGCGGGAAGCTGATTAGAGACGGTACGAAGAGGAAACTATTGAGTTCCGTACGTGCTTGTTGCCGAACTGCGCGCGAAGAATCGTCGGCCGAATTCAGAAGGTAGCGAGAGAAGAACGCACCTTTCCTGCTGGGTAGGAAATGTTCGGTCCGACAGAGCCCAGCCCATAGTCGCGACAGCAGATGTTCTTGGAGCAGATCGTGTTGGATCCAGGCTAAACAGACGGCCGCAATCAGCTCCTCTCTTCAGCCGACCTCTCGCATCGCACTCACCAAATAGCTCCGGTCGATATGGACGTCGCTGAGATGAACCACTTGAAACGGCTTCCCTCCCTTGCTCTTCCACCGCCGCTCGTGCTTCCTCTCCCTCGCCACTCCCACTTCCACCTCTCCCTCGCTCCGAAACGGCAGAAAGTTGACGGAGTACGGGATGACTTCCTGCAGAGGGCACAACCCGAAAACGGTGCTGCAAAAGTTCTTGGCCGCGTGCGATGCGAGGGAGATGGATCTGAGGTCGTGCGCGAGGATAGGTGCCTGCGTCCCAACAGCTCCGGCGCACACATCTGCGTCTTCGATCTGCTCGCTCGTCGTCGTCAGCTCCCTCCCCTCGTCCCACTGGCGCCAAACTGCTCACCCCGAGGTTCGTACAGAACGTTACGAAGAAGTCGACGAACGCGTCGTCTCCCATGTGCGCGAGCGCCTGGAGAGGGACCAGGAGGCCAAGGCACGTGCCGCAACTTATCCCCGCCTCGACGACGCCCATAAAGTCGTCCACAAAGCTCGCGTAGACGCAGACGGCGAGAAGGATGGTAATGAGGACGAAGAGGAGCTTGCTGCGAAGTTTGCGTTTCGGGAGTTCGCGTCGGCGGCGGAGGGAAGGTGGTGGAGGAGGGGGAAGAGTAGTGCCGTAGCTTGGGTGTCGGCGCGGTGTTGGGGCTGCGTTGGACGATGGTAGGAGTGGCGAGAGTGTACTGGTTGATGCGACTGGTGTGTGAGGCAGAGGTTGTGCTGTTGAGATCGCCTTCTCGAGCTGGTTCGGAGAGATGAGTGCGTCGGTCAAGCGCAGGTCTCAATAGACAGGTCAGAATCTGTATGAGATCTCACTGCGAGTTAGAGTAAGTAAGGGAGTCGCTGAGCTCGTTCGAGTCGTCGTAGCTCACTCTCTGAGGCATCGGTGTCGGAGGGAGGAGGACAACACTCGGCGTCGTCGGTCGTTCGTCTCCTGCCATCCTCGCCAGTCTCAACACCCGCCTCCACCCCTTTTCAGAGCCTCGATGGTGCCCAATACTACGCTCTACGACGTGGACGAACCTATGGCTTTTCAAGGTTGGTCGCTCGCCCTCTCACCTCCTCGAAGCCTCAGCTCATCTTGCCATCCTCCACGCAGACTTTAGCTCTACCACGATCTCGAGCGACGTTCCTGCAGGCCGCATCTCCCCCTCCAGTTCTCCTCATGTCCGCTCAGGCGGCAACACCCTCTACAACGCTGAGCGCAGCATTGGAAACTCTCTCTCTGGGGCGACTTCGTCGGGCGGCTTTCTGAGTCTGGATTACTGTGAGCAAGGCAGCAAAGCGACGGTCTGTGAGGGAGGAAAGACTGGGGAGCTGACTCTTCTCGTGCAGACACGGGCTACTTTGACGTGGACACGGTTACGGTCCTCACGCGCTGCTGGAAGACACTGGCTCCTCGAGAGGACTACGTTGCTGAAGTCCTGTCCGGAGTGCCAGACCTCTACGGTGAGCAGTGCTCGCGCAGTTCCTCGCTTCCCTCGCTCACCTCTCCACCCCAGGTCCATTCTGGGTTCCTACCACCCTCATCTTCTCCCTCTTCCTCACCTCCTCCCTCTACTCCTCCATCACTGCCTACATCGCCGGTCAATCCTACACCTACGACTTTACCCGCCTCGGTGCCGCCGTCAGCCTCGTGTTAGCTCGCTCGCTCAACCTCTTCGGACCTCATTAACGCCAACCCTTCGCAGCTACGCCTACCACCTTGGCCTCCCCGTCCTTGTATGGGCCGCGCTAAAGTACTGGGCCGGAGTGCATGAGCGTTCCGCAGTAGAGATCGTCAGTCTCTACGGCTACGCATCCACCGTTTGGATCCTCGTCTCCGTGCGTGTTCTCCCCGTCCTCCCTCGTCCTTCCGACTAACACCCCCCTTCCCAGTGGCTCTGCCTCATCCCATTCCCCTCCGACTTTCTCCGCCTCGTCCTCGTCTTCGGAGGCACCGGCCTCTCCCTCGCCTTCCTCCTCCGCAACATCTACCCCGTCCTCGCCTCCTCCCCGAACGCCAGTGCGCGATTTCTCATCGTCGCCGTCGCGGTGCTGCATCTAGGGTTCGGAATAGGATTGTGGTGGGGGTTCATGGCGGGAGGGAGCGGGGCGCTCAACCAGGATACACCGGCTGTGCCTGGAGAAGAGGTGGAGGCGTTGCTGAGGCGACTCTTTTAGAAGCTCTGGTGCAGGAGAATGGATGCGGTTCAACGGGCTGGATCAAATTGCACCTGCCTGCTGAAGAGCTGCAATCTTCTCGTCGCTGTACCCCAACTCCTCTCGCAAGACCTCGACCGTGTGCTGTCCAAGAACAGGCGGTGGTCGGGAGATCTGCTCAAGTCGCTCATCAGCTCCTCTTCGAACACCGTGCCGCGCGCGCGAGAACGCACCTTCATCTTTTGCCCGTCGTAGCGCACCGCCGGAGCGAGCAGCTTTATCCTGCCCGCTCGAGGGTGATCGACCTCCTCGACGACGCCCCTCGCAATCGCCTGCGGATGAGCGAACGTCTCTGCGATCGTGTTGACGGGGGCGTGAGGAAAGCCGCAGCCCTTCATGCGAACCAGCCACTCCGCGGTCGTGTGCTTCGAAAGCTCCTTGATGATGGCGGGGACGAGAGTGTCGCGGTTTGCGACGCGTAAAAGGTTCGAGGAGTAGAGGGGAGACGTCGGCCAGGATTGGGAGAGGAGGGAGGAGAGCTTGACGAATTGGCTATCTGCGAAGGCGGGGAATTAGTAGGGTATCGCGAGGAGGACCTGCTCGCCCGACACCGGCAACCCAGAACGGGAAGCGGCGCGTCAAGCGAGGCTTGAGGAGAACCAAGGAGGGAGGGACGACTTACCATTCCCTGCGCCGATCATCATGAACCCGTCCTTGGTCGGGAAATTCTGGTAAGGCACGATGCTCGGGTGCGAAGTGCCTTGGCGAGAGGCTTCCTGTCCAGCGATAAGGTAATTCGAGCCGATGTTGGCGAGAGAAGCGATTTGCGAATCGAAGAGAGAGCAGTCGATCCAGACGCCTTTGCCGGTTTGCGAGCGAGAGATGAGAGCGGCCATGATGGCCCCATGAGCGTAGAGACCGGTAGTGAGATCGGTGATCTAATGGGCGAGGGAGATAAGCTGAAGCGCCGATGCGAGAGAGGACCGGTTCGCACTGCGACGCCAACCTTGACAGGCGGCCCATCTGCCTCGCCCGTGATGTGCATAAGACCCGCCTCAGCCTCGATGTTGACGTCGTCTGCAGGTCAAATCTTCAGCTACGAGCAGGCGGAACGAAGGATGGAGCGAACGCACACCCTGGATTTCCAGAGTAAGGTCCTGTCTGCCCATAGCCCGTGATAGAGCAGTACACTAGCCTAGGGTTGAGACGATTACAGATCTCGTAGCTCAATCCAAGCTCCGCCAGCTTTCCAGGAACGTAGTTCTCGACCTGCATCCCGCACGACATCAGCTTCGCAACTCGAAACAACCTCTTCGCTCAGCTCACCAGGACGTCTGCTTTCGCGATGAGCTCGTGAACGATCTTGAGCCCCTCCGGATCCTTCAGGTTCACTCCCACACTCCGCTTTCCTCGGTTGACGCTGAGGAAGTACGCGCTCTCGGGCGGGAGCTTGCTGCTGTCGTCCTCCCTCAGCTGCACCTTGCCCTCCTTGGGCGTACTCGGAGGCGTCAAAGGTCGTTCCACAAGCGGCGCACTCGGAGGGTTCCTTCAGGACGTCCTGGGTTAGCTCGTCCTCCACCACCAAGCGGCACAAGCGCTCACCAAGCGCGAGTATCGTCGCCTCTCTGAGGGTGCTCCACTTTTAGCACGTCCGCACCGAGATCCGACAGCAGCTGCGTAGCGTAGGGACCCGCCAGTACCCTGGTGAGATCCACCACTCGTATCGACCGCAGCGGAGGCGGCATCCCCCCGGTAGGCACTGAGCTGAGGAGGCGGCGGCACGCCGCTCGAGAAAGGCGGGGAAGGCAGGGTCGCAGAGAGGAGAGCATCGTAGCGAGGGCTGCTGAGCTGTCGTGGGCGAGGGAGACTCGTCGTGTGGTGGAGAGGAAGAGAAGCAGGTACGCGAAACCAAGACTAGTACTCCTTTCGGCGACCTCGCCGGCGGGACGAGGTCGATTCTCCCGAAGACGCTCTCGCAGACCGACCACGACTTGGGATATTGCGCTTGCTGTAGGTAATTGCCTTTGCGTTTGTACAACCCGAATCCGACAACAGAAAATAAACCTCCATCTCCCTCAGGTCGACTCCCATTCCCCTCCGCTCGCTAGCGACGCGAACAGGCCTCCAACCTTTGCTCGCAGCTCCGCCACCGTCCCCGTCTCCGCCACCCTTCCTCCCGCATCGACGACGATCAAGCGATCGCACATCTCCATCACCGCCAGCTTGTGCGTAACGATGAGAATCGTCTTCCCCTCCTTGACCGACATGATCGTGTCCATGACCGCCGCCTGGTTCGACGCGTCGAGCGCCGACGTGCACTCGTCGAGGATGAGGATCTCCCTTGGGCGTACGAGCGCTCGAGCGATCTGGAGGCGCTGCGCCTGGCCAACGGAGATGAGGGAGGCGTTCTCCCCCAGCATCGTTTGGTACCCCTTGGGGAGGCCGACGATAAAGTCGTGGACGTGGGCGGCCTGCGCGGCGGCGATGATCTCCTTCTCGGTAAGGTCGCTGGTTCCGTACGCAATGTTCTCCGCGATCGTCATGTCGAAGAGGGCTGGGTGCTGACTGACGATCGCGATGTGGTCGCGAAGGTAGCGGACGTCGGTGCGAGCGAGGGAGCGTCCGTCGAGGAGAATCGAGTCCGACTCAGGCTCGTAAAGTCGTTGGAGGAGGGAGACGACGGTAGACTTTCCAGATCCCGACGCGCTGCAGAAGACGGCAAAGATCAGCGAGGATTCCGCAGACGAAAGCAAAGGAGACGCACCCGACGAGCCCGACGCACTCTCCCGCCTTGATGTCGAAGGTCATGCCCTTGAGGATGGGGATGTCGGGTCGCTGAGGGTAGGAGAAACCGACGTTGTCGAACGAGATGTTGCCGTTGATGGGGAACGTCATGCGGCCTTCGCTTTCTGCCGTCTCTGCAGCGAGGTCGAGGAGGCGAGAGAGGTCGATGCACGCGCGGATAGAATTGGTCATCGTCGGCACTGTAGAGGACGAGAGTCAGCTCGCAGCTTGGAGGAATGCGTCGCCGAATGGGGGAGAGCTTACAATAGGTCATAACCGAAGCAGAGAACGTGATGGAGAAGATGATGAGGGTAAAGACTTGGATCATCTTCGCAAAGTCGTATCGACCGAGAGCGATGAGGACGGCGCCGACGTAGATCATGATCGCTGAGGAGAGTGGGTCAGCTTCTCGTCTCGGGCAGCGAGAAACAGAACGAACCTTGCGCGACGTAGGTCAGGCACGAACCGAGCGCGTACCCCATTCCTGCCCAGGGCGCGGCTTTGGCAGCACCAGCGTACGTCTTCTTCGCCGAAACCGCAAACGTCTCGGAAAAGACGGCTTCGATCGACATGGAGCGAATCGCGCGAATATTGGAGATGTTCTGAGGAGGCGATACGGCACGTCAGATCGCGAAAGGGGAGAACGGCGCAGGGGAGAAGAACGGACCTGGTGGAATCGCTTCGAGACCTCCTCGCGCATGACCTTGTTGCGCGCCTCGAACCTCGAAAGAACTTTGGCCTGAGACCTCGTCGCAAGGACAAAGACTGGCGCAAGCCCAAGTCCGACGAGCGTGAGCTCCCATCCGACGGCGAACGCCCACGTCAATCCGATAATGATCATCGACGTGACGACGACGAGTTGGCCGGCGACGGTCCCGACGAGAGTTCGAGCGTCCTCCGAGTCCTTGATGAGGCTGTGAACGAGGCTGCTGGTCGTGTTGTCGGGCTTGTCGAAGAAGGTCTTGTCCTGCTTGAGGACGAGGCCGAGTCCGGTCGTGCGAAGGGAGGCGATCCAGCCCATCGCGCATCGCTCGAGGAAGTAGAACTTGAAGAAGCCACCAGATCCCTCGAGGAGGGCGAGGAGGAGGATGAGGAGGGAGGTGACGAGGACGACGGGACCGTTGTTGGGGTTTCCGAGGTTGGCCATGAGCTTGGCGAGGAGAGTCGAGAAGATCGGGGTGCAGGCTCCGACGCCGACGCAAAGGATGAGGCCGGACCAGAAGAGGATCTTGTTGGGGATGGTGGGGTAGAAGCGAACGAGCATCTGCCTGGTCGTCATCGTGGCGCGCCGGGGTGCCGAATCGTCGACCGTAATCGTGAGCGTTCCGCCTTTGCTCTTCGGAGCTTTCGACGTTTCCTTGCCAAACAGCTCGCCGTCGATCATCGTCTTGTGCTTGATGCGAACGCCCTTAGCTCGTCGACCAGTCGCCGTCTCAGCCGCTCGATCCAGCGCGCCAAACGACATGCTCGAGTCTGGCCTGTCGCGGCTGGAAAAGTGCGAGTAGTCGTAGCCGGGAGGAGGAGCGTCGGCCATCTGGGTCGACCTGTACGACGATCCTAGACGAGGGAGGGGAGGGCGACTGGTGGAGTGCGAGCTGCGGTTCTCCTGGCGCTCGATGAAGACGGCGGAGGCGTGGCGAGCTTTCCGCAGGTCCTGACTTGATCGACCAAGTTTGGCAGCTGGACCGAAAAGCGCTCCTCCAAAGACGTTTGGCGTGAGGTCCGGCTCGGTGATCTCGATCCGCGGCGTGTACATCTCCTGGCGCTCCCAGAACTCCGTGTCGCTAAAGACTTCCGAGTCGAGCTCCCCGGCGTCGTTCTTCTCCTCGTCGAGGGAGGGGGCCTCGGCTTGAGCGTGGGCGAGCTGGTGGAAAGGGCCGCCGACGTTCGCCTCGAGGTCCTCGCGGTAGCCTTGCTCGACGACGCGACCGTCGGTCATGACGTAGACGAAGTCTTGAAGGTTGACGGGGGTGAGGTCGTGGGTGATGATAATGGTCGTCTTGTTCTTCCGCCAGAGCTTGACAGCTTCGGAGACGAGGAGGCGAGAAGTCGCGTCGAGAGCCGAAGTAGCTTCGTCTGCGGAGGCAAAAGAGTCAGTACATCGATCCAGCGAAACGGAAGGAGAGGACGCACCGAGGATGAGGACTGTAGGGTCCCGAATCCACGCCCTCGCAATCGCCAAACGCTGCCGCTGCCCGCCCGACAAGCTCGCTCCCTTCTCCCCACTCAACCACGTATCGTACCCGTCAGGGAGATCGCGGATAAACTCGTGCATCAACGCTCCTCGACACGCCGCGACGACCTCGTCCCTGGTCACGTCCTTTGCGAGCCTCCTCGACCCGTCCTCCATAAGCTGACCGACGACGCCGATCGCGACGTTGTCGTGAACGGTCCCGTCAATGAGAATCGAAGCTCCCTGCGAGACGCACGCGACGTGCCCGCGAAGCCAGTCCTCCTCGATCCATTCGAGTCCCTGCTCGTCGACTTCGACGTGACCTGACTCGGGGCGGTAGAGACCGAGGAGGAGACTGCCGACGGTGCTCTTGCCGGATCCTGAGGCGCCGACGATGTAGGTCGTCTCCTTGGCGGCGAGGTAGAGGCTGTACGTTGTCGAGTGCGAGGGAGGGGGCGGGAGGCGGGGCGGGAGGGGTAGTGGAAGGTGACGCTGCGAAGGCTAAGCTCGCCAGTGAAGGTCCCCGGGCAGAGCTTGCGAAGCGCGCGGGGAGCGGTAGCCTTGCGACGTCGCCCAGAGTTGGCGGCGGCGAGGGGAATGAAGGTGGGGGTGATGGGGGTGATGGGAGTGTGCGCCGAGGTCGGAGAGGTGACGTGGAATGGGTGAGGGTAGAGGGGTCTGTCGCCAACGTCGCCGTGTCCGAGTCCCTTCGTTGCGAACGGCTCAGAGCTCTCGAGCGAACCGATCCTCCCGCGCGCCTTGCGACCCTTGTTGCGCGAGTTGGAGCGTCCTAGTCCTCGTCCTGCGCTGTGGTTCGACGTCGGGCGAACGAGTACCGCGACCGGCTCCTTTGGCGACGCCCTCGCGAGTTCGAGCAAGCTCGCCATCGCCGTCTTGCCCTTCTCGAGCTGGACGAGCATCGGAACGCACTCCTGGAGGTAGTTGGTCGCGACGAGACAGGCCCAGAAGCACGTGTTGACGGCGGCCGGGGTCGCCTTGCCCGTTCGAACGAGGTAGGCGCCGAACCAGAATCCCTGAACGAACATCGCCGACATGATGAACTGCGTCAAGCCTGACCGCAAGCCCCAGACGAGGTGGAGCTTCGTGTAGTTCTGAGCCGCCTTGGCCGTCAGGGCCTTGAACCCGCTGAGCTCCTTCTCCTCGGCGTTGAACGCCTTGACGGTCGGTACGGCGCCGAGGATGCGGTCGACGCGACTTGCGCTCTTCGACGTGAATTCGCGGTCCTTGTCGGAGAGAGGGGTGGCGAAGCGTTCCGTGACGGCGACGACGACGATGATGGCGGGGACGGAGGCGAGGATGACGAAGGTGAGGAGGTAGCTCCGGTAGAGGGAGAGGACGAGACTGGCGACGAAGGAGACGATGTACTGGACGAGAAGGCCAACCGTTTGGGAAGCTGCGATGCGAGCGTCGTCCGTCTCCCTGTGGAAAGCGCGAGGTTAGCGAAGAGAAGGAAGGACAAGAATTGAAGGAATGCGCACTTTGTGAACCGACCCATCAATCCTCCCGCTCCTTGTCCTGCTCCCCCCTCTCCTTCCTCCTCTCCCTCGTTTTCCTCCGCTCCCATCCCTAAATCGAACCATTCCATGCTTCTCGCTCCGACGCCCTTGAAGACCTCGAGCCTTAGCGCCGTGATCGTCCGTTCGCCGTTAATGACCCATAACGAGACGCACGTCGATGCGCATACGAGGGTGAGTCCTCCAAGGGTACTGAAGCGGATGCTCGAGTCCTTTGCCGAGGAGAGGAGTTTCGCCCTCGCCGCACTCAGCTCGCCCGGCGTGAGCGTAGCGGAAGCGGTTTCGAGCGCGTACGTCGTAAAGCCTTGGAAGGCCTGGCCGAGGAGTTCCGTCATGTAGGGAGGGAGTAGACCGCAGACGATGGAGAGGATCATGGCGGGGACGAGGATGGTGAGTTGGGAGGAGCGAGGGGTGAGGGAGAAGAGGAGCGAGACGGTAGGTTTGATGAGGTGCTTCTTGGGGCTCGGCGGAGGGAGGGGTGGGGGAGGAAGGGGAATTAGGGAGACCGGCTGTGGTCGAGGTGGTCGAGAAGCGGATGTTGGAGGGGGGTTGAGCCGAGTTGGAGAGGTCGAGGTGGGGAGGTTTCGACATTCCTCCGCCGTAGGTTACTCGCGAGGCGCCTTCGAGCTCTTCCCCGTACCCCGCTCCACCCCACTGCTTGAATTTATTCTTGTTCTCCTCCTCGTTGTCGTCTTGCAAGTGCTCCTCGTACTCCTGCGCGTACCCGTCGTAGGCTGATTCCCGATTCGGCGAGGCGACGATGTTGAGCGTCTCGGTCGACTGGCTTGGCCGGGGCGGGATGAGAGGGTCGGGGTGTAGGTTGCGGGAGTTGAATGACGGGCTAGAGGTACCGGAGGGAGGAGCTGGGACGGTGTAGAAGGGAGTGGTGCGAGGCCAGAGTTGGGACGAAGGGGTGGTAGTGGCGGCATTGAGCGAGTCTTGGCCGAGGCGAGGGGATTGTCGACTTGCTCGGGAGGCTGCACGAGTGGAGAGGTCGGCTGCTGAGAGAGGAAGGGAGTCGGCTCGTTCAGGAGGGCTCGAAGCTCGAGGGGGGTAGCCTGCCATCGTCCGAACGGTAAGTAGGTCGACTGAGTGAGTGGGAAGAGTGGGAAAGACGGACCTTGAGCAGGCGCGCACTGCGATCGGATTGCTGGGTCTCCGACAACAAAGGGAGAAGCAGAACAAAGACGGGGGCAGACGATTCAAAAGGAACTCGCCCGGGAGCGCCTCCGCCACCAGATTAAGCTCGACCTGGTATTCCCAAGCAGGCAAAGCTAGGGCGTAGCCTCCTGGGGCAGCTGGAGCAGTGAGGCCGGTTTGGGAGGAGGTCAAAAGGCACAGGATTCGGATCGGCGACAGCGCCAACGGCTTGTCCCAGCTTGACTCCCTCCTGTCTTCCCCCCCGCCGCTCGCCTGCCAATACACGATAACACTCAGGGCAGTAGTCGTTGGAGAGTCAAGGATCGCTCGACTTTGCTTCGCCCGAACTCGACCTCTTCCCTCTCTTCGCCTCACGAGGATCATGCTGGCCACCACTCCCTCCCCCGCCCATCTCCTTCCCACTCCTACCGCGACTCCTACCTCCTACCTTCGCCACGCGTTCACTATCCCCCGCAAGGCCTTCGTCGGGCTACTCGCCTGCCAGCGCGACCCCTTGTTATCGACTCTGGTGACCGAAGTCACCCGCTGCGACAAGCGACCGGCTGCTCCAGTAGTCAAGGGTAAGAAGGGGAAGGGGGTCGCGGTGGAGGAAGTAGCGGACGAGTGGGAGTTGGAGCTGCTGGACACTGGTGCGTTTGCCTGAGCTGCGAGGGGACGAGGGGACGAGGGAGGCTGAAGCAGCTCATCACTAGTGCTCTTCCCAGAGGGCGGTGGGCAACCCAGCGACGTGGGCACCATCACGCTTCTCTCGCCCGAAGGACTTCCCTCTGGCTCTCCGTCGTTCGTGCGAGAGGTCCTGCGCCGTAATCTCGACGCGGTGCACTTCGTCTCGGCTCCTCTCGAAGTAGGCGCTCGCGTCCAGGTTAACCTCGACGTCGAGCGCCGAATGGATCTGATGACACAGCACACGGGGCAGCACCTGGTCTCCGCCGTCATTGATCGTCAGCTCGAGATTGACACTCTTTCCTGGTCCCTTTCTCCTGCTCCTCAACCATGCTGTGCGTCTCGTCTCCCCCTCACTCTGCCAGCAATCGCTCACATCTCGAGCAGATATCGAGCTACCCCGCGCTCCGACCGCGGAGGAGGTTGCCAAGATTCAACACGCCTGCAACGCTCTCATCGCCGAGGGACGAGCGATCACGATCGACATGGAGCTAGCGGGTCAAGCAGGCGTCGCGACACCAGATTCAGTACCGAGCAACTATCAGGGGTCCGAAGGGCAGGCAGGCGTCGTACGAACCGTCACTATCGACCAACTCGACCGCAACCCGTTCGTCGGCTCGCTCCTCCCTCCGCATTCCCCAACTTACATCTCCTCCCCAGCTGCTGCGGCACTCACTTTCCCTCCCTCTCCTATCTCTCCTCCATCTTCATCCTCCCCAACACCACTTCTATCCGCGGCACCAACGCTCGTCTCTCCTTCCTCGTCGGACCTCGCGTCCTCTCCCACCTCGCGTCCTCCCACTCTATCGTCCGAGGCATCGCCCAGGAGCTCAACTGCGCCAGTACCGACCTCATCGACCGCGTTTCAGCGCTACAGATCTCGTCGAGGGACGCCGGGAGGAGGGAGAAGAAGTTGCGGGAGGAAGTTGCGGGATTCGTAGGCGAGCGACTCTGGAGCGAGGCGCAGGCGAGCGGGATGGGGGTGGTCAGTTTGCGGGAGGAGGACGCGACGAACGATCTCGAGTTCCTCACCGCCGTCTCGTTCGCTCTTCGCACCAAGATCGACGCACTCCCTTCACCCGTTCAGCACCTCTTCATCCTCGCCTGCGGATCCTCGGCGGGGACGTCGCCTGCGAGTGGAGCGCTTTTCATCTTCGGGTCGGATGCCAAGGTGGCGAAAGCGGGGAAGGCGGTGGCTGGTGCGTTTGGAGGCAGGATTAAGGGAGGTGGGAAGGGGATGTGGCAGGGGAAGCTGAGTGGGAGGTGGGAGAAGGGGGATGAGCAGCTGTTGGGGACGGTGTTGGAAAGTGCGATGAAGGTGTAGATCTTCGTGGAATACGGTCGCGCTGGTATTATGCGACGTTCGCCTCAGCGAGCATACTGGATCTCGTCTCTATACCCCGATGGTCCCGCCTCTGCTCCTCCCATCAACCCTCCCCGCTCTCCCCCAAAGCTCGCATCCCCTCCCTCTCCCCTCAACACCAATGACCTCTCCCTCAACAACCCTCCCTCGCACACCTCTCTCTCCTCCACCACCGGCGCTCCGACCCCAAGCCCGCGCACTTCCTCCATCGCGATCCCACCACCTCCTTCTCCACGCTCACGACGACGGAGGTTGTTTTGAACATTCCAGGTGTAGATTCCGCGAGGGATTCGGTGCCAGGAGATGCAGGAGAGGATGAAGCGAGCGAGGTAGAGGGTGAGAGTCAAGTGGTCTGGTTTGTGGTGGTGTTAGTATCATACGATGGGTGAGGGGTAGGCGAGTACGCACACCAGATTAGGTTTGAGTACTTGATGGCGGGGAGGTCGTCCATTGGGGAGGAGGAAGAGGAATAGCGATCGTCGTAGTAGTCGACGGTCTTGTTGTAGTTATGCACGCTGTAATCAAGAGCGATAACCTAGAATTTGAACATCAGCAGCGACGGGGAAGAGAGAGGAGAGAGCGGAACGTACAGCGAGAGCGAGCCAGGCTGTTGCGAGGACGTTGAAGAGCAGGATCGTCCAGAGGAGCCAGCGTCGCTCCCATCGCAAGCCGACCCATTCTAAGACAAGCACGACGCATATCACAGCGTCAATGATCAAGCCCAGAAACTAATTGGAGAAGGGGATCAGCTTCCGTCGCGATGCGCACGGTGCAAGAGACTGAACGTACCGGAGAGAGGAAGCTTCCGCCTCTGCGATCACCGGTGAACTGGCTAACGATTTGATAGAAGATGAAAAAGAATGTGAGCTTGAGGAAGCACAAGTAGATGCTGTGGAGGAGGATCAGTTCGGCCTCGAGAGTGGAAGCGAGGACGCAGAGTGACTCACTGGTAGCCACGGAAGGCGGTGCGAAGTCGTTTCTCGTTCCCGATCACCGTGAATATCGTCCAGCGATATTCGCGGAAGCTCATCCACCCCGCACCAGCCAGCAGGACCGCGGCCACAGCGACGATCCTGCGAAGAATAGAGCGGCGTCAGTTCCTCGCTTTCATCAGTCTTCAGTGATACGCACGCCAGCTGTACGCCTGCGAGAATATCGTCCAACGCAGTCCAGTCGCCATTGTCCGTCACCCAGCCCAGCCCGGCGTTCTTCGCGCGCGTCTCGACGAATTGGAGAACGACGTAAAGGAGGAGAGCCGTGTGGAAGTGGTACAATGCGATGATCTGAATCGTGTTCTTTTTCCAGCAGGCGTCCATAGCGAGATAGAGAAGAAAGGGACTGCGCAAAAAGAGTCAGTGCTGCACACGCGCCCCTCGAGGTCGTCAAGACCGGGAACGAGGAGGGGAAGAGGTTACAGGCGCCTCCTCGGAGCAGTGGGATACCAGTGGAATGTCGCTTACGCTGCGAGGACGACCGCAATCGACCCTGTCGAGGCGAGGGCCCACCCCAGGATGTTGAGCGCGACAAGGGCCACAAACTCGGCTGCACTGACTGTGAGCAGAAGGATGGGTCCAGCACGCCTTGGGACGCAATCGCGCGCCGGTGGCATCCTTTCTGCGCGTTTGTGGTGGCGAAAAAAAGAAGAAGAAGAAGCGGCGACGGCGCCGCAAAAGCGGAGGGGAGGGGGCCGGCCATGCACGGAACGCGACTAGAACGTGCCTCTTTAATCCTCTTCTCCTTTTCCCTGCGTGATTGTTCCCAGCCAACCAAGTAAAACTCGTGAAGGGAGAAGGGAAGGAAGCGGGGAAGAAAAGAGGGAGAAATAGGCTCGGCCAACGAGATTTCACCTTCCGCCGTCTGGCCCGAAGGGGGGGCACGGACCTCCAGACTGGCTTCTCTTTTCTCTCTCTTGGTGAAGAAGGCGGGGTCAGGAGTGAAGCTTGTGAAGGCTGAGAGTGATTCAGGATCGACATGAGGGTTAGGCTGAGCTTGAGGGGAAGCGAAGGCGCAAAGAGAAGACACAGACTCTAGTATCGGGATTGGCTCAAACGACGCTGTCTCTCTTTGAGAAACTATTTTGCAACCCAATGGAGGAAGTACTCGCTGTGAGTGTATCTATACAAGCAGCTCAAGAGAAACTAGAAAGACGAGACGAAAGTTGGGGAAGAACAAGGGAGGAGTCGCTCATCGCTCTGCCTTTCTTTCTCCTCCCATTCACTCCAATTCATACTTCACCAGCAGAGTACACCAACTGCTGGACAACCACTCCACTCACGCTGCCACCAACTCTGGTCCACCTCCCATTTCCTCAGCCTTTCTTTTTGAGCCGTCCACGCCGTCACTACTCCCCGTCAAAGTCGTATCAACCTGGTTCTCTCTCGGCGTTCATCAACGGCACTACACCAAGAGTCCCCCCTCGTTCTTTCATCGTGCGTACTCGACTCAGTCCCCTCTCTCTCTCCCCCCAGTCCAGTCGCATTCGGGAGCTAAACGTGACACCTTCTCTTCGGCAGGAGTCGACCCGGACAGACCCTCTCCTCTTCAATATTCCCCCTCTCTCCTCTCCATCCTCTCCATCCTCGACAATACCGTACTCGACTCTCCTTCTCAACTAAAGCGCACAGCTAGGAGCTCAACTCGGCGGAACGGCTGCAAGCGGTGGGGGCGTCACCTCAATCGGTTACAGAAGAATCGTCGCGCCATCGATTCGAGGGAGGCGCTCTGGTTATGATCAAAGAGGGTCAAGGTGAGCTCGAGTGCGCATTGTGGGCTTTGAGGGAAGCGGTGGTGGAAGTGCCGGACCGAGGAAGCTGACCCCGCAGCTTTCAGTCGAGTGCGTTCGCTCTGTTTGAGCTCTCTTCCCGGGCTCAGGGTGTCGCTTCACTGCCAGGATCGCTTAACAGCTTCCTGAGCTCTAGTGCGGGCCCACCCTCCCTGCTCCTGCCGCTGGGACGACCCTCGAGCTGCTCAGCTCCGCGGTGTGACCTCGTGAGCCTCATCAAGCCTTCGCTTGATTGATCCCCTTATCGTGGAGCTCCCTCCAAGCTCCAGTAGCGCTGTCCATATCACTCCCTGGCTCTTGCTGGCCCGCGAGAGCTCGCGAGCGGCAGTTCCGATTTCAGCTCGCAACTCGAGTTTCGGGCTCTCTCAGCCCAACCCGCGCCAGGCCCTCCGCCAAACCGACTCGCCCCCTCCCGCCGCAACATCAACTTTACCGCCTCGCCGCTTCGTCCAGCACTTCCTACACTCTCCCTTTACCCATCGCGCGCATCTCCCACCCCCGCCGTCGCCTACAGAACAAGTCCGACGTGCCACGTACCCATTGGTCACGCGCGCTCCCTAGGCCTCCTCTCTCGCTCCGAAGGTCAATCGTCCGCGCAGGACTTGCAGGTGAGTGTCTGCAGTCTGGGTACACGGCTAGGGACCTCTGGGATCCGGTGGCGCCCTTCCTCCCCTCCTTCCTCTGCCTCGAGTGCGAATTTTCATGGGGGGGAACCTATCGTCAAAATCTGGGGTTCACCCCCGCACACATCCTGATCAACTTCCCCGCGGACTTTCCTTCGAGCTCTGAGCTGACTCTCTCTCTCCCCCCTCCTTTTCGCGATGCTCCAGCTCAGCCCATCACCCCGCCTTTGTCGTCGACTCGACCAGTCAAGTCTAACCCCGCCGCACACCCCTCGGCGGCTTGGACGGACTCGTCGGCGCATGCTCTTTCGTTCCTCGTAGATGGCCAAGGCATCCACTCGGTTCCGCAACCGGAAGATCAACTTCAAGTCGCGCATCGCCGTCCGTACCGGAGCTCAAGCCGTCGACTTTGAAGAAGACGGGAACGGCTTCGACGGCGAGGTCGAGTTTGAGGAGGACAAGGATGGCAAGGGAGGGAACGGGGTCGATACCGGAGTCGACAAGGAGTCGACGAAGGGCGAGGTTCATCTCCAGGCCGTCCTTGCTTCTTCCAACGCGTCCGTCTCGCGCCCGAACGCCGCCAGCGGGCTTTCGTCGACTCGAGGTGGGGCAGCAGCAGCGGCCGCCGTCGCGGCGGGAACGAGCAAGCTCGTCCCCAAGGCGTTCATTCCTACTCCCGACTCGACGGGGACGATCGACGCCGAGCTCTTTGCCCAACTGTACCCGCCCAACTCGTATGTCGACCCGATGACCTACATTCGCTTCTCCGACACGGTCGAGGACGCTCAGATCGGCGCGACGGCGTACACGATGGACGAGGAGGACGAGGACTGGCTCGAGGCGTTCAACGCTCAGTTTTCGACCGAGGGCAAGCTCGTCGACGAGACGAACGGGGGAACGCCGGGAGGGAGAGGAGCGAGGGAGCGCAAGGGCAAGGGGGAGAAGGGGAGCGATAAGGGAAAGGACGCGTCGGTCCCTGGACCCCTCGGCGACGACGAGTTTGAGGAGATCATGGAGCTGTTTGAGCGCGTGACGGAGGAGAAGGCACCGATGGCGCATGTCGTGAGTTTCTTTCTCCCTTTGCGCGTCGTCGGCGAAGCTGATCGTTGGTACCCCCGCGCAGAACCCCTCGTCGCTTCCAGCTCTCCACGACCTCGAACCCGCTTTCACCGAACCTCTCGCCAAACCCCCGCTTGCATCGCTCAAGATCTTCGCCAAGACAATATACCCTCACTGGAAGGAACGTCGCTTAAAGCGAGGCGGCAAGGCCATCATCCCTCAGCTCGACGTGCGTGATTCTTCTTTCTCGCTGCCTCGACAGCTTCCTGACGTCCCTCTCTCGCAACAGTACGACGAATCGAACGAGTCCAACCCTTACGTCTGTTTCCGACGTCGCGAGCTCAAGACCTCCCGCAAGACTCGTCGCTCCGACGCTCAGAACATCGAGCGCCTCATCCGCCTTCGGAACGACCTCCACGCCGCTCATGCCCTCATGCTCAAAACGCGCGATCGCGAGCGTCTCAAGCTCGAAGCGATCGAACTCGAGCGCAAGATCTTCGAAAGCCGAGTCGAGATGCGGGACCTCAAGCGGCACGTTGGCGAGGCGGAGGGCGATGAGGACCTTCTCATCGGTCGGCGCGAGAAGCGGAGACGGAGGGAAGATGCACCTCAGTCTGCAGGGTACGTTTCGCTGTCGTCGTCGTCGTCCTCGCTCGCATTCGCTAACTTCCTGCCTTCACAGCTCCATTCGACTATCGCTTCGCAAGCCCGATCCCGCCAACTTCTCCCCCACCTCCCTCATCACCTCGATCGAAGACCTCAAGGTTCGCAAGGAGCGCGCCGCCGCTATCAACCAGCGAATGGAGCGAGACCTGCACAAGAAGCGCGAAACCGACCAAAATTGGGAAGACTGGACCGACGGCGCGTACCTCGCTCGACCTCCTCCGATCCCCGCTCGCTTCTGGCGAGCCGTCGAACCCGTCCCCGGCCCTCTCCCCTTCAGCAGCGCTCACGGCAAGCACGAGGCGCTCAGCTTTGCGACGGCGTACCAGCCTGCCCTCGGTCACGTCCGAACAAGCTTTCGTCGTCGCGTCGGTCGAGGAGGACGAGTCATGCTTGATCGTATCGCACCGGGGATGGGCCATCGCGCGCGAACGCTCCCTTCGGCGAGGTCGGACGTCAGCGACGACGACGAGGAAGACGCGGCTACGATCGCACGTCGCGAGGAGCGCTTCCGCTACGACACGGATGCCGGGACCGACTTCCCCTCGGTCGACGAACCCGTCATCATCGACGACTTCGACCTCGGCAACATGCTCAAGCGAGCGTCCCTCCTTCGCCCCGCCGACGTCGAGTCGATCGCTCTCGACGGAGTCTACATCGAAGAAGCCTACCGCTGGGCAGCGCAAGAGCCCGAGCGGAACGCCGTCCCTCCCGTCGTCTACGGTCGCCCAACTCCTCGTCCCCCGATGGCGGTTCAGCCTGGCGGACCTGGAGGACTCCCGATGACGATGGCGGCGGCTTCGGCAGCGACAGCGGCGCATCGGATCGCGCATCTCAAGCGACAGAGTCAAGGTGGCCAGTCGGAGCCGCTTCGCAAGTCGCCGTCGACCAACGGTTCGCCCCTCGTCCAGGGACAGCCGTTGCCGATGCAGCAGGTCCCTATGCCGATGCCGCTACCGATGTCGATGCCGATCAACGGGACTCCCGTTCAAGGAGCGTGGATGAACGTCAACGCGAACCACCTCCTCCAGCAGCAGCAGCTTCAAAACGGGATTCATCTCCAGCCCAATCGTCTTCCGAACGGCGCCAACAACCTCCCCGCCACCTCCCGCCTCTCCGCACCGCCCTTCTCCAACGCTCAGCAGCAGGCGCAGATGCAGCTCGTCATGCAGCAGCAGCAACATCAGCAGCAGCAGCAGCAGCAGCAGCAGTTCGGCGCTCCCTCCCACCCCCTCTCTTCCCCCGTCCCTCACAACCAACGACCTCCCTCGGCTCAACAACTCCCCTCTCGACCTGGCTCCGCCGCCTCGTCGCATCACTCGCCCTCCCTCT
The DNA here is from genome assembly GCA_002917775.1 of Glaciozyma antarctica PI12. Classification (NCBI taxonomy): domain Eukaryota; kingdom Fungi; phylum Basidiomycota; class Microbotryomycetes; order Kriegeriales; family Camptobasidiaceae; genus Glaciozyma; species Glaciozyma antarctica. The sequence goes on along the minus strand of KZ627146.1, from coordinate 506,835 downwards.
CTTCTCAACTCCCCCTCGTCTCCCCCGGCCTCTCCCCTCGCAACAGCCTCTCTCGACCAAGTCCTCAAATGAACGCGCAACAACAGCAGCAGCTCAAGCAGCAGGGCATGCAGGGGATGCAGATGCCGTTCACGGGGTTCGCGCAGGGGTAGAAGGAGGACACCGAAGGATGGACCTGCGTTTTTCGGTTTTAGTTTGGTCGTTTCCTCTTGCCCCCCCTCTGCATCCTCACCCTTCCGTACACACCTCTCCGTTATTACTGTACTGTCACCACTGTCGAATTCAAAGAAGATCAAAAGAACAAGTCTCGAGGGACGTCGACTCGCGTTTGCTTGCGAAGTTCGCTTCGTTTTCCCGTTCCGTTTCGTCTCTGCTCCCCCCTGGCCTGTTCTACTTTTACGGGAGGAGTATTGAGCTGCTTCTTCTCCAGCGTATGGACCCTTTCGCAGAGAAACAAGCGGCGATGCGAAAAGTGAACAGCGACTGGGTGGGGGCGTCGCAAGCGCGAACTTGGTCTTTTTCACTGTGTTTGCTGGGAGTCAAGCAGCGCACAGCGAAACGGAGGAGAGATGTAGCGCCAAGCTTGATACCGGACTTGCGACGCTCACTCAAAAAGAAAGCAGGGCGGAGAAGAGCGCGAGGAGAGTCAAAAAGATCTCGCTCGCTTTCTCGCTCTCCAATTTCGTTCGTCAAGCCAAATGTCCTTTCTTTCAATGCATAACAACAAAGCTTCCGACGGCGCTAAATTATCTAGACAAGGAGAGCAAGAGCTCCAGCAAGGACCGAGGCGAACGAGAACTTGGCTAGGGTGGAAGCGCCGCCGGTCATGAGGGTAGGGGAGGCAGCGGCTCCAGCGCCAGTGGCGGTGGCGGATCCTCCGAGAGTGGGGGAGGCGGATCCAGTGGCGGATCCAGAGGCGGAGGGGGAGGCACCGACGGCGGCGAGCTCGATGATGGCGGGGCCGGCGAGGACGGAGGCATCGGCGACGGAGGGGCCCGAGGTGAGGACGACGTCTGTGAGAAGCCGAATTAGTGAGACGTTTTGGTGAGAGGAGGAGGAGGGGACGAACAGGTCTGGCCAGCGGTAACGTTGGCGGTGGGGATCATGCAGGCGCCGTTCTCGTAGACGGAGAATCCAGCACCGAGTCCACTGCGAAGGAGAATGGGAGTCAGCTCGAGTTCGAGGCCCAGGGATGAAGGAAAGAACGCACGATGCGAAGCCGCAGTAGACGGTTCCCTCGAAGGTAGCGGCGAGGGAGGTGTTGGTAGGGGCAATCTCGAGGGAAGCGCCGATGGCGGGGGCGTCCGAGGTGACGGTGAGAGGCTCCTTTCCGGCGATGGCAGGAGCGCTACCGTCGGGGCAGCTGGCGAAGAAGGGAGTGGCCATCGTCACGACGGCGGCGGCGCTCTGGGGGGTGTCATAAGCCGAGGGGAAGGGGCTGAGACTGTTGAGGTAGCGGATGAAGGCGTTGTGGCGGGCCTGGAAAAGGAGGGGTCAGTTCCAGTTTCGAGCGAGCGAAACGCGACCAGGAGAGGACTGACCTCGACGGTGAGGATGCTTCCGGCGGCGGTGAGGAATGCGGTGGTCTCGATGGATCCAGCGGCGCCTGGAGAGTAGGATGCGCGTTAGCGAGATACGAGCGCTCAAAGAACCAGGCGAAACTTACCGAGGTAGGCGGAGGTTCCGACACCCTCGAGAACCTGGGAGAGGGCGAGGAAGCCGCCAATTGTGTCGTAGGGAAACGTGTAGTTGCAGGCTTGCACTGCAAGTGGAGTGAGGTTAGCTTGGCCGAGAAAGAACGGTAGGCGAGACGTACCAGGAGTGGCGCCAGCGGCCTCGAGGGCACCGGTGAGGAAAGCGACGTGGGAAGCCTCGTCCTCAGCGATCTTCTCGAGAAGAGGGTAGGCTCCAGTGTATCCAGCGGCGTCAAAGTCGGCCGCGGTGTACTTGGCGAGTCCCTCCTTGTAGAACGCGTCCTCGAGGTGCTCGAGAGTCAACGCAAAGTTGAGGACTACGTCGTCGGGAGCTCCAACGGTGGTGCTCTGGCGCTTCATGATGCTGCGCTTCATGGAAGGGATGTCCTGGTTGATAGCGACGGCATTGGCGACAACGGCGCAGGCAGCGACGGCGATGATGGAGGAGCGCATGTTGAGCTGGGTTGAAGTGATGGGAGCGGGTGTGATGGAGGAAGAGAAGGACCAGCGTTGTCAAGCTTTATAAAGGCGGCCATGCTGGAGAGTCGTCCGATGGCCATTCTGGGCGAAGGAGAGCAGAACCACTATCAGAGCGTCATTCATTAGGGAACCTCGAACGATGGGCCATTCTCGCTCATCTCGATCGCCATCCCCCGGCTCTTCGGTGCTGAGCAATCGGCAAGCAGCAGCGGGGAGTGGGGTGACTTTCAAAGCACTAGAATGTCGAGCGGGGGAAGCGGGCAGGAGGAGAGGGAGATAGGCGCCGGCGAGCGAGCTTTCGCTACTTGCGATCGCTTCGTGCCTGAGCAGTTCCCGTCTGTTGGCCTGTTCAGCTCAATCCATTCCTAGCAGCGACTGGTTCGATCCACTCACCCTTCGTCAACTCGCACACGCTTGTGCCTCGCCCTCCCTCCCGAGCCCGTGCCCCGACACACCACCGGCGCAAGATCCTCCGCCCGTCGCCCGTCGCCCGTCGCCCCCGACTACTACCCGTCCATCGCTTTCGAGCACAGCGTTCGAGCTTCCCTCGCCAGTCGGGAGCAAGGCAAGCAGTGAGGTGGAGAAGAGGGAGGCTGGGAGCGCAGCCGGGGATTGCGGGGAGAAGGAGCTGATGCGGCTGAACGGAGTGCCCTACGGACTTGATGCCTGATGCTTGAGGACGTCGCGTGTTGCAATAAAAAGCTGTCACAAGCAGTAAGAACAACTGTGCTCCTCCTCAGAGTGCGTCAGTCGGGACCTCTGTTGTTCCCCGGTCAGCTCCACCGTGCGCGCTCACCTCCGCCTCTACCCCAGTCCACCCCAGCTAAGCCGCTCTAGTCCTCCTCCTGCCTCGAATATGACCCGCAGCTTGTTCCCCGTTCGAGAGCCGCCGACTAGGGGAGAGGTGGACAGTCCATGTTCGAGCCGACCGAGTCGAGAAAGCGCGAGGGCTGAGCTCAGTTGGACCGTGGTTCCTGCCCAGGCAAGTGGGCGTTTAGAAAGCAGTGCTGGTCTGAGGAGTCCCAGTGCAAGAGAGGGGAGGAAGGTGAGCTGCTCCCTCGCCGCACTGCGCACCAAGTCGACGTCGAGTCCTCTTCCGCTCTCGTTTGCGGCTTTTCTTTATGCTACTGAGCTCGCTACAAAGAGTCACCAGAAGAGTCAGAACAGCCAGGATAATCCCTGCCAGACTCGCCTCCTTTCCCCTGCGATCCTTCTCGACTTGCTCAATGGCAACCTCCGCCGATGCGTCGCGCTCCAAGGCAGCCCCTACGCAGGACAGCTGGCAACCTCCGACTCGGGCAGCTGGAACAGAGGATCTCAAGATCAAAGTCTACAATTCTCTCACTCGGACCAAGGTGCGTTAAGCGAAGGAGAGGCAGAGGCGGGCAGAGGGAGGAACGAGCTAATCCGTGCACGCTCAGGTCGACTTCGTGACCAAGAAGCCAGGCGTAGTGACTTGGTACAACTGCGGTCCTACTGTATACGATGCTTCTCACATGGGTCACGCTAGGTGCGCTCTCGGACCGAGGCGGCGCAAGAGGGAGGGGGAGCTCTTTGCTGATTCTGCCGCCCTCAGGAACTACATGACCCAGGACATTATGCGGCGGATCCTGCGTGATTACTTTGGCTACGAGGTCAACTTTGTGATGAACATCACCGACGTCGACGACAAGGTGAGCTGAGAGCGCTCCACCCACCAGCAAGGAGCGGCTCTGACCAGGAGGACCTGTCGCAGATCATCGTTCGCGCCCGACACTCCCACCTACTCTCTTCCTTCCTATCCACCACTTCCTCCGCACCCACTCCCCTCTCCTTGACGCTCATCTCCGACCTCCAAGCCGCCTGGACCGCCTACCTCTTCAAGTCTCTCTCCGACTCTCTCGCCTCTCCTCCTCCTACTCAGACCTACGAGACGGCACTCGCAGCATGGGAGGAGATCTCCGAGAGCGCCAAGGAGGTGCAGTGGGTCGAGGCGCAAAAGGCGAAGAACGAGAAGTTTGGAATGTACCTCGCGGCGCTGAAAGTGGGATTGGAGGGTATTGAGGAGGGGGAGAAGGCGGCCAAGGAGAGACGAACGAGCGCAGAGGAGGCGACCAAGGCTGTTGAGGCGAACAGGGATGCTCTCGGTGTATGGCTCGACAAGAAGGTACGTTCCAAGGAGACGGAGGAGGAGGGGGGATGGAGCTGATGGCGTGAGCTTCGCAGCTTGGAGCTACGATCACCGACCCTGCCATCTTCCGCGACCTTGCCGCCTACTGGGAGGATTCGTACTTCACATCGATGCAAGCTCTGCACGTCGAGCGACCGACGACCCTCACTCGCGTGTCCGAGTACATTCCCGAAATCGTCACCTTCGTCGACGAGATCGTTAAGCGAGGACTAGCGTACGCGGCCGGAGGAAACGTCTGGTTCGATACGTCCAAGTTTGAGGGCGCCGAGGGGAACGAGGGAACCGAGGGATGGAAGCACACGTATGCGAAGCTTCAACCCTGGAGCAAGGGCAACCGGGAGCTTCTCGAGGACGGAGAAGGTACGTTTTCGCGCTTTCCTCTTGCGAGGATCGAAACTTACGTGTCTGGCATCGCTTAGGATCCCTATCAAGCAACGCTGGCCAACGCTTCGCTTCCGACTTTGCGCTCTGGAAGACGTCCAAGCCTGGAGAGCCGGCTTGGGTCTCGCCCTGGGGTCCTGGACGTCCTGGATGGCACATCGAGTGCAGCGTGATGGCGAGCGCAGTTCATGGAGAAGGGATGGACGTGCATTCTGGCGGAGTCGATCTTGCGTTCCCTCATCACGATAACGAAATCGCTCAGAGCGAGGTGCGCTCTCACATCCCTCCTCGGTTCATCTCCCGCATGCTGATTGAAATCTTGCAGGCCTACCACAACTGCCGCCAATGGGTAAACTACTTCCTCCACACCGGTCATCTCCACATCGAAGGACTCAAGATGTCCAAGTCGCTCAAGAACTTCATCACGATCGACGACGCTCTTACGCGGTACTCGGCTCGTCAACTGCGATTCGCATTCCTGTCCCAGACCTGGAACGCCAAGCTCGACTTCAAGGAGGCGTCGATGCAGGAGGTTCGCGGTGCAGAGGGTCTTCTCAACGTGCGTTCTCTGTCGTCTTTGCTTTTTGATGCCCGCACGCTGATCCCGACCATCCTCGCAGAACTTCTTCAGCATCGTAAACGCTCTCGCTTCCGAAGCCAAAGCCAACTCTGTCGCTTCCGACGGGCACCATCACTTTGAGCAAGCCGAGCGCGACCTCCTCGCCAAGTCAGTCCTGCCTCTTTCAGCCTCTTCTCCCACCTCCACTAACGCTCCGCTTCACCAAGGCTCGAGCAAGCTCAAATGTCCTTCCGCATCGCCCTCTGCGACTCGTTCGACACTCCCAAAGCGCTTCAAATCCTCCTCGACCTCGTCTCAGCCAGCAACATCTACGTCGCTCGAGGCCGAAGCAAGGTCAACGTTCCTGCGCTCGTCGCTGTCGCCGAGTGGATCACGAGGATGCTTAGGATGTTTGGGCTTGGCGAGGGATCAGCGACGGATTCAACGGGTGAGAGGGTTCTTGGGTGGGGAATGCCGGTCGTGGCGGGTCAGGAGGGAGCAGCGGATGTGAGTGGCTTTCTCGCGTTAATTAAAACGAACGCTGACGACCTGGTCGATACAGCGCGAGTCGATTCTCAAGCCGTACCTTGCGGCGATGTCGACGTTCCGCGATAGGGTTCGCAAGCTCGCGATGGAGGGCGCACCCGCGTCTGAGATCCTCGCCCTCTCGGACCAGCTACGAGATATCGAACTCGTAGATCTAGGCGTCGCTCTCGATGACCAAGATGGTCAGCTCGCTCCTTCCCGACTCGAGAACGCTCGCTTACCGCTTCGACTGCAGACGGCAAGGCCCTCGTCAAGCTCATGGACCCCGAGATCCTTCGACGTGCGCGAGACGAGAAACTCGCGGCGGCTCAGGAGAAGCTCGCTCGGAAAGCTGCTTCCGCCGCGGCTGTCGAGGCGAAGCGGCTTGAGAAGCTCGAGAAGGGGCGCATGCCCCCGACGGAGATGTTCAAAGCCAATACGGAGGAGTTTTCGGCGTGGGACGACAAGGGATTACCGACGAAGGACAAGGAGGGCGTGGATCTTCTCAAGTCCAAGGCGAAGAAGTTGAGCAAGGAGTGGGACGCGCAGAAGAAGTGAGTTCCTCCTCTCGCGACTCAACCGGCTTCCGCTGACGAGTCTCGCGTTCAAGGCTGCACGATGCGTTCCTGGCGGAGACGACTAAGGTGTAATGGACTCAGTGCCCCGGGACTTGCGTGCCTTTTCTGAGAGGATCTGCTGCTTGCGCTGCTGCTCGTTCTTTCGCCAGGCTCTCTCGACTTCTCAGATCTCGGAAGGTGTTCGGGAACGTTTCAAGTTTCATAATCCTAGAGTCACTGGTACAAGAAAAGCGAAATGGGGGAGGAAAGCGCGCGCTATAATCAGCGGCGAGTGCGGAGAGCCCGCGTAGGAGCCACCTCGACGACGTTCTCCTTCAGTTCGACAGCCGCCGTCGCTGCCTTGCCCTTCCCTCGCCCGGCAGGCTTGGTCTCCACGACGACGCTCGCGGCCTGGAGAGCACGCCTTCCTCGAGTGGCCTTGACGGGGGCGACTTCCTCGACGGGTTCGGGCCCGGAGGGGACCTCGTCCTCGTGAACGGCAACGGCGACGGCGGCCTTCGTCGCTCGCTTCCTCGGCGCGGGCTTCTTCTTCTCGACGACAACCTCCTCCTCGATAGCGGTGACTGAGAAACCGGGAGGTGTCAGCGTTGGAGGACGTGAGAGATTGGCAGCCCGAACTGACCTTCTTCAGGCTCCTCGACGACCTCGGCAACTTCGACCTTCTTCGCCTTGGTCTTGCGTCCTTTGGCGACGGGTGCGACAGGTTCGGCGACCGGCTCAGGATCTGGTTACGAGAGACGTTAGAAACGAGGATTGGAAGTGCGAGAAAGAGAACGCACCAGCTTCGACAACGGCCTCCTCCACCTCAGCAACGCGAGCAGCAGCAGCACGCCCACGAGGAGCTCGAGCCTTCGGTGCAGCCTTTGGCGCAGGAGCTTCTACTGCGAGGGAAAGGTGAGCGAGCGATCTCACCGCGTCAGCTAGAAAAACGCACCTTCGACGACCGGCGCGACCTCCTCGACAACGCGAGCCTTCCTCCCTCGCCCGGACTTGGGCGCATCCACGACCGCTCCGACAGCCTCAACGGGCGCAGCTTCGACCTTGGCTGCGCGTCCTCGCCTCGAAGCAGGAGCGGCAACGACCGGAGCTTCCTCGACCTCGGGCGCAACGGTCTCGACGGGAGCCGAGCGGACGGGTGCCTTCCTCGTCGTTCGTCCCGTCGCTGCGGCTTCTCGAGTCGACCTTGGTGCAGGCGCAGGCTCAGCGACCTCGACGACCTCCTCGTGCTCCAGCTCCGGCTCGACTTCGACCGCCTTGGCCTTCTTGGGACCGGCTTTCGTGGCCTTCTTCGCGGGGGCCTTCGCAGCCCTACCTCGTCGCGCAACGGGAGCTTCGACGATGGCCTCCTCGACGACGACCTCCTCGACGACTCCCGCTTCGGCGACGAGGACCTCCTCCTCAACAACCTCCGCTTCAATCTCCTTCGCCACCTCGGCGATCTCTTGCTCCAGCTCGACGACATCCTTGACGACATCCTCTGCAGTCGATACTTCGACGACATCCTCGACAGCTGGCGCTTCGACGACCTCGGGGACGATCTCCTCCTCGCTAGCCTCCGGTAGAGCTTCCTCCTCGACGACTTGAGGAACGATCTCCTCCTCGCTCGCCTCGGGCACGACTTCCTCCTCGATGCCTTCGGGAACAGCCTCCTCGACAACCTTAGGTTCGACGACAAGTTCCTCGACGACGTCCATGCTGGTGACCTCGACCTCGACCTCCTCGACGACTGCGAGCTCCTCCTCGGGAGCCTGAACCTCCTCGACGACCTCTGCCTCCAGCGGCTGCTCAACGAGGAGCTCGACCTCACTAACGACGTCCTCGACCTCGGCTTCGCTCTCGATCTCGTCCTCCTGGATCTCCAGCTCGGCAGCCTCCGCTTCCTCAGGCGCCTCGGCGACCTCGGATTCCTCCTCTGCGATCTCGGGCGCAATCGACGCCCCCCTGGGAGCCGCATGGCGAATCGGCGAATCGACAGGAGCGGGCGAGGCGACAACTTCGACGACAGCGCGCTTCGTCGCAGCAGGCGTCTTGAGCATCTCCTGCAGGCCTTCGAGCCTAGGAGAAGCTACCGCCGATACCGGGCCTTGGAAGAGGTTTCGGAACCCGCTAAAGTTGGGCGTGCCGGGGATGGGGGCGGCGGCGGAGCTGAACATGCGGCGGAAGGAGGAGGCGAGGTTCGGGGTTGGGAGCGTCATGGGCTTGTAGATGGGTCGGAGGGGGGTGATGGCGCGGGGAGTGGAGGGTGCGGCGATGGCGAGCTCGACGGCTTCGGTGGGCGCGACGACGACGGGGGTGGAGGGCGTTTCGAGGGCCTGGCGAGCCTGGAAGTGATGCGCGGGCATCGATTGGCGGCGACGAAGGTCCTCGACTTGCTGGAGTAGGACTTGGGAGCGAGGGACGGGCTTGACGGCGCTGCCGAAGGTGGTGGGGCGGGAGGCGGGGGATTCCTGAAGGCTTTGGATCTGCAAAGGAGGTCGTTAGTACGCATGCGAGAGAGAGGGAAGAACGGAACGAACCTCTGCCTTCCTCGTAGCCTTGGTACGAGGAGTGAAGACCGAGGCCGCCTTGATTGGCGTAGCCTTGATTGGCGTAGCCGACGCGACCTTGACGTGGAATGCGTGAACTCCGACCGCAGGAGACGTCGAAGCGGTAGGCGTCGCAGGCTGGACGCTGAGACCCGTGCCGTGCAGGCCCGCTCCGGGAGTCCACGAGTTGGCAGCGTGCGACGTCCAAGTAGCTGGGGGAGGAGTGCAGGCGGGGACTCGGCGAGGGGACTGGGGCGCGAGGTGCTGAGATTCGAGGAGGACCTTGCGAACGCTTGCGCAGGGCGTCGTCGTCGGGACGCGTTGAGCGCGGCGGACGGAGGAGGAAGGTGCAGCAGGCGTAGCGGGACGACCGCGACGGGGAGTGGTCATCTGGAGCGAGAACCCGTCAGCAAAGGCGCGGAGAAATGAAGAACCAGGACTGACCATGCTGACGGCGGGGGACTCGGGCAGAGGAATCGTCGCCGGGTCAACAGCGCGAGGCTCGTCAACCTGAGGGTTCCAGTGAAGACGCTGATCACGAATGTCGACGATCTCCTGGATGTAGACCTCCTCGTTGAAGACGACCTTACGCTTGGTCGAAGGAGGAGCGAAGGCGGAGAGGAATCCGCGCATGTCCTTCTTGCGAGGTCCAGTGCGAAGGACGGAGCGAGGGGTCGCCATGACGCGGTGCTGAGTGACAGGGGAAGTCATCTCGCTGTGGAACTCGTCGCGGAATTCCTGAAAGGTACACTGATCAGTTGGTGTCGAAGAAACGTGAGCAGAAAGGAGCTCACGGAAGGCGAGGTGGCCTGCTGAGGCGTCGCAAAGCTGAATGCGAGGGAGGTCTTCGCTACCGGTGTGCCTTGGGGAGTTTTCTGAACGCTGTACGAGTTAATTCCCTGGATGATAGAGTTGGCAAACGTTCGTGCGCGACAGTCGAAAGCAGGACGTACGGCGGGAGTTTCGGGGAGAGAAACTCCAGCGGCGTGAGCTTGGACGCGAACTCGGGTGGTGCGTGCGGAGACGGGCGCGACGGGCTTCTTGGCTGATGATCGAGACGAAGGAGTGCGACGCTCAGCCTGCAAGACGGTCAACCAAGTCTGAGCAAACAGAGCGAAGCAAGACTCACAGGCGAAGGCGATCCCATGTGCTCATACGCTTCCGCCTCGGTGGCGAGCACGACCGGCGTAGACTGCTCGACGACCTGAGCCCTCGCAGCCTTGACGCTCATCCTCGTCGCCGACTCCGCCTTGACCCTGACGGCACTCTGGACGACGACGGCAGGCTTGGTCGAAGAACACGATCGCGAGTGCACGAGCTCGAGGCTGTCACGGTGGGCGCTCATGGATGGGCGGACAGGGGTAGCGTTCTGCGATTGAGACCGTCAGCGTCTGAAAAGGTGGAACGAGGGGCCAGGACGTACGTTGGCGAGAGCAGGTGTCTCGGGGAGAGGAACGTCCTGAGGACGAATCGGAGCGGGCGTCTCGGGAAGCGGAACGTCTTGAGGACGAATCCTGAACGGCTGAACTTCCTCGACCTGCTCCTCTTCGACTGCCTCCTCCTCAACCTGCTCCTCGTCGACCTGCTCCTCGTCGACCTGCTCCTCTTCAGCGACCTGCTGAGCGGAAGACGCTGGGAACTGAAGCTGCTTCGACGCGGGACCAACATTAGGCGAATCGGGCGGGGTGACGGCCTTTTTGATCGCGCTGCGAATAAGGACCTTCTCCCTGAGCGAGTGACGGCGGGAGAGGCTGTAGCGAGGGATGCGAGGGGTGAGGTTGAGCTGGACTTGCGCGGGGGCGGGAGAAGGAGCGGGAGTGGCGGTGGGAGAGCCCTGTGAAGGGAAGTTAGTGGGAGAGATGAAAGGGAGACGGAAAGACGCACGTAGGGGGAGGCGGGAAGGGGAATTGCAGAGGCGGTGGCGAGAGCGGTGCTGGCGAGATCTTCTTCGGCGTCGCTGTCGTCCTCGCTTTGCTCTCCAACCTCCGAGGAAGCCACGATGCTCTCCCTCGAGCGAATCTCCCCAACGCCCATTTCGGCGTCCTCCTCGTCCTCCTCGTCCTCCTCGTCCTCGTCCTCGGAGCTTTCGCTATCGTCGTCGAGCAGCTCGTCGTCGAACGAGCCAGAGTGGCTAGATGAGCCCTGCGACGAGCTGAGGAGAAGCAGGCTAATCCTCTTGCTCGTGCTGGAGCTGTCGGAAGCCATGCGGGGCGTGGAGACGGCCGAGAAGGAAGGGGTGGAAGGAGCGCGGGCGGGAGTGGCGGGTGCGCGAATGGGAGTGCCGGATACAGGAGCGGGGGACGCAGCAGCGGGAGTAGCGGTCTGGAGAGGCGCGAGTCAGCATATGTTGTTTAGTGAGGGAGAGTGGGAACGTACGCGCTGGAGGGCTGCTAGGGCGGCTGATTCGAGCTCACGACGATCCTCACGCTCTTTGACCCAGTCGATTGCGCGGTGGGAGGGAACGATCGTCATGCGGAGGGAGCGACGTCGGTTTGCGGCGTTGTTGTTCTCGGGCGTCGAAGGCACTGCGGCCTTGCGGGCAGAGACCGGAGCACCCTTGGATCGCGCCTGCGTGTACAGATAGTCAGTACCATGTTGGAAAAAACGAGAAGGGAGAGAACGCACGCGGTGAGCAAGAGCGGGAGTCGCGACCATGGCGAAAGCGCGAGAGGTTCGGCGGGCGTGCGTAGCGGGTCCAGCAACGACTTCTTCCTCTTCCTCGAAGGAGAGTTCAGCTTGAGCCTCCGCCTGAAGAATTTCTTCCTCGACCGCTGCCTTGTCGTCGTCCAAGTCGTCTTCGGCGTCTTCGACCTCGTCCCACGTGATCAAATCTCCTCCAGGTCCATCCACGTCGTGCTCCGGCTGCTCGTCCCATGACATGAGATCCTCGGGCTCTTCGAGTGCTTCGGCAAATAGGGAGTCAAAGGAGGACTCGGCCAAAGCGGGGGAAGGGGAGGTGGGCTTGAGGGGGGAGAAGTCGATGAGGGAAGAGAGGATGGGGGCGGGGGAAGGCTTGGAGGGGGTGTTGACCTTGGCTGAGGCGATGAGAGAGTAGCGGAGAGGTCTTCGAACGGCAGGGACGGGGGACTGCAAAGACGCTTAGCTGAGGAGAGGAGGAGGAGGAAAGTAGAACGCACGTCAACAACAACTGCCTCGACGGACGCCGACTCCCACTTGAAGATGCGATCGCAGATGATGAGCTCGTCGTTGTTGCTCAGCTCGGTAACGGATCCTTTAGGGCAGTCGCGGCCGTTGTGGAGGAGTCCGTTGACGCTGTGAACTTGGAGGGTGGCCTGAGAGGGGAGAAAGGGAGTTTAGCTGGGGTTGCTCTGCTCGACAGGGAGTGGAGCGTACGGTGTAGGGCGCCTCAAGAGTAACTTCTACCGTGGCGTGAAGCTTGCTGCAGGTCTCTACGACGATACGAACGTCGCATGTGCTGAGCCTGGGGGAGGGAGTTAGCGGGGTGTTGCTTTTCGGCGAGCTCGACTGAAGCTCACCTTCCAAAGGACAAGGACGACTTGACGAGAGGGAACCTCCTCCTGGTAGAGTGGTCCGACCTCAACAAGCTAATGTGGCCGTAGGAGAAGATGGTGGGATCCGACGACATTGTTTGTTGACTGAGCCCCCGGCGGAAAGGAAGGGAGGGGAAGAGGGCGAAGTGGTGTGTAGCCCTGGGTGGTCGGCAGGTAGTTCGTGTGGGTAGTGATGGGTGTAGACTGCCCTTGAAGTGGGGTTTACTCGGGGAGAAGGAGGAGAGGAGAGGAAGGGCAGAGACGACTCACTCAACACTCCTCCGCCCTCAGGCTGATCTTGGGCGCTCCGTCTCTCAAGCTCTCTCGATGCCATTCACGATGTCAGCCACCTTGTTAAATCCTCCAAAAGCAGACCACGTCCGCCAGTTCATCCAGCGACTCTCTCTCCTCGTCCAGCAGGAGCAAGCTACGGAGGAGCAAGAGTCGGCTCTCCTCTTTACCAACTGCTCCTTCCAGCTGCTCGAAGCAAAAGGTCTAGCACTCGGGAACCTAGCAGGAGGGAAGCAGAGCATAGGACTGGGCGGCAAGACTCTGATCGAGCTCGAACGACCTCTCGCCTACCACACCTCTCCGACCTTTCCACCGCACGGCTTCCGTCCAGGCGACCTCGTCTCTCTCGTCGACCACGCTGCAGGAGGAAAGGCAAAGAAGGGAGCAGTAGCCAAGGAGGCGGACGCGGGTGGAATCGAGGGAGTGGTTTGGAAGGTGCTGGAGACCAAGATCGTGGTCGCGCTGGGGAGAGGAGGAGCTCGAGGAGCGGGAGCTGGTGCAGGAGAGAAGGGCAAAGCGGATGAGGGAGCTAAAGGGGAGGACCTTGAGATCCCCGAGAGGATCAGGATGTGCGTTCGGGTCCTGCTGAGGCTCCCAGCTGCCGAGCTGACGACTCGCTCGCTCGCAGTCTCAAGGTCGCGAACCCCTCCACCTCCCAGCGACAACTCTCAGCTCTCCAGACTCTTCTCCGCCAGCTCCTCCCCAGTCCCGACTCGACCGAAATCTCCACTCCCTCTCCCCTCCTCTCCGTTCTCCTCGGCCTCGCTTCTCCAACCCCTCCCCCACCAGTCGACGAACCCCTCGTCTTCATCGACGAGCGTCTAAACCCCTCGCAGCGAGAAGCAGTCCACTGGGTCCTCCGCGAAGCCGGCGAGGTCGCGCTCATCTGGGGACCTCCAGGTACGGGGAAGACCCAAACTCTCGTCGAGATCATTCGGCAGCTAGTCGCACAGGACCAGCGAATCCTCATCTGCGGCGGCTCGAACCTCAGCGTCGACAACCTCCTCCTCCGCCTTTCCCTCCCCGCGCCGATCCCAATCCCTCTCACGCGCCTCGGTCACCCCGCTCGCGTCCTCTCCTCCCTCGTCGCTCACACGCTCGACTCGCAATCTCTCCGAACCGATTCGTCGGAGATCCTCGTTGGGATTAAGCAGGAGATTGAGGGGATTCAAGAGAGCTTGCATGGAGGAGGGAAGCGGTTGAGGGGGAAGGAGAGGAGGGACAAGTGGGGAGAGGTGAAGGAGCTGCGAAAAGAGTACAGGAGGCGAGAAGGTGGAGTCGTCAAGGAGGTACTGGGGAGAGCCAAGGTCGTCCTCGCTACTTGTCATGGAGCGGGAAGTCGGATCCTCGAGCGAGATACGTTCGATGTGGTCATCATCGACGAGGCGGCGCAGGCCGTCGAACCTTCGTGCTGGATCCCAATCCTCAAGGGGGAAAAGCTCATCCTCGTGCGTCGTTTCGCTCTTCCGACGACGCTTTGTGGCTCACGCGCGTTCTCGACAGGCCGGAGATCATCTACAACTTCCTCCAACGATCAAGTCGCTCAACGGAGACCGCAAGGACAAGAAGGCTCGCTCAAAACCAACAGCGAGCGGCGTCTCAGCTCTCAAGACGAAGCTCGCCGAAATCCACCTCTCCCCCGCCTCTCCCGATTCCACCGCTCCCACCATCGACGACCCCTCATCTCCTCCTTCCCCAGCCGACTCCAGACCTCCACCTCCAGATATCCTCCCCCTCCTCTCCACCTCCTCCCTCCGCCCCTCTCCCACTCTCGAGCTCACCCTCTTCTCCCGCCTCCTCGAGCTGCACGGCCCTACGATTCGCAAGATGCTCAAAACGCAATACCGCTTCAACGACAAGATTCAAGAGTTCCCTTCGAAGACGTTGTACGATAGCGAACTCGTCGCGGACGAGAGTGTGCGGGGAAGGAAGTTGAGTGATTTGGAAGGGGTGGAGGAGGATGAGGATCTCGATGAGCCTGTGGTCTTTATTGACAGTGAGTTCACGCTTCTACGGAAATAAAAATAAGCTGCTGACGAGGACGTAGCGGCTGGAGCGGGGATGTACGAGCGTTCGTCGGGCGAGTCGGGTAACTCGTTGAACGCGGATTCCAAGAGTAATGAGAACGAGGCGGCACTCGTCGTCAAGTACGTCGACATGCTGGTGCGTCCTCAATCTCCTCTCCTCGTAAGTGATGTGAGCTGACCTCGTTGTGCAGCTCGCAGCCAACGTTCCCGCCGACAAGATCGCCATAATCTCGCCGTACAACTCGCAGGTCTCGCTCCTCGCCTCGCTCATCCATCCCGAGTACCCAGAGATCGAAATCGGCAGCGTGGATGGTACGCTTCTTGCATTTACCTTGCTCTGTAGCGTCCGCTGACTTGCGTGTGCAGGTTTCCAAGGACGAGAGCAAGAGGTCGTGATCATCTCGCTCGTTCGGTCGAATGCAGAGGCACGTTCCTATTCGTCGATCTTCCCTGCTCTCACTAACGCGCAAAACGCAGGGAGAAGTAGGCTTCCTCTCCGAACAGCGTCGTCTCAACGTCGCGATGACCCGCGCGAGAAGCCAGCTCGTGGTCGTCGGCGATTCCGAGACGGTGGCGAAGGGGAGCAAGTACCTCAAGGCGTGGATGGACTGGATCGAGAGTAATGCTGCGGTTAGGATGGCGGACACCCTGGAATGAGAAATTGAGGAGGGGTAGATCGAAGGGCGAGAGTGAGGAGTGAGGATTTTCGAGCTTCGCAGGAATCCGCGTCGCGCTTTTTTCTCTTCCCGAGCGTTCCTTTCTCCCGGTGTTTCTGGCCCCGTGTACATCCCTCAGCGTTTGCTCAATCGGACAAAATGGGCAGCGACGGCTGAAACTCGAGACCGTTCACGGGGAGCGGCGCTAGGCTGCGGCACTGGAGCTCCTCTCCAACGCTCGGGTCGCTTCCTGTTCTCCTTCTCTCCTGTCCCGTTCTGTTCGCAAGAGATACTATCTGGGGAACAGCTGGCAGCAGAGTACAGGCATCGTGGTCCCCAGTTGAGTGGTCCTCTCGTGCGGGCCTCTCCCTCAGCTCTCCGCGTTCGCAGCTGACGACCTCCTCTCCTCAGCGCGAACAACGCCATGCTCTCCTTCCTCTCTCCCAAGCGATCCCCATTCGACTCCACCGCCTCTACGGCACCTCACACTCCTTCCACTCCTTCCACCCCTCTCCCCTCCCTCCCCGCTCCCTCTTCAGCTCCCTCCACTCCTCCTTCCAACCCCTCTTCCTCCTCGAACGAAGATGCAGACCCGCTCCGACCCGATACCGACTACAACTTCTGGCCCGTCCTCGGCCAAGGCGCACCGACCTGGACGACGGATCTCGGTCTCGCACCTCCGATGCCAGCGCGCGTTCGGATGAGCAACGCACGGTCATATGGGGAGCTGGCTAGGGAGGCAAAGAGCGGAGGAATTACTGCGAAGGTCGACCAGCTCGATATTGGAGAAGGGGGGAGGACGAGGATACCCTTGCGAAGGAGTCGCTCCGACTCTTCGGCCGGCTCGAGTGCGTTTGGCACGGCGAATCGACACACCAGCTGGATTCCATATTCACCCGACTTTCCTGCAGCTCTCTCGAACGATTGTTCTCCGTCCTCGTTGCGAAGCCAGACGTTCAGAGGAGCGGTTGCGCATGGCTTGGAGGGACGATCAGCGAGTTCGAGCACGGGAGGGCCTTCGTCGTGCGCGAGTGCTAGTCCTACGCCTCGCTCGATATCGACGAGGGATTCGGAAGGAGAGCGCGAGAGTTATCGGACTCGAAGGTCGACTGCGAGCATGGGAGCAGGGAGCGCGTTTGCGGGACAGATGCGAAGCGGGAATGGGAGTAGGGGCGAGGTAGAGCGATTATGGAGTAGCGAGGACAAGTCCTTTGGAGAGAAGAGCTGGGAGTATCGAGTGAGTCGTGTTGCCTGCTGTTCGCAGTTCACCGTTCCTGACGCTCTCTTGCCGCAGGTCGCCGAATCGCTCTTTCTCCAGTCGCCCTCTCGAATTCCCACCCATTCCACCGCTCCTGCATCTCGGCTGGCCTCCAGTCGTGCGCCGTCCCCTCCTTTGCCCTCGGCTCGACATCCCCACCGCCTGTCGTCCTCGCTCGATCCTCGCTCTAGGAACGAAGCTGCGAACGACGACGACGAGTCCGACTCGAGCGACTCCAACTCGTCGTGGCACGATGCCAAGGAAGCAGTGGTGAACGGCGAGGAGGGCGGACAAGCGACGACGCTCTTTACCGTTCGGCCATCAAATCGCGCAGCGGTCACCTTCGGTTCGGAGAAAACGAGCGAGAAAGCCAGCTCCCGTCTCACGCGAGGCTTCCTCTCTCCCTCTCCACACCTCACCCCTACCCACGTTATCAACCTCGCGAACGCCGACCCCTTCCTCGACATCCCGCTCAGCGACGACGCCTCTTCCTTTGACGACGAAGACGAGCAAGATGTTGTGATCCCCTTCCCCACCGCGCCCATCAAGTCCTCCGTCCCAGCATCGTACCGCCAATCTCCTCCCAACTTTCTTTCGGCCTCCCCTCGCGAACTTCGACGATCCTGGAAACGAGAACAGCGAATCTCACTCCGAGCGACGCGCGTCCCCTCCTCCATCCTCGACACCCGCTCCTCACTCGACGAGCGCGCCTCTCCCAGATTTCCCGACGACGAAGATGCGCACCTCGTCTCGATCCCTCCCTCCCTCCTCTCCTCCGCACCCTCTCGCCACCCCTCCCTTCCCGCCTGCTTCGACCCCCTCCGCCTGATCCCCCTCGGAGCCTGGCTCTTCGGCTTTGGATTCCTCTTCCCTCCCCTCTGGTGGATCGGGGCGTTCGTTCCTCGCCGACGCAGGAGGTCTCGAGGTGGAGCGACGAGGCTGGAGGAGGGTATGGTGCACAAGTCGCAGGGAGAGGCGTTGACCGAGCAGTGGTCGGGTCGAGCGCGACGGCCGTATTTCGAGGGACCGAAACCTGCTGGACGGATTTCGCGGATCCTCGAAGGGGATCGAGAGCTGTGGAGGGCAGAGTTTGGGTGGGAGGGATCGCAACAGAGTAAGTTGCTTCGTTCCTCGTGTCGGTGACAGCTTCCTCCCCTCCTTCCAGAGGTTCTCGAGCTCGAGAGCGGTTGCTGATCGTGTGTTGTGCGCAGGTATCCAGCTGTGGCGACAGCGTAATCGAGTGATGGCAATGTCGAGCGCGGTACTCGTCGCGCTCGTACTGGGATTAGGGATCTGGTCGACGCAGAAGCAGTAGAGCAGGTGTATAAGATCGAACTGGTTCTGCGAGAGCGTGCGGCGAGAGACAGAGAGGGGAGAACGAGCCCCCTTGAGCTCTTGAGCAGACACGACCTCTGTTTCGTTTCGACTTCCTCAGCTCGTCCTTCCCCAAGTACAGCAGTGTTACCGTAAGCCCATCAACTGTTCAGCCCCAGGAGCTGTCGCTGACCACGCGCCTCACGCAGACTCAGCCCGTGAGCTTTTCCTCCTCACCGCGCCATCTCGAGCAGCACACTCAACCCATCCCCTCCTTCGCCTCTCTTGCAGCACAGTCCAAACTCGCCTTGAGATCAAGCGAGAACGACGAGAACGATGGCTTCAGCTTCGCCTTTCCGAGTTCCAGCGTACGGCCAACAACGACCTCCCTTCCCTCCAAACCGCCAACCTTCGACAGGCGCTCCCCTTCAGTCCCCGTCCTCTGGTCGAACACCTTCAGGAGCGTTCCCGTTTGGTCCTGCAGGAGTCGCCATGTCACCTCCTTTACGTGCGTTCAAGGCCGCGCCTGCAACCTCTGATCATTCGACTGACCTTGACCCGTGTGTCTCTCTCCTCCCACTCCTCCTCATTCCCTCCCCCCAATCGCAGAGCCAGCAAACCCGCACGGCGCAGCATCTGGTCCCCCTCCCCCCGAAGCGAACCTCGACATCAGTGACTTCCCCGCCCTAGGTTCAGGCACGTCGTCTTCTGTCGCCGCCCCCAACCTCCTCTCGAGCTACGCGAGCCAAGCCGGCACCGGCGTCGCTCCTCCCACCCCTACCACGACCTCTCTCAGCAACGGCCCGATGCCTACAGGAATCCCGACCGCAGCAGTCTCGCTAGTAGGACTGAGCACGAGGGAGTTCTCGGCGGACGACTTCCCTGCACTGGGAGGGTTTGGAGGCCCAGGAGGGGAGATGGGGATGCCCGGAGCGATGAACGGGCAGGTGAATAGCATTTCGCTGTTGCCAGGCGGACCGGGAGGGATGAACGGACGGACGGGGCAGGAGCAGGCGAGCGCGGTCGCGGCGTTGCAGCATCAGCAGCAGCACAGGGCGAACCTCCTCGGCAGCATGAACGGGGCAAGCGGGCAGGCTCAGCTCGGAGCTCAGGCAAGAACGGTGTCTGGAGGACAAGGGTTCATGGCGGAGGCGGACAAGCGGGTACGTCGCGTGTTCTTGCTCTCGTCACGCCACCCGTGTTGAGCGAGGGAGAGGAAGGAGCTAACTCACGTCTTCTCGCACAGGCACTCTCTCAAAAACAAGGCAGTACGGGCGCATCAGCAGCACCAGGTCATCAGCCTTGGGTCTCGACCCCGAACGGCCCCCCTTCCAACTCCCTCCCCTTCCAGAACGGCAACTCCGCACCGTCCTCTGCACCATCGCCTCTACCTCCCAGCGCCGCCAACCCTCCGCCGTCTCTCGAGCAGCAGCAGTCGCACCTCCGATCACCCTCGATGCCCTCACCCGCACCGCCCACAGGGAGCAGCAACCCGCCTGGAGTTCTCTCCATTCAGCAGCGAGACCGAAGAGCAGGAGCCGCAGTAGGAAGTGGACCTCTGCCGCCTCCAGCAACGTCGGCACTGTCACCTCATCCCAACTCGAACTCTCTCCCTCCGCCGTCAACCAACCCTTCGTCTGCGACTCAACCGCCGTCGCCTGCAGCACAGACGCCAGTCCAGCAGGTCCTCTTCAGTCCTGCCGATCGCTACGGCCTTCTCGGGCTGCTGCATATCATCAAGACCACCGATCCCGACTTGAGCATGCTGGCGCTGGGGAGCGATTTGACGACACTGGGACTGGATCTCGGAGCGACTGAGTGCGTTCCACGGCTCTCACTGGGTGCGTTAGCTAATGTGTCGCCCCCAGGAACCTCTACTCGACCTTCATCACGCCGTGGTCCGACTCGAAGGCGGCGATTGCGCTCAACATCGAACCCGAGTTCCACCTCCCTTCGTGCTACAACGTCCAGCCCCCGCCGGCCGGAACGAAGATTGGCAACTTTAGCGACGAGACTCTCTTCTTCATCTTCTACTCGCAACCGCGGGATGCTATGCAGGAGATGGCCGCGCACGAGCTGTGCGTACTTTCGTTTGGTGAAGCGGCGCGACGGAGAGCTGATGTTGCTTGTCGCTCTCGTAGGTACAAGCACAACTGGCGGTATCACAAGGACCTGCGACTCTGGCTCACGAAGGAGGCCGGGACGGAGCCTACGCAGAAGACCCAGTCCTACGAGCGTGGGAGCTACATGTGCGTTCCTTCCTGTCGCAACGTCTATCGCTGGATGCTAACGCGCTTTTTGACAGCTTCTTCGATCCTACGCTCTGGGAACGAGTGCGGAAGGACTTTGTTCTCGTGCGTCCCGCTTCTTAACGGCCGTTGAGTGTTGCTGACCGTTTGACGCGCGCGCAGGTCTTCGATTCGCTCGAGAGGCGGCAGCTGTAGATACGGCCGACCTTCCATGTGGCTACGAGGTGTGTCTTTTATCTCTCGACCTGGTTCGAACGCCTGCTGAACGGCCTGGTCGCGTGCAGTCCAGAGAGGAAGTCGAGGCGCATTTTGTGACTGCTAGTGTATCGCCGCGTCTCCCCCACTAGTTGCGAATTTCCTCAAGTTTACCCTCGTGTGTGCGAGTGGCCAAGAGAGAGCATCCTGTCTCGTTGCGGTCTCGCTGCTGCCGCCGAGTTAAGAGTGAAGGAGTCGCGATTTGCCCAAATCTCTTTTTCTCTCCCCCCCATCTTCCCTCACACCCAGCCCCCCGGCACGCGCTACTGAACAACACGCAGACCGCCACCACACCTAGCCACTCGAGCGCCACCCCCGGCCTGACAACGACTTCCTCCGAAGAGGCCCCGATGCTCGCCCAACAACTCCCTCCCCTCGCCAAGTCCCCCTCGACCTCCGAGTTCCCCTTCCACGCCGTCGCCGCCTCCGTACCGACCTCTCCGTCCGTCAAGGAGAGCGCCTTCACCTCTCCCGCCCTGTCGCGCAGCGCTTCCGTCTTCGGCGCAAGTGGCGAGGCCGATCTGGCCAAGCACGAAATGGGCTCGAGCAGCAAGACGTTTGGCGAGAACAGGGAGACGTGAGTGTTGTCTTTGGGGATGGGTACGAGTGCGCGGGAGCTGAGTGGAATCGGCTGGTGTTGCAGGCTCGTCTCGGCGCTCGACTCGACCTCGACCCTCGTCAAGGGACTTCAGGCGTTCAACCAGGAGAAATGTGAGGCTCTTCTCGAGTTATGCGGGCACTATAAGGAGTCTGCTTGGGTGGAATTGGTGGCACTGGCGGAGGGAAGGCTGCTGGGTCGACTGCTTCCGCTTGTTGACCTATCCTTCCCACGACTTCGCCTTCTCCCTTCAGCCCCGTTGAAGACACCAGGAGCTGCACTGACACCTTCGATACTCGCAGGGACGATTCACTACCCTCACCAGCTCGGCATCGCAGGCACTCCCACTCGCACCAACTCCACCCCCTCTTCGCCCCGCTCCCGATCCGCCCACCGCCGCAGCAACTCTAACTGCACGGATGACTCGTCCAAGGGCGAAGAGACGGATGGAGCAAGCAGCAGGCGTCCTCATCTCGGCGAGAGGGCATTCACGACCGCCGAGACGCTCACCAAGTCGACCGCGGTCCCAGCCATGGTCGCCCCTCCCCATCCCCTCTCGATCCTCTCCCTCGACTTGAAGCTCGGCCACCCTACCGCTCCCACCACCTCCCTCCCGGCTCTCCTCCCCTCCCTCTCCCTTGCCACCCTCTCCCTACTCCTAATCCCGCCGTCTCACCACCTCCCTCGCCCACATCTCGTCCCTCCGCGCCCGCGTTATCGACACCTCGTCCAGGATCCTCGTCACGGGCGATCTCAACGCCGGCAAGTCGACTCTTGTCAACGCCATCCTTCGTCGGGACGTCATGCCCTCGGACCAGCAGCCTTGCACGACCGTCTTCTGCGAGGTGCTCGATGCGGCGAGCTACAACGAGGGCAAGGAGGAGATTCACGCGATCAAGGATGTCGAGACCTACGAACCGGCGAAGAAGGAGACGTTCGACCTCTTCACGCTCGACCAGGTCCAGGACGTCCAGGATACCGGAGATACGTACCAGCTCATCAAGGCGTACGTGACGGACGCTCGTGCCTCAGTCAAGGACGACGAGCCAAACCCCTCCTTCATCAAGAACGGCCTCGTCTCCATCTCCCTCATCGACGCTCCCGGACTCAACCGCGACACCCTCTCCACGACCGCCCTCTTCGCTCGCCAGTCCGAGATTGACGTGATCGTCTTTGTCGTTTCGGCGGAGAACCACTTTACGCTCTCGGCGAAGGAGTTTCTCTGGAACGCGAGTAGGGAAAAGGCGTACGTCTTTATCGTCGTCAACAAGTGGGCGGCGATCAAGGACAAGGCGAGGTGCATGCGCGTCGTCGGCGAGCAGATCAAGCAGCTCTCTCCCGCAACGTGGGAAGCGCGCAGCGAGCTCGTCCACTTTGTCGACGCGGCCGAGGTCATGGACGAGGAAGGAGCGGAGAACGTCGAAGTCGCCAGCTCGTTCGACCACCTCGAGCAATCCCTTCGCTCGTTCGTCCTTCTCAAGCGCTCCAAGTCCAAGCTCGCACCAGCCAAGCACTACCTCCTCAACCTCCTCTCCGACCTCTCTACTCTCGCCGACGCGAACGTCATCGCCGCCGACACGGAGCTCGCCGAGGCTCTTCGCCAGCTCGAGCGTGTCAAGCCCATTCACGAGCGTCTCGCGGCGCAGCGCGATCAGGTCGAGGAAGGTGTCGACAAGGTCGAGGAGACGGTCGTCGAGAGTGTTCGCTCGAGCGCTTGGAGTCGACTCGATCGAGCGCTCGGCTTCGTCTCCGAGGGTCAGGTCGTCCCGCCTCTCGAGGAGGACGACGCTCGACCAGTCTACGAGGGCGTCGAGTCGATCGAGGCTCCTACCACCCTCCCGCCGTACCCCGGTGTGCTGGGCATCTGGACCTGGGCGTCGGACGTCAAGAAGACTCTCGTGCGTGCGCTCGAGGCGGAGGTTCGTTCGGCAGAGGACAACGCGCGAGGGCAGACGGTCGAAGGAGTCAAGAAGGTCATGACGGACCTCGGGGACAAGTTCCTCCCCGGTGAGGAGAAGGAGAAGAACGAGCGCGTTTTCCGCCCCGAAGTCATGTTCGCCAAGCGTCGTCGTGGAGTCGGGAAGCTCGCTGCGAGGGGCGCGAGCACGGGGTTGGGACTCGGTGCGGCGGGACTGGGCGCTGGATGGTCGGCCAGCGATTTCGAGGTGTCGTTCCTTGACTTGTTTGACCTCGAGCGGATCTACGCGACGGGCAAGAGTCTCAAGCCCAAGGGAGTCGAGGACGACGCGCTCGAGACGACGGCGGTCTTGTCGCTTGGATTGGGGAGCATTGGCATGATTGGATCTCGCCTCGTTGGCGTCAAGGGGACTGTCGAGTCGATTGCTCGCGTCTTTGATGTCCTCGGCAGCAAGCAGGCGAGGCAGTGGGCCGCCCCCGTTATCGGTGTTCTTAGTGCGTTCGTTTCTCTTCGTCGTTCGTGTACTCGAGCTGACTTTGTTTGGCAGCCGTCGGACTCGCCATCTACGTCGTTATCGACCTCCCCCGCGCCATCCCCCGCAACATCGGTCGCAAGCTCGAATCCACCCTTCTCTCATATCTCACCCCCTCCTCTAATCCGACCTTCTCTCTCCTATGCTCATTCCGACCGCATCGCACGCGAGACTCGCAAAGTCCTCCGTCTCGCCGGGTGGGACCTCCGTGAGCGCTTCAGGGCGGCGTTGGAGAAGAGCGTGAACGAGCGGAAGGAAGTGGAGGCGACGGTGGGCAAGGCGGAGGGGGCGCTTAGTTGGTTGGGAGGGTTTGTGAAGCAGGTCGGCGAGGAGACGGAGCACGTCGAGGGGGTCGTTTTGTAGATATCTTCCCCTCTTCTTTTATAGTTCTTTTTCGCCGCATAGTCCCTTCCTCTTCTGTAACGACACCTTGACGACCAGCGGCTGGAGAAGGAGGGGCGGAAGTACATAGGGCGGGAATTGGGCGGGAGAGATTCGAGAAGCGCGCGCCTGGCCTTGCGCCCGCTGACCCAAGCTGACCAGGCTCGAATGGCAAGACAGGCTTTGCTGACGAGTCGTTTGGCTCTAGCTTACAGGCATTTCAAATGGGCCGGAGCGCGGTCGGTAGCCCGCCGACGCTGGGCTGGGGTCACCTGGGGGGTTTGGCTGAATCTGGAGGGGAAGACAAAAAAAGATGCCGTCGGAGCTCCTTCTCTTCCTTCTACTATACTCTCCTCGTCGTCTACCGCCGTGGAACCCTTAACCCCCAAGCACAGCAACCACCAGCGCAGCAATGTCGCCCACCAACTTCGAATCTCCCAGCCTGAGCCACCTCTTCCCTCCTGGGTCCAGTCCTGCTGGAGCTGCTTCTCCTCACCCTAGGATCTCAGCCGAGGACACGGGCTACACTGTCCTCGCGTTCGCTGGAAAGGCAGCTCAGGCAGCCAAGGTGAGCTCTATCGTTCCTCCCTCTGCGTCCCTGTGCTCGCCCAACAGCTCGCGCTCGTTTGGAGTTGACGTGTTCTTGCACCTTGACCGCCTCGAAGCAGCTCATTCAAGGCGCGCGCATAAGCTGACCTATGCTCTACTTGACAGGTCGAGGAGCTCATCGCAGCAGACGGCTTTATCCCTGAGCCTCTCATCAAGGTAAGCTTGTGACCCCCTCCTTCTCGACCTCGGCTCTTCCGAACTGACTCTTCTCACTTTTCCTTCATTCCTCCCTCCTTCCGTACGTCTACTCGCACAGTCCGAGGTTGCATGGTTCTACTCGTCTCTTGGGATCGACGACGGGCTCTTCCAGCTCGAATCAGTCGAGACGATCGCCGACTACATCACCTCCCTCTA
The DNA here is from genome assembly GCA_002917775.1 of Glaciozyma antarctica PI12. Classification (NCBI taxonomy): domain Eukaryota; kingdom Fungi; phylum Basidiomycota; class Microbotryomycetes; order Kriegeriales; family Camptobasidiaceae; genus Glaciozyma; species Glaciozyma antarctica. Next base: position 481,969 of record KZ627146.1, on the reverse strand, counting down.
CGGAGCCAAGATCAGTGCGGCGAGCAACCACCAGGAGTACCTAGAGATCAAGCTCCAGAAGGAGACCGAGGTAAGCTGCCCTCCGCACGTTTCTATCGATACCTCTCGAGTCCTGACGCCCACTCGCAGACCTCCGCCGTCTTTATCTTCACGTCTCCTCCTGGAGTCAGCTTGGCCGAGGGACCTCAGTACGAGCAGCTCATCGACGCCAAGTACCTCGATGCGTCCAACCCAACGAGCGCATGGCGCCTCGAGTCGTACCGCGCTCCTGGCAACGCCAACCCGACCGCCAACTCGACCGTTCAGCAGCTCCGTTGCTACTTCCTCTCCAAGTGCAACTTCGCTACGCCTCCCGGTCCTGTCGACCCCAAAGCTCCCGTCGACATTCGTGCGATCGCCGACAAGACGTTCCTCGAGAAGGCGACTCCCGAGACGCTCCAGATCTACTCCGACATCATGCAGGAGGCTCTCCAGAGGTTCGTGTTCTATGCAAGTGTACAGGAGAGCTTGGAGCTGATGCATGACACAGGATGGGACCCGTCGTCACCGCCTACGAGGTCGAGGGATCTCGCGAACGCCGCGTCGTTATCGGCTACAAGGCTGGAGGAACCAAGTCGTTCTTCTCTGCGCTTTCCGACCTTTACCGTAAGCACCTCTCAGTGTTGTTACTGTGTGCAGCTGGCTAACTCGTCGAATATTGCAGACTCGTATAACTTCTACAGCACGCGCAAATACGTCGAGTCGTTCGCCAACGGAATTACGATCATCTGCATCTACCTTCACCCTCTTGCCGGACCTCCCGTCGAGGCCAGCATCCTCCAGATCATCAAGGAGACCTCTCTTATCTGTACGTTGTCGTCACTTGACTCGAAACCCGTTCCGCCTCTGACCCCGCCTTCGCACCAGACGTCCTCCCAAACAACCCTCTCTTCTGCCCCACCTCCAAGCTCAGCGTGCAAGAGGCCGCCTACGCGTACTCGGGATGGATCTTCGCTCAGCACTTCCTTAACCGTCTCGGTCCTGCGTACGCTGCGCTCAAGGACCTCCTCAACGAGGAGGACACTGCGCAGGCCGCTGTTCTCTCCGACATCAGGGCTCGCTTCCGTCAGGAGACGTTCACCCGCGCTTCGATCCTCGAGGTTCTCCAGAGCTACCCTGAGATCGTGCGTCCTTCTCCAGCGTGCGGCTTTTGACGTTGCTGACGGCGGTATTCGCAGATTCGCCTCCTTTACATCTCCTTCGCGATGACCCACTACTACAGCGTTCACACGCCCAACCAGATCATGTACGCGTTCTTCTAAGTCGCTTTTAACGTCGCGCGCATTCCTGACGCCGTTACGCAGGCCTACGCTCTCCTACGCTCGCCTCAAGACCGGAGCCGTTCTCACCAACGAAGAGCTCCTCGACAAGATCAAGAAGACTGTCCTGAACAAGCACGATGCTCAGATCCTCGAGTCCTTCATCACCTTCAACAAGGCCATTCTCAAGACCAACTTCTTTACGCGAGTTTCGATTCGTCCACTTCGCGCGAACGGAAGCTCACCCACCTCGCAGCCCCACCAAGGTCGCCATCTCCTACCGCCTCGACCCCGCCTTCCTCCCCGCCTCCGAGTACCCTCTCCCCGCTTACGGCCTCTTCATGGTCGTCGGCAACGAGTTCCGCGGCTTCCACCTTCGTTTCAAGGACGTCGCTCGTGGAGGTATCCGTATCGTCTCATCAAGGAACCGCGAGGCGTACAGCATCAACGCTCGTGCTCTCTTTGACGAGAACTACGGACTCGCTTCGACTCAGGCGCTCAAGAACAAGGTCCGTCGTTCGCTCTTGCCGTGGGTAGTGCCAGCTCGCTGACGACCTCCCTACGCTAGGATATCCCTGAAGGCGGAAGCAAGGGTGTCATCCTCCCTGATCTCGGAGCCTCTCCTCGTCAAGCGTTCGAGAAGTACGTCGACTCGATTATCGACCTCCTCATCCCTGGTCGCACGCCCGGCATCAAGGAGTCCATCGTGGATCTTTACAAGAAGGAGGAGATTGTGAGTCTCGCTCCCTTTCCAGACTGGTGTGCGAGGCTGACCTTTGCGCTCGCAGCTCTTCCTTGGACCTGATGAGGGAACCGCCGAGATGATGGACTGGGCTGCTAGTGCGTTGCCCTTTCGCAGCTACGACAGCGAAGCATACAGCATACTGATTCGCCGCTCTCTTCTCAGCCCACGCTCGCAGCCGCGGTGCTCCCTGGTGGAAGTCGTTCTCGACGGGCAAGACGGCCTCGACTCACGGTGGAATCCCTCACGACGCGTGCGTCCTCTCCTGTCCTCGCTGGCGCGCTTCGACTAACGCCCGTCTGCAGCTTCGGAATGACTTCCCTGTCGGTTCGCGCTTACACGACTGGAATCTACCGCCAGCTCGGCCTCAAGGAGGAGGAGGTGACCAAGGTTCAGACTGGTGGCCCTGATGGGGATCTCGGATCCAGTGCGTCCTTCCTCGTTTGCCCTGAACGGAGCTCAACTGACGATGACCTCGCAGACGAGATTCTCCTCAGCAAGGACAAGACCATCACGTACGTCGCACATCGACCTCGTTCCAGCGTTCTATTCTGACCCCGCGCAGGATCATCGACGGTTCGGGAACGATTCACGACCCTGTTGGACTTGACCGCGCCGAGCTCATCCGCCTCGCCAAGCTCAGGACGACCATCTCCAACTTTGACCTCAGCAAGCTCAGCAAGGACGGTTACCGCGTTCTCGTCGACGACCGCGACCTCGTCCTTCCTTGTTCGTCTCTCCTCCTCACCTCGTTCGACGTCACTCATCGTCTCGTGCAGCTGGAGAAGTCGTCGCGGACGGAACCGACTTCCGCAACGGTGCTCACTTCCGCTACAAGGCCGATATCCTCGTGCCTTGCGGAGGACGTCCCGAGTCGGTCAACGTTACCAACGTTTCCAAGCTCTGGGACGCCGAGGGAGTTACCAACTTCAAGTACCTCGTCGAGGGTGCCAACCTCTTTGTCACTCAACCCGCTCGCCTTGCGCTCGAGAAGAAGGGTGTCATCCTGTGCGTTCCTTCGCTTCGATTTCGAGCCTTCACTGACGACATTTGCGCGCAGCTACCGCGATTCGAGTTCCAACAAGGGTGGAGTTACCAGTTCGTCGTTGGAGGTTCTCGCCGGCATGGGTCTCAGCGACGAGGAGTTCATCGAGCTCATGACTTCTCCCAAGGGCGACAGTGAGTCTCCTTTCTGTCTCCCTTTCGTTCGATGCTGAGCGCTGTCCCTGTAGACTCGTTCAGCGACTTCTACCTCAACTACACTCGCGATATCCAGCGTGTCATCTCCGCCAACGCTACTGCCGAGGTACGCTCCCCCCTCGCTCGCTCCCTCGCTCCTACTGACCCCTCCTCACTAGTTCAAAACGATCTGGCAAGAACACGAGCGCACCGGCCGCGCCTTCACGATCCTCTCGGACCAACTCTCGCTCCGGCTCATCGAGCTCCAGAACTCGCTCGAGGAGAGTTCGCTGTACGAGGACCTCGAGCTACGGAAGCACGTTATCGCGCGCGCTGTTCCTCCGACTTTGCTCGCCGAGGTCGGGCTTGAGAAGCTCATGCAGCGCCTCCCGGCTTCGTACGCTCTTTCCGTCTTTGCGTCTTACGTCGCTTCGGTGAGTCCTCCTTTCGTTGCGTTCGTTCGAGCTGGGCTGATGAGGATTCGTATAGCGTTACATCTACAAGTACGGACTGCAGGCGACGAGCGTAGACTTCTACAACTTCCTCACGGCGCTTCACCAGCAGTAGAGTTGGGCAGTCGGTTAGACGGGGCGAGGGGGACGAGGGAACAAGGACTTTTGAGCAATGGGATTGGGGAGCGTTTCGGAAGATTGGCAAGTTTAACAGGCTGCCGTACTCGTGCGAGGATCTGGCGAAGAGAGAGCTTGAGGATATCGAGAGCGAAGTTGGCCAGGCTGATCGAGAGCGCGAAGCTGTTCGCCCGCGAGACGGTCTTGGTGCTCTTCCTCCTTCCATCTCCTCACCTCTCCTCCCCCGTGCTCTCGTGCTTCAGGAACAAGTACAGCACGCTCAGTCTCCCTCTAGAAACACTCCAACTTGCACGCCGTCGCGTTCCCCTCCAAGAGTGAGCCACGTCCAACGCCCTCCCCTCCGTCCGCACTGACACCCCCTCCTGCCCCAGTGGACTTCATCCTGTCCTCCGTCGAGTCGCTCACTAAGCAAGCTAGCGAGATCACCATGTACGACGTCAAGGTGCGCCGTCCTCTCCCACGTCTCTTCGCCTCGAGCTAACCCTCGCCGGCCTGCAGTCCGCCGTCAACAAGGCCAAGGCGATGGTGCTCAACCTCAGTGAGATCGAGACCAAGGTCAGGGAGGCGACGAACGACGATGCTTGGTGCGTGGCTTGGAGCGTGGTGGAGGTGGCAGCGCTAACCGTCGCCGACACGTTCTCGCAGGGGAGCAAGCTCGACGGTGATGCAAGAGATTGCGCAAGAGTGAGTGCCATTCTAGAGGATGTATGTCAAGGCAGAGCTGACCCTAGGACTCTGACCCAGCACGTTCAACTTGTAAGTCCGGACGCTGGTTCGTGACCGACCCCCTCAGCTCACCCCGCCTCCTTCCACAGCCAGCTGTTCAACGAGATCATGCCCACCATTTACGGACGCTTTACGGAGAAGGAGGCGAGGCAATGGCGCCAGATCTACAAGGCGCTCGTCCTGCTCGAGTGGGTCCCCTCCTCACCTCCGCCGCGAGATGTAGCTGACCCGCGACCTTCCAGGTACCTCGTCAAGAACGGCTCGGAGCGCGTTATTGACGATGCGAGGACTCACTTGAGTCTCATCAAGGTCCTGCGCAACTTCCACTACACGGACGAGAACGGCAAGGACCAGGGCATCAACGGTGCGTTGAGCTGAGGAACGTCTCCTGGGGTTCGTGACTGACGGTTCTGCAGTGCGTAACCGGTCTCGTGAGCTTGCAGAGCTCCTTTCGGATCTGGACAAGGTGCGGCAAGAGCGTCGCAAGGCCAAGGCGAACCGCAACAAGTACACGGGAGTCGGAAACGATGGATCGGGAGGAGGGGGAGGACCTAGCTTCCAGTCGGCTAGTGGCTCGCGATACGGAGGGTTTGGAAGTCACTCCTACTCGGAGGCATCTGGTGCGTCTCGGTCGTGAGGGTTATGGGGGGTGAAGCTGACTTCTGCGATTCGAATAGGTGGAGGAAGTGGCAGTGGGAGTGGAGGAGGAGGACGCTCGTCCAGCTTCCAGGATTCGAGCAGTCGAGCTGCCGATTTCGAGGAGTACGACGCGGGAGATTGGGAGGATGGCGACCGCCGGGGCAACGACGTCGTCGAGAGCCGCTCGTCGCACAAGGCACTCCCCTCCCGCACGGCTTCAAAGCCCACTCCTGCGACACCCAAGCCGGAACCTCCCAAGGCACCGGAGGTCAACTTGTTCGACTTTGACGACGACGAGCAACAGTCGGCGCCGGCGCCGGCTCAGTTTGGTGGCTTTGCTGCTCCCGCTGCCAGCACCGAGGGTGAGCTCTCTCCCTCTTCATTTCCGCAAGCACTTCTTACTGACTTGCTCCTTTCTCTGCGCCCAGACGACTTTGACGACTTCCAATCCGCACCCACTCCCGCCGCCGCCGCACCCTCGGCTCACCAGAACGTCTTTGACCTGCTCAAGGCCAAGCCCCTCCCCGTTCCGCCCCTCCCCGCTCCTCTTTCCCCCGCCGCCTCTGCCAGCCCTTCGTACCAGCAGGCGATCCCCGGCTACGCGCCCATGCAGGCCCAACCCCGCCCTCCTATGCAGCAGCAGCAATCAGGCTCCTACTAATCAGCCTCCTACCGCACCACCCCCACTCCCGCCGCCTCGAAGCCGGCATCCGACTTCTCCGACCTGTTCTCGTCCTTTGGAGGCGCGGCATCGACGCCGTCGTCGTCTGGGCAGCAGGGAGCGACGGGACCAAAGCTTACGATGGGAGAGCTGGCTGCGCAGGCGCGGCAGAAGCAGCTCTTTGGGGCGACTGGGTCGGGTGCGGGACAGCAGGCGCAGAATGGAGGAGGGTGGGACTCGCTTTTGTGAGCGATGGACCCGAGAGGGGTGGCTGCAACACACGTTTATTTGGTTCGGGCTCAGCGTTTTCGTCTTGAGAATACGGTAGAGACCAAGAGCTATTAGCACTGTCCTGAACCTGGAGAGAGCGTTTGATCGCAATCGTCGCAGCGTTCAAGCCAGGCGGGAGCCCCAAGGCACACGCGCCCAAGTCCCCTTTCACTTCTACCGTTCGCTAGATTCCCTTCTCTCCTCCTCGCCCAGCATGAGTACGAGCGCTACGACCAAGGAGCGGGACGCCATCTTCACCGTCCTTCGCGCGCAGAAGAGCAACAAGGCAAGTCGAGGCTGGGTCCCCCTTGCCACGTCCTGTCGCCCTGGCGCTAACTCACTCGCCACAGATGTGCGTCGACTGCCACGCCAAGAACCCGACTTGGGCTTCCGTTACGTTCGGAGTCTATATCTGCCTCGATTGCTCCAGCCACCACAGGAACGCTGGCGTGCACATCACCTTCGTTAGGTGAGGCCCTCCGCTCCTGCCCAAGGGAGGCCTAGCTGACGTTCGCGCTTCCCTCCTTGTTTCTGTGCAGGTCTACCAACCTCGACGTGTGGTCTTGGACGCAGCTCCGAGTGATGAAGGTCGGAGGGAACGCTTCGTTCGCAGACTTCCTCGTCCGCCATCCGGGATCTCATTCGTACGGCTCGTCCGACATCAAGGACAAGTACTCGAGCCGCGCAGCAGTTCTCTACAAGGAGGAGCTTCAAAAGCGCGTGCTGGCGGACGAGCAGCAGTTCGGCAAGGGCAAGGTCCACGTCGACGGAGTCGCGACCGACAAGTCAGTTGCTCCCAAAACCGACGCCGACTTCTTCGACACCTGGGACGTGCCGCCAAGACCCCTAGACCCCTGCCGCTACTCCTTCTACCACCTCTCCCCTCATTTCGTTCGGCCTTTCCCCCGCCAACACTCCCCTCAGCTCCCGCCCGACCACTCCTCGCATCCCCTCTCCGGCTCCCACCCCCGCTCCCGCCATCGCACGCACCGTCACCTCCTCCTCCCTCCGCACTGGCACCACCAGCTCGACGACCTCGACCGCTCGCCCGAAAACTACTCTCGGAGCGCGCACGACTTCGTCCATCGGAGCCACTGCGGGACGAGGGAAGCTGGGAGTCAAAAAGGGCGGCGTGGTCAACTTTGAAGAGGCGGAGCGGAAGGCGAATCGGGATGAGGATCGGATCAAGCGGCTCGGGTACGATTCGCGCAAGGAGCAAGAGGCTGCTGCTGCCGCCGCTGCGATCAAGCCTTCCGCTAGCTCGACCGCCGCTTCGGGGTCGATGAATGGGAACGGACATGCGAAGAAAGAAAGTGTGGATACGGAGCGTTTGGGGATGGGGATCAAGAGGCTTGGGTTTGGACAGACGACGGGGATGAGTGGGGAGCAGGCGGCGAAGGAGGCGGCGGCGGCGGCCAAGGCTGCTACTCGTCGGGCGAATGGATACGATGATGAGCCGGGTACGTAACTTCCTGCTGTTGCTCGAGTGGAAGCTAACGCGCGGGATCTGCAGTCGCGAACTCGGACTACGCTCGCAAGACGTTTGGGAACCAGAAGGGTACGTCGCTGCGTCGACCGGAGGAGATCCTGCGGCAGCTGACCTTTGTTCAACAGGCATCTCGTCAGACCAGTACCACCAGACGGGCGCGTACGATGCCAACTCGGCGAGGGAGGCGCAGAGCCGGCTCGCATCCTTCAACGGCGCGACTTCCATCTCGAGCAAGTAAGTCGTCCCGCTATCGTATCTTCATCTTGCATAGCTGACGACCTCCAGCCAATACTACGGACGCAGCGAGGAAGAGTCCGAGGCGATGGAGGAGAGCATTCTCTCGGCGAACGGTTTTGGCGGTCTCGAGGCGGGAGCACGGGACGCGGTTCGTGCGATCATGGACCAGACGGGTATTGAGGATGTCGAGAGCTTGCAGGGAGCGTTGAGACAGGGAGCTCTGAAGGTGAGTCGTCGCTGCCGAAACTCTGCACGGCGGGTCGCTGACGTTTGGGACTGCAGCTGAGCGACCTGCTCGCTCGATATGCGTAGGAAATGCGAGGTGGATCGCGGGCAGGAGGAGGATTGCTTTCAGAGGGTAGATGGGACGACAGGGAATGCATAACGACGTGTGATTTACAGCTACGAGCTCCGCTACTGCAGGAGTTTCTCAATCACCTCGTCCTCGCCAACCTTCCCCGTCCCTCGATAGTTCAAGCTCTTGAGCACGCCCACGACGGTCGCTCGTGCGAATCCCATCGACTCGAAACTGCGAGGTAGACGTGAGCTGCGAAGGAGGGAACGGGGATAGGAGAAGACGCACTGCTCGACGTCCTTCTTCTCCAGTCCTGCGAGCGCGATATCACTCTCGTCCTCCACCACCTTTGACTCCCCCTTGGCGTAGACCTGCACACCTCATCAGCTCACTCCTCCCGACGACTCTCCAGCTCCCTCACCTCTGTCCAATATTTCGCAGTGCTCTCAAACGACGCCCGATCGCTGAGGAAGTGCTTTGCCACCTCGGCGTCTTGCGGATCTGAAGGTTCAGGCGAAGAGAGGAGAGACTGCAAGCTGCAGAGCGTGGTGCGGACTGTGAGGACAGGAGACCATCTGCGGGGTACAAGTTCATCAGCTCCCTCCCTCCCAGCGTCCTGGAAGAGCGCACGCACCCCACTCCGAGCGTATCAAGACAGATGAACCCCGTCTGACTGCTCACGTTCGGGTGATACACCTGCAACCAAAAGGAGGTGAGCTCCACCGCTTACGTCCTCCTCTGGCTCGCCACACCTTTGTAATGAACTTCATCTTCAACGGCGAGAAGGGATAGCGTTCCGGTACCTCGATATTGACCTGTTAGCACCGACGTCAGCTAAGCCCGCACTCGAGGAGTGTGCCAAAGAGCTCGCCTCGAATCGTCCTCCCTCGTACGGCGTTCCTGCTCTCGTTCATGAGCTCAGCTCACGCGGTAAAGGAGTAGGAACGAACCTGTGGGGCCAGGGAAGCTACCGACGAGGTGGTCCATCGTCCCGTCCACACTCTCGACTCTGAGGCCGGACGACTGGTCCTTGAGGCACTCTGCCAGCTCGCGGCCTGTGCTCTTCCGCCGTTAGCTCTTGCTCTGAGGTGTATTGGGTGGTGAGTTGACCTAGGCGTTTGTTCCGAGCGTCTGACATGAGTTGTAGGAGGAAGAGAAGCGAGGAGGAATCGCGCTGCTTTCGATGTTCCTCTAATGCAGTTGCAAGTCTCTAAATCAAGCTACCAGGGCCATTATGACTTCGTCGAACCAGCCTGCGAAGCCACCTGGAACAACCTAAGCGCCTCCTTCGCCTTGCCACTCTTAATACTCTCCCTGGCGCGCCTGACTCCATCCAGCGGATCACTAGCGACGCCCGCGACGACGAGCAAAGCCGCCGTATTGAGGACGACAAAGTTCTCGATCGGGTTGTCGAGAGGGAGGAGGCCGTCGAGGAGGTCGATAAGGGTCGCTGCGTTCTCGGAGGGAGAACCACCGACGACGGAGGAGATGGGGTTCGAGGGGAGGCCGAAGGTTGCTGGCGAGACGTTGGTTTCGGTGATGAGGCCATCTCGAAGGTCCCAGACCTAGTTACAGTCGTCAGCTCGTGATCAGGGAGAGAGAGAGAGGAGCGACGTACGTGCGTGAGTCCCGCTGGACTAATCTCATCGAGTCCCTCGGCTCCGCACACGACCCAAGCCCTCTTCACCCCCGTCATCCTCAACGCCTCGGCAAAAATAGGTCCCAGCGACCTCGAATGCACTCCCACAATCATCGCCTCCGGTCTCGCAGGGTTGATCAAAGGTCCCAGCGCATTGAACACGGTCGGGAACGCGATGGAGCGACGCACGGGCGCGACGCGCACCATTGCTGGGTGGTAGTTTGGAGCGTAGAGGAAGAGGAAGGGAGAGGTTTCGGCGACGAGGGACATGGAGGAGGCGGGGAGAGTGGTGATGGGGCAATTGAGGGAGAGGAGGATGTCGGCGGAACCAGAGGACGAGGTGGCGGCTTTGTTGCCGTGCTGTTCGGAGTCTGTCAGCGAAGCTCGTGCAGCTCTAGGCTACGACGTACCTTGTAAACCCGGCACCCAGCGCCAGCAGCTACGATCCCAGCAGTCGTAGACACATTGAACGTGTTCTGACCATCCCCTCCCGTTCCAACGATATCACAAATCGGTCCCTCCATCTTGTTCCCGACATCCACCCCCAGCGCATGCATCTGCATAACTGCCGCGCACTCGGCCACCACCTCCGCCTCCCCATCTTTGCCCGTCAAATGAAGCGCCGCTAGGAAAGCCCCGATTTGCGATGGGAGAGCACCGTCTGCTGCTGCGAGGTGGTAGAAGGATAGTCGGACGTCCGAGAGGGTGAAAGAGGTGGGAGAGGTGACGAGCTTCTTGAGGAGGGGAGTAAAGGACTCGGGAGTGTAGAGGCGTGAGTCATGGAGGGGGGGAGTGGGGGGGCGCGAGACGTCGATGCTGCACGCGGGGGGTGAGGTGAGCTCGAGCGGAGGTACAGGGGAGCTGGGAAGCAGCTTACTCGATCATTGCGGTCGCCATCTTGGGCGGGGATCTTGAGGCGGGGAGTTGAGGCGGAGGCGGCGCAACGCCTTTGGATTTCTCCAAGTTGGAACGGAACTTGCAGCGTCGAGTGTTCTCTTTCAGCTCGCGAAGTTGATGCTGTCTTGTCTAAGCGGCGTACAAGCAAAGCAGCGGCGAAGCAGAAGGCACGCGGCGCACACAACGAGAGTGACCCCAAAGAGCTGCAGAAGCAAGCGGCCTCTCTCACTCTCCCTCAAGTCCCTCCCCAGTCTCAACGATTCTGTGTAAAGCATGCTCGCATGCAAGTATCGCCATAAACCCCTATTCCATGCTCCGTTCAAGCCTCAATCGCCGCGATCTGAGCCTCCTGGTGGTGGATGGGAGTCTTGAAGTCCTCCGCCTTGGGGACCTCAGCTCCGAGAGGCCTAAGGACGACCTCGATGTGGCAAGGGTGTCCTGCGTACGAACGTCAGCTACGAGTGCGCCAAAGATGCTGAGGAAGGGAGCGTACCCTGGTAAGGGTTGATACGTCCATGGGCGCGGTAAGTCCTCCGACGGGTCTTGGGTGCCTGGTTGATGTTGATCGAGGCGACTACGACGTGGAGAAGAGGGTTAGGAGGTGGTCGAGGCGGAGGATGGAGAGGTAAACGCACTCTCAAGCTCGTTGATGTCGAGTCCGTTGACCTCGGCGTTGGACTGGGCGTTCTTCAAGAGACCAAGGAGGAACTTGGCCTGTAGCGCGCGTTCGTCAGCACGGTCGAAAGAGAGTGTAATGGGACAGGACGCACCGACTTGACGGGCCAGCGACCCTGGACGACACCAAAGTGCTTCGCCTGGGCGGTACGGCCAACGGCTCCGTTGTGGCGACGGAAAGGCACGCACTGCTTGTGCGTCTGCACATCCTCAAGGTACGAGATCGCCTTGGCGAGCTCGAAGTTGTGGACAGCAGCTGCGGTCTCGCTGCATCATGACTTGAGGTCAGCAAACGCCCTCTCCTCTCCTTCAGCGATCCAGCGCACCGGGTGTTCTTGAAGTGCACACGGAGGTAGGTGCCCTTGCTGATACCGACGGCCTTGCGGTCCGCAATCATTTGAGACTGGGCGTACTTCCCCTGTGAACGAGTCGAGGTTAGCTGGCGTCCGCTTCGTTTCTGGTCCTGCTGAGCTGTGCGCCCAGTCGTCCTTCCCACAGAGCAAGCGGTAGGTGTCGTCCCTTTGTCCCTCAACCTCGTCGGATCAAGGCCTCCCCGTCGTCGTCGCTGTCGTCCGATCCTTCTTCGTCTACTGCTCCCTCCACACCTCCGTGATGCCTCCAGCTCCCACGCAGCCACGGCACAGCGTTCTCTCATCCTTTAACGTGTTCCCCATCCTCCGTGCTCCATCCCCTAGGCCTCCCTCGTTGAGCCAAAGCTCTGTCGCAAAATCGTTCCGGGGGGGAGAGTCGAGGGTCGGGCGTGGATGGGGAGGTGAATGGCGGTACCGAGTGCGGCGGCAGAGCAGAGTAGTCCGACGGTGAGCTTGGTCTTACCATTTTATCTTCTTGATGTCGAGTCGGAGAGGAGAGAACACGAGGAGGAGCGACGACCTGGAATTTCGCCCCAGCCAAAGTTGCATTCTTTTCATTTAATTTTCGCGGTACTTTTAATTTCTTGGCTTAGCTACTTGCACTGAGAGAGGGACAGGGGGCGACACTCCTCTCTCTCCTCCTCCTTCCTCGTCTCGAAGGGAAGAGACGACACGAGGATGGACGTGGGTTCGAATCAGAGCACAAGTAGACTCACTCCAACTCAACTCGATCCAACAACTTCGACCAACGAACTGGACGACCTTAGGAACCAACTCGCACTCGAACGATCAATAGCAGTGGGAGCAGAGAACCTCCTGCACGTATTCGACAACGACTCTGAAGGAACAGAGGAGCTCAGGAACCAGGTCGAGGACGAGCTTCAAGCCGCCAACGCTCGAATCGCCGACCTCGTCTCCCTCCTCGCCGAAGCCGAAGGTGCGTCCGAGGCGTACACACAGGACAGTGGGAGAGAAGGGAGCTAACCGTGCCATTACAGCTGCAGCAGAAGAACCGGCGGACCCCCTAGAGCCGCCGCAACTCCTCCCCAGCACGCTCTCATCGCGTGTCGCCTCCCCGCACACTGAGCAGCCGCCCGTCCCTCCGACTAGTCTTCCAAACGGAGGTGAGTGCTCTTTTGACGGGCGTACGAGGAGCTCCAAGCTGAACAGTCCGCCTTCATAGACAGCTTTGGCCCCACCTTCGAGCTCGTCCTCACTCTCCTCCAACGCCTCGATGAGCTCCAAGACGCGGTCGAGAAGATCCGTTCCATGGACACGATCGTCGCTGCCGTCAACCGCCAGCTCCGCATCAAGTACGAGCTCAAGCTAGAGGACGTCTTGCCAAGGTACGCGAGGGACGAGGAGGAGGAGACGTTCGGGCTGGCAGCTGACGCCTCGAGTGCAGTATCATGGGCTGCTTGGGGGACGACGCAGGCAAGGATGTACGAGCTTCGGCGTATCGACTTCTTCGACATCTCATCGTCGACCAGCACGACGTCAACCAGCTCCAGACGCGCTGTTTCGACTTGTTTCTAGTGCGGTGCGTCTTCCCGAGCTCCCCTCTCCCTCAACCCCAGCTCACTCGTCCCTCATTTACAGCTCATTATCGAGAGACCACAAGTTCGAAGTCGAAAAAGAGCAAGCCCTGCGTCTCGTCCGCCTGCTCCTTTCCCTGCCCGACGCAGACCGTCCTGTCCCTCCCTCCGTCATTCGCACCATTGTCGCTCTCGCAGAAAACACGGAGGAGAAGCTACGTCTAGCAAGCCTCGAGACCTTGGGCGAACTTCGTGCGTTTTCCACTCGCGCCTCTCGGAATTCGCGCTGATTTGCGCACTCCTAGTCATTCGCGATATCGCCCTCCTTGTGAGCGCAGAAGGCCTTCGAGTCGTCCTTCAGGCGCTTTCGGATGGACCGCACGATCTTTCACCTTTCCTGGCGATGGGCTTCCTCTGCGTCATGGACAAGCCAGGCACGCGACAGTTCCTGCGACCCGGCGTTGACATCGAGGTGGGTCCTTCGCTTCGTCTGGCTTCCCGTTTGGAGCTGATGCGATTCGGCGTTGTAGATCGTGCTGGCAGGCTTCACGGAGATTCAGGGCAAGGGCAGTGCGCAGGAGGAACGCGTGCGGGCGAGTGCGAAGATCATCACTCATTTCCTGCAGTCCTGGAGTGGTGCGTTCTTTATCTCGCCTGGATTGATCAAGCTGACCCTCCCGTACAGGACTGATGTATCTGAGCCTGAACGGTCGGCAAGCACTGGTTTCGCTGGTCGACTCACTCAAATCTCCGTCAAAGACAGTTCGGGTTCGTCGTATCGCGCTCGCTGCGTGACCTGAGCTAACCTCGCTGATCGCCAGGAATCTCTACTCGATACGTTCATCAACATCTTCAACGTCAAGACTCCAGCGTGGTACTCGTCCTTCCTTTCGGGGAACCGCATCACCTGTGAGCCTACTGCGACGAAGCCGTGCTCGACTTCGCACTGATTCGCTTTCTTGTAGACTACAACCCTCAACCATCTGGGTATCCTTCGCCCGGCTTCAGCTCAACCCCAACCGCCGACAAGACCAACTTGATCGACCAGTACCTCGCCGTCTTGCTGCTCGTGTTCATCGACGCTGGACTGCTCGAGGTGAGTTCGGGCGGCAGGCGTTTGACGGCGTTCGCTGAGTGCGCTCCCTAGGCACTCGTCGCCGTTGCCACAGGCCCCAAGGACGCCTCCTCGGCTCGCAAGGTCTCGCTCCTGATCGGCGAAATCCTCCAACTGTCAAATCGCGTTCTCCCGTTGTCCTACGCCACGCGAGTGCAGGTACGTTCTCGCACTGAGCTTCCTAAAAGACTCGACTGCTGATTCGGCCCGCTCCACAGGCTCTCCCAGGTCTCTTCAGCCTCGTTTCGTCGTTCGACACCAGCGACGCTCGTCTGGCCGCTACGTCGACCCTAAGCGCTGTCGACAGCCTACACCGGAACCGCGACCGTCTCCAATCCGCGCCCTCAGAAGACTATCGACCTCGGTGCGCTCCATCGGTCTCCCCAACTCTTCTCAAGTTCTGAACCCTCCCGCAGCGCCAACTCGAATGACGACCCACTCGCCCGAGGTCAACGACAAGTCGAGACCGCCAAAATCCGCATGGGGATGCAAATCGACGACGCGCATTTCCGTAACCTCCTCCTCGAGACGCAGGTCCTCAATACCAAGGACCATACGCGTTGGGCTTTTGAGATCCTCACGGAACTTCTTGAGGGACCTCTGCTGGCGCCGAAACGACTGGATGAGGCTATGCGGGCGAGCAAGTTCATGCGAAGGCTGTTAGGGTTCTTCCATCCGTTTAGCTATCGGTATTCGGATACGAAACGGTCGGCGGTGAGTCGATTTCTCGTGTGCTTGGGTTGGGACTGATGCTCGCGCAGAATACGGTCAAGTACACGAAGCTCGGGTGCACGATCATCACCACCCTGCCTCGACGGCCTGCGACGGCGTGCGCTACCTCTCCGAGGACAAGCTCCTTCGCCAAATCGCCGACTGCCTCGTCCAACTCGATCCCGTGAGTCTCTTCGCCACCTCAGTCTCTCTCGCGAGAACTGACTCGTTTGCAGCTGAGCGCATCTCCCGCCTCCGAAGTCCTGTTCTCAAAGCACCGATTGGAGACGACGCTTGCTTTGGGCTATTTCGAGATGCTGGGAGTTTTAACCAAGTCTCCCGAAGGTGTTCGGTACGTCCTTCTCGCTGCTCGAAGTCCAGGTCGCTGACGAGGCGAACGACAGGCTGTTGGACCAGTTCAAGATCTTTACGTCGTTCTACCGGATTAGCGAGCTGAGGAGTCGCGAGGACCTTATCAAGGCTATCATTGAGAATGCCGACTACACTCTGTGAGTACACGAGACGCTTGGACTGAGCTCTCCTAACGTTCCGCGCGCAGGGACGGCCACACGCGTGTCTTCCTCTCCAAAGCCCTCACCTCGAGTTACAAGGTCCGTTCCTCCTCTCTCTCCCCCTTTACTTCGCTCACTCCGCCCTCACAGCACGTCCGCATCTTTGCAACGCAGCACCTCGCGCACCTCAGTCGCTCCTCCCCCGTCGCACAAGAATGGCAAATCCGTCTCCTCCTAACGCAGTTGTACGACCCTTCGCCCGAGGTCTGTGGGCTCGTGGTGAGGGTGTTGGAGGAGGCGTGTAGGGAGTTGGAGACGCTCGAGTTGGTGGTGCAGATGAGGCCTTCGTTGGATCATTTGGGAGAGGTGGGGACGGTGTTGCTTACGAGGTGAGTTGGCGTTCATTTTATCGTTGCTGAGGGTTGCTGAGCGGGCTTTGGAACAGGTTCTTGTCGACGTCGATTGGGGTGCGATACCTTCATGAGATCGAGTTTATCGAACGCGAGTTGGAAGACTGGTTCAACGTGAGCTTCTTGCGCCTCAACGAAGGACCTTCACTGACGCACCGAGGGCGTCAGGAGCGCAACCTGACCTACGTCGTTCAACTGGAGCTTCAACTCGCCTCGGCCTTCGCAGGCGACTCGTCTACCTACGGCTCGAGGTAAGTCCCGCGAGCCACGCCGCTCCCTCCTGCTGACCGATTCGCCACAGTGGCTCTTTCGATGGAACCGCTCCTCCGCATTTCTACGGCGAGCTCGTCAAGACGGACGAAGGATGCGACATGCTCGAGGAGAGCGGACACTTTCCCGAATTCGCCGACTTTATTCGACAGCATGGCCTCGAGGATTTTGATACCGACATCATCGACAAGCTCAAAAGTGTGTTGTGGGCTGTCGTACGTTCTTCTTTTGGCGTGGAGGCACGCGGGCTGACGAGATAAGCAGGGGCATATCGGAGCGTCGCCGGGAGGGCTGCCGTTCTTGGAGGAGGAGTACATCGTTCAGTGTATCGTTGAGATTGCCGAGGACTCACCCGTTTACTCTCTCCGAGGGTGAGTTCGCCCAACCTTTAAGAGATCGTTCGCTGACCTGGGTTCGCGCGGCAGAACGGCGTGCTTTGCCCTCGGACTGATCTCGTCGACGCTTGAGGGAGCTGAGATCCTCGAAGAGCTAGGCTGGGAGAGCGTCTGTACTCCCCTCGGCGGTTCGACAGGCCTCTGCGTCCCCATCCGGATCGGGAGCTTCATCGACGTGCGTCCTCCCCTGCCTCCCTCGCTCTCCCCACTGACGCTCCCTCGCAGACCCCCGCTTGGGAACCTCCACCTCTCGAAATTCCCGAATCTCTCCTCCTCGTCTCCCCCTCCAACCACCTCGAAGTCGAAGCTCTCACCGCTTTCGCCAATCTCAGCAACCACATCCTCGCGACCAAAGCTTCGAAAACTCTCGCTCGGCTGAAAGGACGACATCGGGATCTGTTCTCGTCACCGACTCTCTACTACCGCGCCCTCGAGATGCTCGCGAATCACCATTACCGCCTCGCGGTGCGGCGGTACATTATCGAGCTGTTCGACGTCGCGTTGGACGACCGAACAGCGTTGGAGATTATAAACGCTGGAGAGGAGCTCAAGGCGCGGCATGTCGAGGAGGAGACGGGGGTGGAGAAGATGGCGACGGTGGAGGTGATTCTGGAGGGGATTGAGGGAGAGTTTACGGACGATGAGTCGTCGTCGGGAGACGAAGAGGGAGTCACGGTGATGCCGTTGCAGATTCTCACTCCTTTGCTCACGGTGAGGGGGTTCATGCTTTAGTACCAGTATTATCATTAGCATCGTCGCACAATCCTTCGCAGGCCACCGCCTGCCACCGCTGGAAGAAGAGGAGGTCTAAGGTCTGCTGTTTTTTTGGCCGTCGTTTTTTCTCTCCGTCCCTTCTACTCCATCAGCACACGCGCCAGCCAAACAGCCCACCCAAGCTCGTCACCAGCTCACGTCAACAACCCCAGCCACTCCCCTCTTCCAACCGTCCCTCCACTCCCTCTCCAAATGCCGCCCAAACGCGGGCGCGGAGGCAAGAACGTCTCCTCAAATCGGGACGTTGGTGGTCGCCCAGCCAAGATCCGAAAGGTCAAGGAGGTGGTCTTTGACGAGGATGCTCGGAAGTGCGTGCTCTCTGCTTGGTGGGGTCGTGGGAGGTGCTGATGCGCGTTTGCGCAGAGAGTATCTTACGGGGTTTAGCAAGCGGAAGAAGGCGAGGGAGCTGGCGGTTAGGACCAAGGCTATTGATAGGGAGAGGGAGCGAGTAGGATGTGTCGAGGAGGGCTGTGAGTCGTGGCTGCCTGCTGGAGAGGGGAGGAAGCTGACTCGTTGGCGTCTTCGCAGCTACGAACTGAGCGCAAGGAACGCGCTGCGACAAACGTTCGTAACGCCCAAGAGCTCTACGGTGGTGAGTCCTACCCCCGCGTTCCTAGCGCGCAAAGCTAACGCCTGCCTTCAAAGATCCCGGCGACGGAGAGGAAGACGGCGCTTCCTCGGAGGATTCAGACGACGATCAGCCTCCCAAGGATCGTGCCGAAGCGGCCTATGAGACCTCGGACCTCATCACGACCGTCCTCGTCGAATCCTTCACCCTCTCCCGCTCGCCCACTCCCGACCGACACCCCTCTCGCTCGCCCGAACCCTACGAAGTCGACGAGGACGGCAAGGGGATGCAGAGTTCTCGTCCGTCGGGCGTGGAGAACGCCAAGAAGCGCGTGAGGAACAAGCCGCAGTATAGGCCTAAGATGACGCGGGAGGACAAGAGGGAGAGGGCGACGGGAGGGAAGCGGAAGAAGGCTGGGTTCTTGAAGGGGAACAGTGGGACGAAGGGGAAGGGGAACAAGGGGAGCACGGCGTAGAGGTGGTCCATGAGCAGCTTGGGTTACGTTCGAGGTTGGGTCCATACGCAGCGTCTGCTCCGGTGGCGTTCCTCTGCTCTCTCCGCGTCCCTGCTTCCTTTCTGAACAAAGTGGCTTCCTCCGCCAGCGCGAGTCGGAAGTTTGCTCTCGCTGACGATGCGCTGCTCTGGCTCAAGCCGACCCGAAGGAGCGATACTGCGCTCCTCGATAGACCGCCCTCGAGTGCGAAGCCCTTCGCTCCTTCCGCGCGCGCGAGGACGGCAATTCACTCTCCCTGAGACTTCAGTTTGTGAATGTACAACGCTTAGCAACCTCTCTGGAACCGGCGGAAAACCTCTCGACGCGAATGGCCTTGGGCCCTCTCCGCGCTGGAGCCCTGCGCGCGCGGACTCCGACGGGTTCCGTTCGTTCGCCTGAACGAGTTCTCTCCTGCTCGTCTCTGTTGCGCCTGGCGACTCTGTGTCCCTCTGCTCGACGGGAAGACGACCCACAGGCTGGATCAACCTTATCCGACGCAGATCCGGGACACGCGCGAAGTGAGACTGCCCCCCTTTCTCCTTCTTCCCGTCTCTCCCCCCCGCCGTCGCCTCCTCCGGCGGCCAAGCCACGCACACGAACTCTCCATTATCACTAACTTCCTCCCCAGCATGTCTCGCCCCGACTGGCAGCACGAGGAGGTGTGTGGGATGATCAAACTCTTTCCGGCGGGGTCGTTCGAAGGAATGGACGGCCGGGTGGTGCGCCAGCAGGTGCGCAAGCCCGAGAAGGAGGAGTGGGAGGGATTACAGGAATACTACTGTATCGAGAAGGGGCACCTGCTTGCCGAGACCTGTCGCGTTCTCCCAAGCGCTCTCGGTGCTCCCGCTGACCGCTCGCAACAGGGCCGACAAGCGGCTGTTTACGAATTCAAGCCCGAGCGCGGCCTTCGTGGTCATCGCTACCTTGCGATTAAGGTCGGAAGGGTTCCTGTGGACGGCGTAAGCCTCTCCTATGCGCATCGTCCCCCTGCACTCACTGCCGCTTCGCTCTTTCTCCAGGACAAATCGGCGCTGGAGCGAGAGTACAAACTCATGCAAGGCCTCAAAATCAAGTCTCCGTATCTCATGAAGTTGATCTTCTTTGTTTGCACGAGGGACTTCCAGATGATGGGCATGGAAAGGGGAACGAAGGTGCGTTTGCTTCCTCCCTCACCCTCCCCCTTCTTCCACTCCCGCCTTCACCACTCCCCGCCTCTTTGATTCGCAGCTCACGTTTTGCGCAAGACTGTCGCGCAGGACCTCGCTGTCAATGGACGGTACCCGATCGCGAAGCTCGTCAAATTCCTCGAGCACACCTCGAAGGGAATCGCTGTACGTCGCGCCTCCTTGTCTCTTTACAGCGCTCACCATTTCGCACAGGCTCTTCACGACGCCCACCTCGCTCACCGCGACCTCCAGACCAAGAACGTGATGATCTCGCGAACCGGTGATTTTGTCGTCTGCGACTTCGGCGCTACCTCTTCCGCGAAGTCCCTGTGAGTTCTTTCTTAGGTTCTCTGACGGAGAAAGCCTATGAACTTTTGCGCAGCTCCGCAGCTGGAACAGACGCTTTCCTCGCTCCCGAGGTCGTCTTTCGCCGAACCCATCGCAAGCTCCAGGCCGACCCGCTGTCGATCCTTCACCACACCCCCTACTCCTTCGGTACTCTGCCGCAGATTGGACACATTTTCAACGAAAGTTAAGGCTCGGGCGAGAAACTCATCGATGTCTTTAACTGAGGACAGATGCTGTGAGTTGAAGCAGCGCTTCGCACGGGATACAGCGATACTATCCTCTTTCCTCTCCCCGCTCAGCCTTTCCGCTGCTTCCAGAGCCCGGATCATCTTTCCCTGCCTCGCGTCACTCCCTGCGGAGGACGCACCCTCGGTCGCGTTCCTTCAGCACGCCGAGTTCTATCTCAAGTACGTAACGTCTCCTCATAGCAAGGGATCTACTGACGTCTCGTTACCAGTGAGTTCGAGAAACTCACCGCGTTCCTCCACGGCGACCCAGCCCACGTTTGGATGTACCGAGCGCCAGAGATCTACTTCTACGACTCGGCTCCGGAGTTCGTGAAGGAGTTCAAGAAGCTCCTTCGTGGGACGCTATGCCTCTCCTCCAGTGCGTTCTTCTTCTCGCTCTACATCACCGTAACTAATACGAGCACCAGAGCGACTCTCTTCCCAAAGTCTCGACGAGATTGTTCGTCGCGCGGCCGTTTTCAGCGCTTCGCACGGCGACCACTTGGTCTGCAAACTCCTCCCCGAGAAGGGCCCTCAACCGTCCGAGATTTTCGAAGAAGGCGCGTACCTCAACTCGCTCGTTCAAACTGGTCGCGACACTCCTTCCTCCTCGGAAGCAGGCAGCACGGCTCTTCGCATTGATCGTACGCCCGTCCCCTCCAGCGCAGTTCGGATTTCGCTAACACAAGCTGACACAGCAGATGCTTTGAGGGACGTCGTCGCCGCGGTCGATACCAACAGCACGCTCATTGCGAAGGCGGCGTGACGGGGAGAGATGCGGTGCGGGTTTGGCGGGCTTTATAGTGCACCAGGCGGCGTCATCTACCTCCAAAGCAGAGCAATACCGTCCTTCTACCACGGGGGACAAGATTACGGAAGGAACACGAGAAGGCGCTTGGCTTGGGCGACAGATCGGGAGCGAGACGCGAAAGGCCCGCACGCTGCCTGCGAATATGCCACAACGGGAGAAAGGTGCTGAAGAACGACCTAGAGCGCAGATGCGAAGGTGCGCAGGAGGCGACGAGCAGAGAGTCCCAGCGTTGCTCGAGGTAGGTGGTTCTCTTTACAGCACACCCGCCTCCTTGAGCTTCGCCACAACCTCATCTACGGATCCAACCTGGCGAAGCACTTGTTAGGAGCAGCTCGCAGCAGGTGGAGAGCGAAAGCGCGTACCTTGGCTCCTCCCTGGCGCGTCGGGGGCGCCTCCACCTTGACCGTTTCCAACCTCGGAGTCAAGTCAACGCCGAGATCCTCCGCCTTCATCTTCTTGATGACCTTCTTCTTTGCCTGCTCGCAGAGATGCCATTAACTTCTGCCCCCTCTCCGATTCGTCGCGATCGGACGTACCTTCATGATGTTGGGCAAGCTGGCGTAGCGAGGCTCGTTGAGCCTGAGATCGGTCGTCACGACCGCAGGAAGCGACATGGTAAGCGTCTCGAGCCCTCCATCAATCTCGCGCGAGACGGTAAGCTTCTTCCCCGCTGCATCGAGCTCGACCTTGCTCGCGAAGTTCGCCTGCGGCCACCCCAGCATCCCGGCGAGCATTCCTCCGACCTGGCTCGCATCGTCGTCGATAGCCTGCTTGCCCATAATGACCAGCTCTGGTCCCTCCTTGCCAACGAGCGCCTTGAGGCAACGCGCGACCGCGAGAGGCTCGACGACCACGCCGTCCTTGGTCTCGATGTGGATGCCTGAGTCGGCGCCCATGGCGAGGGCGGTACGGAGGACGTCGGAGGCCTTGGGAGGGCCAACGGTGACGACCGTGATGCTCTCGATCGCCTCCTTGAAGCGCTCGC
Source organism: Glaciozyma antarctica PI12 (assembly GCA_002917775.1). NCBI lineage: Eukaryota > Fungi > Basidiomycota > Microbotryomycetes > Kriegeriales > Camptobasidiaceae > Glaciozyma > Glaciozyma antarctica. Next base: position 459,942 of record KZ627146.1, on the reverse strand, counting down.
GCAGACGCACGGCCTCCTCAACAGCTGCCCCAGGTCGACGAGTTAGCACGCGGCTCCAGGGCCTCCCCTAGCTGCAGAAGGAACGCACCAATCTCATCGAACGGGTTCATGCTGTGCTTGACTCCAGCCGTCTCCACCCCAGGTTCCCCGGACGACTTGACGCGGATCTTGACGGCATCTGCTTTCACGAGTTAGCAGGCGTTCCAGCGCGGGGCAGAGCGGTTGGGCCTTACAGTCGATGGTCCTCTTGATGGGAACGAGCAGGCGGAGGTAGGAAGGAGAGGTAACGCGCATCCTGTTCGAGTTCGAGGTGAGGAGAAGGGACAAAGGTCGGCTGGGGCGGAATACCTCGGATACTTGCCGATGCCGCCGGACGAGGGGAACTCTGCCTCGGTCCACCACTTTCGAACTTTCGAACAGCCTCAGGGCGTACGGTAACAGCACTCAGGAGCACCCAGGCGATCCATCTCAGCACGTCCCAGCCTTTCCCGCCCGCAAAACCGTCCGCTCAAGCTGGCTACTGCTCCTCGCGACGATGTCGACCTTTGCGGACTTCAACAACAACCGCGCCTCGCAAAAGTACGGCGACCAAGGGCTGCTCAGATGGGCGGTAACGGGAGAGCTAACGCGCGCACGCAGGTACGAAGAGATCGATTCGGAAGCGGCCAACTGCCTCCCCTCGTACGAAGACGAGCAGCGCGAGGCCAGGCAACGAGATGCGGACCTATGGAGAGCTCGAGCGCACGATAAGAAGCTTCAGCGGAGGGCAGCGGTGTCGAATTGCATGCGGAGAGGGAGTACTGGACGTGCGTGGTGCTGCCTCTCTGCTGCTGCGCTCAGAGCTGACCATGCTGCTTCTCCTCAGAGCGCTGGGTGTTCGTTGTGTTCTTCGCCTGCATAATGTGGGTCGACTTGAAGCCGCCTGCGTCTTGGAAGAACGGGAGCTGACTGCCTGCACTCGCTACGTCCAGTATCGGCCTCCTCCTCTACTTCCTGCTCCCTCGAGCTCCCGGCGTGGCGTGGAACACCACAGCACCTCTGACGTCCTCCGACGTGAATCCCGTGTTGACCACGGTTCCCCCATCGTTCGCTTTCTCCGCCAACGTTTCTCTCGACAGTGCGTCCTTTTCGCTCGCTGCGATCGACCTACCGGCTGACCACGCTCGCGCAGTCGACGCGCGTTCTTCCTACCTACCCCTCAAGCTCCCTTTGCTAAGCGTTAAAGTCTATGACCTGAACACGGCGGCTCAGATCGGGGAGGGCGAGCTTGGAAGCTTCAGCGTACCTGGGCGAACGATCACGACTGGTGAGTCCTGTTCCCGACTCGACTTGCAGTCCCAGTGCTGAGCTATCTCACAGTGCTGGTACCCATCGAATTCGCGGGCACGTACAGCAACATAACGGACGAGACGTACGGCAGTATCGCTGGCAGCTGTGGAAGCGAACCCACTCCGCTTTCTCTCTCGCTGGCGATAACGTTCTACGTCAAGGGGCTGATAGGGGAGAAAGGCGCCGCCACGCAACTGTCCTCCATTCCATGGCCCATCACGTTCGATTCATAGTCATAGAACCCTGTCCCCCTCCCTCCGTAGACACTTCCGATCTCCTTCGCAGACACTTTCGCATCCTCTTCGCATTTTTATACCCTTAGCCGTAACCCACATATCATTGCACATGCGTAATGTTACACCTCTTCATATCCTCCAACTCGACAAACCACAAGTACCGAGAGAACAACGTGAACAGCGTTCGAAACCAGCGCGCCTGGCTCCTGTGCTGCGCGAACGACTGCCTCGCGATGCGGTACTGCGATGGAGAGCTGACGATAAGAGAGCTCTGCGACGTAGGTGGGCACCATCGGGCGCCATCCGGTGGTGCAGGGTTCGGATTCGCGTCGGTGGAGGGTGGGAGGAGGGAAGGTGGAGCGTAGTCGGAGGGCTGGAGCCACCGATTGATGAGAGTGAAGGGGAGACTGGCGAGGGAGGAGTATTTGGCGAGGACGTTGGTGGAGGAGAGGACGAAGGTGCGGGGGAAGGGAGAATCGGAGAGTACAGCGCGTCTGGGGAGAAGTCGAATCAGCCAACAGCTCCGAGCGAGATCTTTAGGATTTCTCACGCGATGGCGGAAGAAACTGCTCGATGATTTGCGTGTCCTGAGACGCCGTAATCGTCGAATGTGATGATCTGGAGACGGAGCATCAGCCCTTGCGAAGAAGGGAAAGCGAGCAGCCCGACTTGCCGTATCAATCTCCCACTTGTCGACGTAGATGCGAACGATCTCCTCGATAGTATCTTCCGGCCACCACAAATTCGGATCATCAGGCAGAGCTCTGCAACCTGCATCAGCTCCCCCGGTCTCCAACACCACTCGACGCGCAACTCACGGATGATCCAACGCGATGCAGTGCCCGTCCTTGATGCCCAGCGCCCAGCACGAAGCACGCAGCTCGTTCTTCCGAATCGATCCCACTCCTTCATGATCCCCTGCGTAGCTGCATTAGCTGCTCGCTCAGCCCCTGCGCCTAACTCCGACTCACCTGTCGACAGCGATAGTAGGTGCCCAACGGCCCCTCGTTCCGCCGAAAGAAGGTTGATCATAGTTGGAGCGAAAAAGAGAGATTCATCATCAGCTGCAATTGAGAGCGGTCAGCCTAGGTGGCAGGGAAGTAGCTCGTCGAGCTCACGGTGAGCTGTCACCCAGAGGATTGATTTGGCGTTGACGAGATCCAGATGGACGAGCGGAGGACTGGAGCGGTCGTACGCGAGGAAGACGAAGGCGTAGACGAGGAGAGGGGCGAGGAGAGGGAGGAGGAGCACGAAGGGCGGAGGGAGAGATGAGGAACGACGGTGAGGAGAGAAGGAGGGACGCCGGGTGGAGGACTGCCGCTTGGGCGACTTGCGATCCTTCATAACTCCTGGGCTGATCCACTCGTAGTCCTGGAGAGGCGGCGACAGGTCGAGTGCCTGAGTCAACGCGCTGAGATGGAGGTCCAGACGCAACCTTGCTGGTCTCTGCCTTTCCTCCCCCAACCCTCACGATGTCCGACTTCTTGCAAACCAGGTGAGCGAGTGCATTCAGATCCAGCAATCCACGCCGCTGACAGCTCCCTGCGCTCCCCAGCCTTCAGGGCCGCTGCCTGTTCGCCATCCCAAAAAAAGGACGCCTCTATGAGAAGTGCCTTGAGCTGCTCGCAGGTGAGCACCCACGTCCTGCAGGACTGAGATCTGAGACTGATAAGTTCTCGGGTACAGGCGCCGACATCCAGTTCACTCGCTCTCACCGCCTGGACGTCGCGCTCGTCCGGAACCACCACATGGCGCTGTGAGCTCTCTCCCACGTCTGCGCGAGATCAGGAGCTCACGGAGAACTTTACAGCGTCTTCCTTCCTGCTGCCGACATCCCTCGCTTTGTCGGAGAAGGGAACGTCGACATGGGAATCACGGGGCAGGACATGGTAGCGGAGGCCAACGTCAGCGAACTCGTGTCCGAAGTCTTGCCCCTGGGATTCGGCAAGTGCAAGCTGCAGGTGCAGGTTCCCGAACGGAGCGGGATCAAGACGGTCGAGGAGCTCGCGGGGAAGAAGGTCGCGACCAGCTTCGAGGTCCTCTCGGCGCAGTACTTTGGCGCGCTCGATAAGAAGCTGGGATTGGTGGGCGAGGGCGTCGAGGCGGGCAAGGGGACGCACATTGAGTACGTTGGAGGAAGTGTTGAGGCTGCTTGCGCGCTGGGGTTGGCGGATGGCATAGGTGAGTGCGCTCATGGAGGATCCAGCTCATGTTGTTGACGAACGTGCTCCTCACACAGTTGATCTCGTCGGTGCGCTACCGCTCTCTGAACCTGGCAGCTAAAGGATCGGACTAAATCCTCTCTCGCAGAATCCGGCGAAACCATGCGTGCAGCAGGACTCCACCCCATCGCGACTCTCCTCTCCTCTCAAGCCGTCCTCATCCGCTCCAACAAGCCCAACCCCGACAACGTCGAACTCATCACCCGCGTTTCCTCCCGCATCGCCGGAGTCATCGCCGCCGGCAAATACGTCCTCTGCAGCTACAACATCCCCCGCGCACGAGTTCACGACGCCACCAAGGTCACTCCCGGACGGAGGGCGGCGACTGTTAGCCCGTTGGACGACTCGGATTGGGTCGCTGTGAGCAGTATGGTGCTCAAGGCTGAGGTGGCGGATGTGATGGACCGATTGCAGGTGCGTCGCTCGTTTCGCAGGCGACTGTGGGGAGGAGTAGCTGACGACTTGCTTCACGAACAGCTGATCGGAGCCACCGATATCTTGAACGTTGGGCTTAGCAACTGCCGTGTGTAGGTTCGGTATAAGCGGGGGCGGGGGCATAGAAAGATCCTGCAAGGAAGGGCAATATTTGAACGCTGCGCTTGCGAATCCTGCTCCCTACGTCGCTCCGCTCTCGTTTCTGATCACTCTCTGGGCTGCACGCACGCTGGTCAAATGTACATTGGGTAGAAATGGCATCACGAGGAACTACAAACGGGAAGAGGGGAGAGGAGGGTGCGAAATGGGTCCATGCAAGGAAGGGAGTGGGAGGGGGGAGTGGGAGCGTGTAATCAGCGGATGCGGAGGGCGACTACTGTGGCAAAGGAGACGATCGTCAGCGACTAGACTCCAGCAGTCGGGAGAGGAGGAACGCACGCTCAGATGTTGAAGCTTGACATCCGGTAGTCGCTCCTCGTCCTCCCTGGCTCAGAGCGCAGGATCTCTCCAATCTGTCAAACGAGCATCAGGAGCCTTCTCCTCCCATCGTTGAACGAGGCACCACTCACCTCGGGCGGAGGCGCAAGCCCCATCCTCTCAGCTCGTTCCCAGCGCTCCTGGAACGCAGAACTGAGGGTTAGCTCTGATCGCTCGTTCGAAGGGGGGTCTAGGCCGACTCACGAGACGAGTCACGTTGGAAGCAGGGCCGTACTCGTCGGTGCAGTCAAAGACGCTGCGCCACCCAAGGGTCAGCTCCCGCCTCCTCCCCACCTCGTCCTTCGTACCGGAGGATAACGTCAATCTTGGTGAAAGCCTCGCCGTGAACTGTGCGCCAGTCGAATCAGCTCACAGAGATCTCGAGGACGGGGGCAATGACGGCTCACCAGGGGGTCCCATCTTCTTCTGAGCTTCGCGGTACGCGCTGCTGTACAATCGAGGATCGATCTCGTCCTGCTCCTCCTCCTTCTCCACCTTCTTCTGCGCAGGCTGCTTGGACTTGGAGGCGGCGGCGATGGAGTTCTTGGAGGAGGCGAAGCTGGAGGAACGGAGAGGGGCAGTGCCGGCGGCGGCGCTCTTCTTGGGAGGCACTGCAGGAGCCAGGTAAGGAGCGTGGGCATGCGGAGGGAGAGGAGACTTACTGGTGGGCGTGAGGCTGAGGAGGCTGGGGTAGGAAGCGAAGAGGGATCGTTCAACTTCGGCGGGAGGAGCTCTCTCAGTTCGTCCTCGCAACCTCCTCCGCCCCTTCTGTTTCTGGCTGGAACGAGTTACGATTAAGAATGAAAGAGAAAGCTAGCAAAGTCTACAAATATAGTGCAAATACGATCCGTCTGAGGCGAATCTACTCGGTCGCGGAGAGAATGCCCTCGTTCAACTCCGACAGAGGAGCGAGGTCCTTCTTCTCCACCAGCCCAAACTGTCAAGGCAAGAGAAGGATAAGTAGGGAACGTCATGAGCCAGCAGGGGGAGCGCACCTCAGTCACGAAGAGGAGGAAATGGCGGTACGACGTGTTGATGTGAGCTGCGAGGGTACAGGTCAGAACAGCGGCAGGAACGCGGGGGAGAAAGCTCACCTTCGATGCTGAGAGCGCAGAGTTGAGCGAAATGGTGGTTGTACAAGTGGGCGTAGACGCGGAACAGTCGACGAACGATGGACTTGATGGTCGATTGGAAGTTCTTGGGGAAGGAGACGCCTGCGAGGCGTGAAGCGTGAGAAGCGTACGTATGTGAAGAGCAGGAAGATCGTACCGATCTTGCTAGGAAAGATGCTTTCGTCGTCCAACATACCTTGAACCCAGTTCATGAGGCAATCGACGTAGGCTTGAGAGGAGCGCGATCAGCTGGAGTTGTTTTGCGCGAGAGGGCTGAGCAGCGCACCTGGTGCCGAGAGCTTTGTAGGCTTCTTGTACTGCATGCCATCTTGCCAGAGGTACTCGAACCTGCGTGAGGGCATCGCAAGAGTCAGCTCCCGCTCCCTCGCCTCCTCGTTGAAAGCTCCATCTCCCCACCTTCCCGCGTCCAGAGCTGCCCGAGAGACTTACCGAGGTCCCGCACACATTGTCTCGCACTCTTGAGGCGTGCAGAACTCTTGAGGATTGCAAGTCAGGCATGGGCGATGGATCGAAAGCGAACGGACGCACCAGTCACGGTCCCATAGAGCTACCACGGGAGCACCCATCAGCTCAGGTCCTCTCAGCACGTCAGAGCACGCTCACCATGTTGATCTGGTTGAAAAAGTCGACCGTGTTGACGGCGAGCCACTCGTTCAGGTCCTCTCCCTCAGGCAACACCACCGCGAGGCGCAAGTTCCCCGATCCGAGCCTAGCGGTAGACCAGGTTAGCTGTGTTCCTCCACTTGCGTAGCAGCAGCTTACGTCGCCTCTGCGTATCTGCGAGACGCGACAAAGGCGGTCAGCAGGTGCGTTCCATTCCAGCTCAGCTCGAGGCCCGCGCGTACTTCTTCAGCTGGTACTGCTTCGTCCCTTCCACGATCTGCAGGTGCGTACGTTGTTAGCGCTGCTTCCCGTTGCTTTTCACAGAGGAGAGAGCGCACCTTCTTGGGCTTGAGGGTCGCGCGCTTTGAGCTGGTTAGGAGTCAGTGCGTTGCTGTTGGGCAGTCGGGTGGGAAGGAGAAGCGCACAGTTGGCCGAAGAAGCTCATAGCTGGCAAAGTAGGGGCTGGAGGCTGTTTGAGCAGGTGAGAGCGGGCGCAGTGTGAGGTGAGAGGTCAAGAGGCGAATCGCTCAACAGCTCGCCTGTCTTCCTCTCCCCGCGCGCCAACGATGTCGAGTCTACGCCAACGCGCTCCATTCAAGAAGGAGGAGTCACCCGAAGGCCCTGTAGAGGTTCTGGACAGCCAAGGCGAGCTCCCCTCCCACCGTCACCTTGTTGACCTCCAAGCTGACCCTGCCGCGTCCTCTTCAGAACAAGCCGAGTTGGTCGAAGGGATCGTGGGGGAAGCACAATCAGCCGCGTGGCTCTGGTGTGTAGCAGCGAGCGCACTCCAAGTCATCCTGAGCTTGTGAGTCTCTCTCCTCGGGAGCGCGTCGCACCCTCTCGCTAACGATTCGCCCTGACCTTGCCGCAGACTCGTTCTCCTCACTGCGCCAAACCTCTCGAACCTCCCTCGGATGCTCTCCCTCTTCCTCGCCGTACCTCCCCTCCTGGCGTCGGCTGCCCTCTGTCTCGACCCCTCTCAAGTCCAGACCCCTCTCCCAAAGCTCCTCCTCGCGCTCCCGCCGACCATCCTCGCCATCGCAGCTCTCATATCTCCCCTCCGAGCAGAGGAAAGGGCAGTTTGGATCGCACCTCTGGTCGTCATGGGCCTAGCGAGGTACTTGGAGAAGGCGGCGGGAGATATGGTGGAAGAGGCGTCGGGCTTGCAGGGGCTTTTGTACTCTTCACCGAGCGCGTAGGAGGAGGAGGACCGACGAGCGCTGAAGAAGGACGCATCTGGTGGAGCTTCCTCGATGGCAACGGCAACACACTCCCTCTCTCGCCCTCGTTCTCTCCATTCCATCGGCTACTCGTCACTTCCCTCAACGACAACGGCTGGGAATACGAGGTGGGTTGAAGGATAATTTGGAGTAGATCCACGTTGGCGGGAGCGAGCGGGAGAGGGGAGGAAAGATTGGAAGGACGGAGGAGGAGGACAGGAGCCCGTGGAATTGAAGCTGCTGTGTCCTTGTCGCTGGATAGCTTGAGAGCTCTCGCTTGCGCTGCCTCTTCCCTGTACTGTTCAGAGAACTCATATCAGCCCAGAACAGCTCACTCCAGTCGACAAGTCGTAACCACGCAAACCAGGAGGGAAGACTGCTGACTTTTTTCGGCCGCGCCTCTCTTCCTCCGCCCACCATGTCGCAAGGCCAGTTCGAGGACGCACCCAGCGCACCAGATCCTACAGCACCAGTACCCGCACCCGTTCCCGGCCCTTCCTCCATCCTCACCGCTCCTCTTGCGCCTCAGTTTGAGCTAGCCGCACCTCGAGAGGTTGGCGTGCACTATTTGGACGACGACGACGAAGACGAGGAGGAGGACTACGACGAGGAGTGGAACTCGGAGGATGCTCTGGAACTCTGATCTGGACCTTAGCCTGGCTGGAGGGTTGAACGAGGTCATGGATCAGGACTGGGACGTCGTCTCTGGAGGTGCGTCTCGAGCTGCAAGAGGGGAACTACCCGAGCTAACGCCTCTGCGCCAGACTTCACCAAGCGATACAACCGAATGCGGCAGCACGTCGTAGCCACCCACGCCGCCCTTCCCCGCTTCACAGCTCTCGTCGCCTCTGCCGACCCCGCCGTCCGACCAGGCAACATCGTCCCCGCCTCCAACCGCGCCCGCGCAGTCTCCGCCCGCCCCTCCACCGACCCCTCTGTCAAGGCAGGGATCCACACCAACAAGGTCTCGGACCAGCTCGCCACCTACTCCCGCTTCGCCGCTCGGATCGACCTCGCTCCTCTCTACCCCACTTCCGCCACCACGACTCGCAAGGGAGGTTCGGAGAAGGTTCTTGTCAAGGACAAAAGTGATCGCGCGACGTCCGAGCAGGTACTCGACCCCCGCACTCGCCTCATCGTCTTCAAGATGATCGGTCGCGGTCTGATCGAGCGCGTCGACGGGTGCGTGAGCACGGGCAAGGAGGCGAACGTCTACCACGCCGTATCGCCAGAGCAAAAGCACCTCGCGCTCAAGATCTACAAGACGTCGATTCTCGTCTTCAAGGACCGGGATCGCTATGTTAGCGGCGAGTTTCGATTCAAGTCGGGGTACTCGAGGAGCAACCCGAGGAAGATGGTGCGGCTGTGGGCGGAGAAGGAGATGAGGAACTTGAGGAGGATGCGGACAGCAGGGATGAGGGTGCCAGAGGCGTTCGAGGTGCGAGAGAACGTCCTCGTGATGGAGTTCATGGGGCAAGACGAGTGGCAGTGAGTCCTCAGCTGCAGAACTGGTCGCTATGACTTTGGCTGATACGTTCTTTCCAGAGCATCTCCTCGACTCAAGGATGCCGATATCCCTGCGGAGCGACTACGAGATCTCTACATCGAGATGCTCGTGATTTTGCGAACGATCTTTGTGCGCTGCAAGCTCGTACACGCCGATTTCAGCGAATACAACGTTCTGTGAGTCCCACATCAGCTTCCTCTGTGTCGATGCCTTGCTAATACGCGACACGAAAGATATCACGAAGGCCACCTTGTCGTTATCGACGTCTCCCAGTCGGTCGAGCAGGACCACCCCGCAGCTTTCGACTTCCTCCGTTCCGACATCCGCAACGCCGACGACTTCTTCGCCAGGCGTGGTCTCGATACCCTCGGCCTCACCCGCACCTTTAACTACATCACTCGCCCTTCCTCAGTTTCGGATCGCGCCGAGACAGACGAGGAGATGCAGATCGAAGCGGAACGACTTCTAACGGCCGTCGAGCTGGAGGAGCTCGAGGTCGACCACGACGAAGGGGAGGACGGAGTGACGGAGCAGTCGAAGAAGCCCTCAGCATCGGACGAGGCCGTCTTCGCTCAATCCTACATTCCTCGCGCTTTGGACCAGGTGTACGATCCCGAGCGCGATGTCGCTCGCGTCCTGCGGGGAGAAGGGAAGGAACTTATTTACGCCGATATCACGGGAGTCGCGAAGATTCGCGAGAGCGAGAGCGCGTCGACTTCCACGGCGCAGGTTCGCTTTGCTGCTGAGGATCAGTTTGAGGGAGATGAGGTTGCTGGGGTGGGGTAGGGGTAGAATGGGGATGAATCGGGGTCGGGGGAGGAGAGCGAGGAAGGGAGCGAGGAGGAGGGTGAGGGCGAGTACGATGAGCGGAAGCCGAGGGGGAAGAAGTTTGAGGACAAGGACGAGAAGAAGGTTTGTTTTTTTCGTTGGCTTGCTGCTCATTCATTGTCGCTGACTCCTCTTTTTGCAGGCGCGTCGGAACGAGACGAAGGAGAAGGCGCGCGACAAGCGGACGCAGAAGATGTCGAAGGGGGAGAAGGCGCGCAAGATCCGGAAAGGCTCTGGAAAGAAGTAGACAGCAGTGCAACTCCCTCCCATGCAATTTTGGAGTCGCAAGCAGTGAGATATCTTGAACTGCTCGCGGTGCATTCACATGCTCTTCTGCTTCGATTGCGAAGGCGCTCGGTACGCCCGTATCACCTCTCCCAGGACCCAGCAATTCGTAACGAAGAACGCGACGCCGGCAGCCCACGTTTGCAAGTACGTTGGCTGAGCCAGCATCTCTAGGCCGTAGGCTTGAGAGAGCCACAGCGCCTGCGGGTGCGACGAAGTCAATACGAGATCGAGGAATGAGACGCTCGCGCTGACCTGGCTGGCAACCCACATCCCAGTCAAGGCGAGTCCTCGCTTTCCTGTGAGCTCCAGTCGGGGAAGGACTGGTGGGAGAAGCCAGAGGTACCAAAGGAAGTACTGCGCGAAGCAAGAGGTCAGCACGAATTCGGTGATTTCGGGACGGCTGGGCGAACCTGCGACGTGCAGACTTTGTTGAAAGCGACAAAGGCGAGCGTTTGGACCAGCCAGGCGAACGCGATGTCGGTCGCGCCGAATGCGAAGCCTAGTCCGATGGAGAGGCCGAGTTGAGGGACGAAGGGGGATTTCGGATTTCGAAGGAGGGTGGTCCATGCGGAGGAGGAGAGGTAAGAGGAGGTTGCGAGGTATATCGGGTAGAAATAAACGGCAAAGTTGTGGCGATGGTCGAGGCGGCGAACGTGGTACAGGAAGGTGTTGTCGACGAAGGGCATTCCCCAGCTGAAGCAGCGCAAATCTCAGCAAACGGATCGGCAGCGAACGCAGCCAGAGCAGAGCTTACAGGCTATACATTGCAGCGTTGAGCGCCATGAAGCTACCAAAGCTCAGGAGGCCGAACTTGACGTGCTTCCAGGACATCCACCTCCCCTCAGACCCGCTGATCGCCGCCAGGAGACTCGAGCCGTAGATGATGGGGAACACCTTGAAATGCACCGCCAGTCCGAACACCACTGCTGCCCAATCCCACCGCTTCGCCTCCGCCAGCACCAGCACCGAAACGACCACCAGCCCCAAGAGCGACTCGGCGCTTCCCCGCGTCGAAATGTTGGCGATGATGGGGTTGAGGATCCAGATCGCCCCGACGTAGTTGGCGGCCGAAGAGCTGGAGGACCCTCTTGAGCGTAAGAGCGAGTAGATCACGATCTCGGCGAGGGGGTAGGCGAGGGAGAAGAGGACCTTGGCGAACGCAGGGAAGAGGAATATGTTGGGAGAGGCGATGATGGCGAGCAAGGGAGTGTACCGGTAGGTGTCCCTAGCGTAAGGGTCACCTAGGAAGGGGAATGCGGCGGGCCCAGTGGCGAATGAACAGTCGGAGGAGGTGGGGAGGAGGAGGCAGCGCGCTGCGTCTGTGAAGACGGTGTAGTCGACGTCGGTGTACTTGACGGAGCCGTTGGCGTCCTGATACGATCCCCACCAGATCAGGGCTAGCCGGAGTAGTGCTCCTGCGCCCAGGACCCAGCTGAAGCGGGAGGAGCCTTCGCCGGGAGACATGGAGGAGGACAAGAGACGCCGGCGAGGATGAACTCCCCTTGCTCCTCCTCTCCCACCTCAGTCCAGCCTCAAACCTCGCCAGGCCCAGCTCGGTAAACTAGGACAACACCCTCGCCACGCGACCGCCCGCTGGAAGATCCCCTGCATGGCGGCCAAGCCGGTGTGCGTCTCGTACCAAGCTGTTCCAGGTCAAGGCGACTGGGACAGGATCCGCCCCGACATTGAGCGCCAGCTTCCCCTCAAGAACCTTCACTGGAAGTCTGGGAACCGCTCCATCCGAACCATCCAGTCACTCTCCCTCGACTTCCGCCCCCTGAGCTCGTTCGGCGACGAGCAACCTCCCCTCACCCTCCTCGAGCGGCCCTACCTCCATCTGCTGTTCGTGGTCTGCGACGTGAGTTCTAAGAAGGAGAAGCGGGTGGGCGTGCTAGCTAACACGGAGTTGTCCACAGGACAACGAAGTCTATCGAGCTACGGTCCGCTCGCAGATTCGCGACTGGGTCGACTCTGTTGTCGCAAAACACAAGCAGGAATGGCTCATCGTTCACGTCACGAGTGGTAGGATAGCTGGCGCCAAGTTCTACCAGCGCAAGGGATCCGTCGTGGACAAGATTCGAGCCGACTTCAACACTGGCAAGCGCGACCGGTGCGTACGACTCGAGGACGCGACGTTGATGCGGTCGGTAGCTAACAGCGTGCGACTTTAGCTGCGTTCAAGTCGCCCAATCTGTTCCTGCGGAGGACCCTACGACGTGGGCCGAGTTTACGACCAAGGTCAAGGAGGGCATCGTCGCTGCGTTCGACACGAACGTCGCGCTTTACGAGGAGGACGTCAAGAAGGCGGACAGCCAGCGGCAGCTCGAAGGCTGGCAGTACTGCACGTTCTTTCTTCAGAAGGTCGTTCTTTGCGGCTCGCAATTGCACACGCACCAATTAACCCCTGCTCAGGAACGCAGGAAGGTCTCGCTCACTCGTTCGAAGCGATGACTCTCCTTGAAGACGCACTGATCCAGTACGACGAGCTGGAGGCATCATTCTTTCAGACTTTGAAAGGTCCTTCCCATGCTCCAGGCTTCCGGAACTCCGAGCTAACGACGTGTGCGTGCAGAGAATAACGGCGCCTGGTTCGGCGAGATTGGCGGACTCTCGGTCGGCGACGATGCGCTTCCCCTCTTGTCGACCAGCAACAAGCCGTATCGCAAGCTCATCTCCACCAACGCCATCTCCATCTTCGACTTCCGCATCTACCTTTTCGCACGTCAAGCTGCGCTCTTGACGAAGCTGGGACGCATTGCAGACGTCGCGAAACGTGGCGCCTACTTCATCAGCACGTTTGCTCGAACGCTGCGAGATAATCAGGTGCGCTCTTTCTCCCTGTCGTCGCCACTGGCTCCTTACGCTCAACGATAGGACGCGCTGGGTCGCAACTTTGTCGAGTCCTGGACCTACTCGGCTTGCTTAAACATCGTCGATGAGTGCCAACGATGGGCCGACGACCCTTCTACAGATCGCAACATCGTCGAGGGCTTCGTCGCTGTCAAAGCCGAACTGCTGGAGCTCGCTCGGAAGCAGGTTCGTCTTTTTGTGCCCACACTGATCTACCACTGACGCTCTCGCAGCTGGACAAAATAGGAATTGCCGCAGGACATCTCCCCTTCGCCCACCCCTTCTCTATGAGCCTCAACGAGACGACCCCGAGGACCTCGAACCCAGCACCACCAACTATCGCCGACCGCCCTCCAGTCTCGCGCTCGGATCTCCTCAGCGCGATAGCAACGAGGGAAGTCTTCGACAAGCTCTACATCGACCTCACGAATCGCTCCATTCAGGCGTACCAGTCCAGCCGCCGCAAGCGTTGCTCGTTGAAGCTCCACGCTTCTCTCGCAGCTCTCGAAGAGTGCGTTGACATTTTCCGCACCGCTCGCGACGCCACTGAAATCCTTGTGATCGCACAGTCATCGAGAACGTCCGACATCAGCGCAGAAACTCTACTCGCATCTCCCCGCGCACTACGTCGATCTGCGTTGGGTCAAGATCGAGTCCTCCCTCCTCTCACAATGCACGCAACTCCAAGGTCGACTCGATATGCCGAAAGAACGCCTCCTTAGCACGCTCGCCCTGGTTCGAGCGGGGATCGAGTACGGCAGCAAGGTGTGGAGCCTGGAGCCAGTCGGAGACGGGGAATCCGAGAGCGTCGAAGGTCTTGCGAAGCGCTTGATGGACGACGTCTACAACCTTTCGAAGAGCTTTGCGAAAGGTGCGTCTGCCTGCATCTCTTGATTGCCACGCAGCTGATGGCTCGCTTCTCAGACTTTGCTGCGATCGCCTTTCCGACCTTCTCCATGCGGCTCGGGAGCGACAGAGGGTCAAGCGCGCTCGACGAAGACGGCGTCACGGTTTCACTTATCATCAAGAGCCTCCTTCCCTGTGTGCGTGTGTTCTTCGCTTTCGCCTTCGGTTCTTTCTCACTTCGCCTTCGCCGCCAGACGATTAACATCGACGAGGTTCGCCTCAAGTTCTCGACGGCGGAGGGAGAGCAAATCTGGTTCACTTCTGGTGGCTGCTCTCTTCCTCCCGGCGAAACGGAAGCGGTCCTTTTTTGTCCTGTGAGTCGTCGCCCTTGTCGGAGAGCGACGCCGCTGACTCGGTCCTCCCAGACTGCGATCAGCGGCCGTCTCTCCCTGGAGCTCTCGCAGATTCGGTTCTCCCGAATCATTTTCCAGTACTCTCATCGGCCTATCTCGAGCCGGAACCTTGCTCCAGATCCTCGCAACGCACCCTCGAGCGCCACCACCAAGCAGCCTGTCGTCCACTTCGCTCGCGATCGTCAAGCTCTCGACGTCTACCTGGAGCTGCCTCGTGCGAGTGCGTAACTCTCCCATGCGAGCTGCAGCAGATACTCACCTTAGTGACTGCAGTGGACCTGGATCAGAACCGACAAGCGATCCTTTGCATCGCTACCGGACGGAACCAGCTCGTCAAGGTATCGCTCACGCTGGCGACAGCAAGCGCAGGCGTCACTCTCGGCATTGAAGCTGCACAGGTGCTACAAGGCAGTGCGTCTTCCCCGCTTCGTAGCTCTCCTCATCGCCGCTGACCAAACTGGCGCAGCGGCGAAGCTGGGCCCGCTGGTGGCTGGCGGGCCTCTGCTCCTCGAGGACCTCCCAGCTGCGTCCGTCGTCAAGATCCAGCTGCCTATCTTGGGTATTCTGCGCGACCCTTCCGTCGAGGTCAGTTGTCTTTCACGCCTAGAACCCTCGCACTCGCTAATCACGTCAAGCTTCGCAGGTGACGATCTCCGCCGAGTACTTCACTTCGAAGCGACCGAACACTCGTCGCACTCTCCGACGCACTATCAGCCATCCTGTCGCGCTTCCACTCGCCGTGAACGTGCAGGATTTCTTCCGGAAAGACTGGTACGCCCGTGCATGCTGTCCTCGGTGCTTCGGTTCGCTCACCACTGCTTTCTCAGCCTTCTCTCCAAGTTCTCGGTTACGACGGACGGCTTTCGAGGACTGCGAATCAAGTCGGCATGTCTCGAAGGAACCGGCGGCATCTCCATCAAGCCATGTCGAAATCCCAGCTCGCCCGTCATCGTGCGTGTACTTCATCTTCCTTTGGGCCTCAACCCTAACTCATCAACACGCAGACGATTCTGCCTCTGCAGATCGTCAACTTCTTGTTCAAGATCACGAAGGCTCAGACCTCGACGACTTCGTGTGCGTTTCGTTTCGCTCGTTTCTAGATCTATCTGACCCCAGGCTTGCTTGCAGCAACTCTACGGCTCATCTTGACCTTCTGCTCTATCCAAGACGGTTCGTCGCTTGTTCCTACGTGCTCGCATCGGCTGACGATTTCTCGGGCTTCCCTCAGACCTCGTCGCGCGAGTCAAGGATGCCGTATCAAAGGCTTCAGTTGATCGCTCTATCGAGGACGCACAGTGGCTTTCCGATTCTGCTGTATCGGAAGTCATCGCGGCGACGAATCTTCACCGCTACGGCGTCAGCAGTCGGTTGGACGATCTGGCGTTCGACGAGCTCAAGTGGCTCGCGAAGGCGCAAGCTCAATTCCACGACGCTCCGCGGTGCGCTGCGGCTTTGGACTCTTTGCGGAAAGTCTACGAGGTGCGTTGAGGAGCGTCGCTTTTGAGCTGCAAAGCTGATGGGTTCGCCTCGATAGGTCCTGCGAAGCACGCCAACTTTCGATCCGGCTGCTGCGTGGCGAATGCTCGCCATCCCCGTCGACGTTCCATCACTGAGCGTGCGTTATTCTACCTGCACAAGGAACCGCCCAGACGATGGCTGCTCACACCTCGTCCATCCAGATCCTCAACCTCGTGCACATCTCGCCGGCGACTTGCAGAACGGAGGTCGGACAAGCATTGCCAGTCGCTCTCAGTATTCGACCAACCTTCAGCTGGGCTAGCTCTTCGCTCAATTCGCCACTCGACTTGAGCTACGATGTTGCGGCGAGCATGGACGACTGGCTCGTCAGCGGGCGCAAGCAGGGCGAGTTCGTTGCCCAGGTAAGTGGCCTCTTTGACAGCTCTTGAAGATACTCGGCTCATCTTATCTCGTACAGGACGGCGTCGAGACGAAAGTCCTTCTCACCCTCATTCCTCTGCGATCCGGCGCCCTCTTCCTTCCCTCGATCACGGTCCGTCCGCTGGTACCGACGGACAGCGTGCTCACGTGCGAGACTCAGCACATCAACGCGGCCACCAGCATCGAGGTGAGTTCCCTGCCTCCTTTGCTTGATCGCGAGCTGATTCGCGAACGACGCAGGTGCTGCCGGTCTCCGGGAGAACGACGTTCAGTATCGGTCTGGATAATTTTGGGGTGGAGCGCGAGGGCCTAATTGCATAAATTCCTGTTGAGATTACAGTAGAACGCGGGTGAGGCGAAGCCAGCAGCGCGCGGAGCGGTGAGCGGACGCGAGTCCTCGGCCTTGTGCCTTCTCCCTTCCCCCAGCCTCGTTCCAAGCGCGCGTGGTGCTCCACTTCGCCCATCAGAGCCACCGTACGTCTCTATCTAGCCAGCCTCGGCGCCCTCCTGTGCACCCTAACCTTTTGTTGTTGCAGCAGCACTTCCCGCCTCCCGCCTCCCGCCTCCTCCCTCTCGCCTCCCTCCCCTCTCCGCCATGGAACCCTCGGGATCCAGCTCGGCGAACACCCCGAAGGCTGCCTCAGTCAGAGTCAGGCGGAGCACCACCGTCTCCGCTCCTCGTTCCCCTTTCTCCCCTATCGCCGAAGGTGTACCAGCGCTTCCCCCCACTCCCTCCGGTCCTCTCCCCAACGCCCCCGCACTCGACAACAGAAGCAATCCCGTACCCCACACCGGTAGCCCTACGCGGAGGAGACGAGGCGCCACGATCACAGAACGCTTGTTCTCCAACGAGCCAGCGTATGCACCGCTAGCAGGTCAGGAGGGAGGTGCGGTTCGTTCGCGCTCTGGATCGACGGCTTCAGCGGGAAGTGGGCCAGCGCGAGCTGTACCGCCCGTCGTGATCCATTACCGCGGACGGTCCGACTCGGCGCTCGCGGGCGAGGACAGGGCGTCTGTGGAGGGGAGCGTGGCCGACCATCACGCAGAGGACGAGGTGGACCTGGTGCGTCGGTTTCTATCTTTCTGGTGGATTCGCGTGCTGACGTTGGCCGACAGCTCGAGGTGCTGGACCAGTCTGTGAGTCGTCGCAGCTCAGCAGCCGAGTGTAGCTGACGCCTCCTTCTTTCCCTCTTCAAGGTTGGAACGACCGCTCATCTGAGCAACATCACGACGATGTTTATCCCCTCGTTCATGAACCGGAAGCCCGTCTGCGATCTCGAAGCGCCCACTCCGCCAGAAGAGCTCGAGCCTGTTCTCAGTCCTGCGAAGACGGAGGGCCTCGAAGAGGTGGAGGAGGAGGAGGAGGAGGAAGAAGAGGAGGAGGAAGCTGATCCTGTCAGTAGCTTCCTAGCTCGTTTAGCTCGTTTAGGAGCTAACGCGCGCGACTCACCAGCTCGACAAACATCTCGCAAAGATGCTCAAGAAGCAGAAGCGCAAGGAGACTGCTCGTCAAGTCGCTCGTGGAATCTGGACGTTCCTCAAGACGCCTCTCGGAGTCTTCTTTGGAGTTTGTGCGTCCTGTCCTTCCATTTCGTCGGGAATTTGGTGCTGACCACCGGCCTTCGCAGACGGTGTTCTCGTCGTGTTAGTCCTCGAACCCTAATAACGCGTCTCCTCGCTGACCCTCTTTGTCCGCAGATTTTGGGGAGCAGCTCTCGTGAGTCATTCCGAAGTGGAGCTGCGAAATATGTCGCTTACGCTCCCACTCGCAGGTTCTGGTCCTCGTTGGAGCCGTGCCGATGAGCCCTTACAACAAGACTCTCTGGGTCGGTGCGTCGTTTACTCTGGCGTTTTTTAGCCTTCCTCAGCTCACCTAGCTTTCGCAGAGATCGCCTCGCAGATCCTCACAGCACTGTTCACGATCACATCGCTCCTCCCTCTCCCGTGGCGAGTGGTCGACGCGTACCACATCTCAGTAATTCTCTCGCTCGCTCGCACCACGTACAAGCGACGCAGAAGGCTTGGTCTTCCGCCTTTGCGTGACCCCAACGACTTGCCGGATCCACCTGAAGTCGAGGTGAGCTGCCACGCTTCGCTCGACGCGATCTCGCTGACGCCGAATCGCAGTTCTGGGTTGGACCTGGCGGAGAGAAGCTCACAGGACCTCGACCGGCTCCCACGACCGCACCGCTTCCCGTCAAGAAGCGCAAAGTCGTCGCGGGTGCTCCGCTCGTCTCGGAGACGCCCGAGGATCGAGCACTCGAGCTGACGGCTATCGAAAGCCGCATTCAATCCCATCTTAGTGGAGCCGAGGAGGAGCCCGAAGCTGTCGTCCTCACCGACGCGGAGCAGGAGAAGTTGCGACAGTCGCAGGTGCGTCTCCACGTCTGACCTCGGACAGAGTCGCTCGACTGACGCCTCTCCCCTCGCAGATCAAGTTCAGCCGTTCGCAAACTGTTCGCTCCTTTCTCCTCTCATCCTTTTCGATCGACGCTGATTGCCGGGTGCAGTGGTTCCGAGCTCACACCACGCCAACCCATCACGCCTTCCCACTCTCCTCAGCGCTTTGGATCTCCCTCTTCATGGTCGGCAATTCAATCTTTCAGATCTTCCTGTGCGGAGTGATGTGGGGGATGGATAGGTTCGAGCGACCTCCGTGGACCACCGGTACGTCTTGCTTTTCAGCTCACGGTCGCGAAGTCTTGCTGATGCGTCGCTCAGGCTGCTTGATTCCTCTCTCGTTCGGCTGTGGAATCGCCGCCGCTGTCTTGATCTGGCGTTGCTCGGAACGAACAAAGGTGCGTTGCTCGCTTTCGCAACCTTTCCGGAACTAACTCGCTCGCTCGCTTGCAGAGAAAGGCAGAAGTCACGCGCAAGGTCTGGAAGGTAAGCACGAGCGCTATTAATGACGTCTAGGCCTACGCTGATGCCCGAACCACGTCGCAGATGCTCAAGAAGGACGAAGAGGCCCTTAACCAGCGCAGGAAGGAGGCCGCCGAGCGTCGTGCTGCCATCAAGGCGCAGAAGAAGTCTCGCCTTCCTCGCCTCTGAATTCGTTGGTCGGCTTTTTTGTCATCTGTTGTTACGTGTGGAGGCTTCCACGAGGTTGTTAATGGACTACGCGCCGCAGAGGGGGCGCCAGGGATTCCGCGAGTTCGAGTTGGCCTTCTCTGCTTGTCTTCGCTCGGGCAACACTGCTCATAAGCTCGGGCGACACCGCTTCACGCGTTTCGGAAGCTCAACGGGGGCGCCGTTGAGGCGTACGTCGAGGCCTAGAGGTTCTCGTTCCTTTCCTTGCAGCGACACGCCACCTCCTAAACCGACTTCCTAACTTCTCTCCTCTCCAACTTTCTCCAGCAAACCACTTCCTCTCGCTACCACCAATCCTCTCACCACCATCTCACTCGCAAAGCGTCTTCGAGGAGTCGGCGGGGGGTAGCTGCGCCTGGCGCTTCCTTCCCTCCAGGTCGCGGCGAAGGCGTCGTTGAACGTAACTGCAATAACCGCAAAGAAGAGAGTAACCTTCCGCAAGCGCAAACGAGTCAAGGCGGGGATCGAGAGCAGCGAGCGAGCGAACGACGACGACGACGAAGCAGAGATTATCTCTCTCGTCCGACCCAATCTTCCCTCAACGACTTCACGTTGATCTCCCCCACAAGCTCCCCATTTACGACGTAACAGAGAACACGCGAACGAGGTCGTCCGTGTAACTGCGTAAAGTCGGAACGTCAGCTCCTGAACGACGACGACGGAGAGGGAGAACGTACCCAGCGAAGAGAGTCTGTCCATCGGCGGACCACGCGAGGGACGTGCACTCGGGGTCGCGGGCCTTCTTGCCAGTCTCGATGAAGTCGGGCTTGAGCTCGTCGACGATCGACTGGGGACGTCCGGGATCAAGTCAGCTCGTCTCCTACGCTTCGAAACGCTTGGAAATTGACGAACCTTACTCTCCAAATCGAAGATCTTCACGCAGGAAGCGGTGGCAGCGCAGAGCCAGTAGCGGTTGGGGGAGAAGACGAGGGCGTTGATGGTGTCTCCGGCCTCGAGGGAGTAAAGGTGCTTGCCCTCGTTGAGGTCCCAGAGCATGGTGATGCCGTCCTTTCCTCCAGACGCGCAGAGCGATCCATCGGGGGAGACGGTGACGGTGGTGATGTAGCCAGTGTGGCCGTAGTGGTTGGTGCGGAGCTTGCACGTTGGAGAGCTCCCAGACCTGCGCGACAACGAGTTAGCGCGCGGTTCCAACGGTTCGTTGAGTTGTGGAGAGTGTGGTGGGAGGTACGAGGGAGGAGGGGAGGAGAGAGGGAGAGTAGGGCGAGGTGCGAGGCCGACGGCAGTTGGGTCAGCGATCTCGGTGGATAATATGGGTAGTCTCATCGCGCCAGATAGGACGCTCTGAAGTAGCAAATATATGAAATCATCACGCCTGTCGTCGGCGTCGTCGTAGAGGAGAGGTAGGGAGAACGAGCGAACGCAAAAAAGAAAAACGCACCTTGACGACCTTGTCCCATCCGGCAGAGACGATGACGGGGTTGAGAGGGTTGGGCGAGAAGCGCACGCAGGAGACCCACTCGGTGTGGCCGTCCTCCTGAATGTTGAACTTGCACTCTCCAAGGGTGTTCCAGAGCTTGATGGTGCGGTCGCGCGAGCCCGAGACGATCTGGCGGTTGTCGGCCGAGAACGAGACGGAGAGGACGTCCGCAGTGTGGCCAACAAAGCGACGGGTGGTCAGACCAGTGTTGAGGTCCCAAAGGCGGAGGGTCTTGTCCCACGAGGCGGAGAGGGCGAACTGTCCGTCGGAGGAGATGACGACGTCCGAGACGAACGAGTTGTGGCCGTGAAGGATTCGCTTGGGGAATCCGTAGGCGGACTGTAGAGCGGGCGTGGAGTTAGCTGCCGTCCTTCGTAGGGCGTTTGCCCATGCATGCCGAGTCGTGTCCTCTCGAGCGCCCTCCTCCTCCCAACTCGTCCAATGCTCTTCCACCACTCGTTCCTCTCCCCTCTAATGCTCCTAACCCTCCCCAATGCATCCGCAGCTCACCTCATCGCGAGTCAACTGCCACACGATGATCGTCTTGTCGCGGGACGCGGTGAGGATCGTATCGGGGTTCTCCGAGGAGGTGGCGATGGCGGTGACCCATCCAGAGTGGCCGGCAAGGGAACCTGCGTTCGTTCAAAGGGTGGTGGTTGGTAGAGGGGCGTAGGGAGAGTCGAGGAGTAGGAGGAGTTGGAAGCAGTTAGCGAAGGACTCAGACTCATTGCGCGAGCTCAAGAGTGGACTCACCCTTGAAAGACAAAGTTTCGCTCATCTTTATGAGAAGAACAAAGTCAGCAGTCGTTCTGCAGGAGCAGCAAGCAAGCAGGAGAGCCCGTACGTTGATTGACGACGGAGACCAAGCCAGTCTATTGCGCAAAATTCGCGAATGCGTCGGGTAAATTTAATTCGAGCGAAAAATTCGACATCCCCCTGCCAAATGTATTCTATTATTTTCACGGCGAGAGAGGAATCAGCTGCGCGACGACGAAGAGGACAACGAACGCACCGACTGCGGGAGGGCAGAGGACGGTGTCGAGGAGCTCAGCTTCGAGGCAAGCGTCGTAATCGTTTGAATCTGCAGAGAAGGTCAGCTTCGATCCTGCGTGACTGAACTGGAACGGCACGCACCGAGTTCGTACAGCTTCAGATCCGACCGCTTGATCCCGCCCCAGCGACGCGCGCAGTCGTCCCAGGTAATTCCGAGCGCCTTGACTGGTTCGAGCGACTCCAGGGCGGTGGCGATTGAGGGCCAAGGGATCGTATCGTGATGGCGGGCCCTGTCGCTTGCTATTCGTTGGTGGCCCTGACCTCCCCTGCTGGAAGTCCAGCAAAGTCCAACTTGGAACAGTTCTTCTTTAGCAGCAGCCGCATTGCTCAGCAAGGCGCTCCAGTACATCGACAGCCGCGACCTCAGCTCCCTCGAGACTTTCGCATTCCTCATTGATGGGTTCGCTGTTCAGTCCTACTCGCTCGCTCAACGTTAACGCTCGTTGATTAAATAAATCGGGTGCTTGAAATAATCACACCAAAGTCGGCCGCTCCTGGAGAACCTCCTCGCCTACACCTCCCTCATCGACTCGCACAGCGCCATAAGCTCCTCATTCATTCTTCTCGTCACGCAGAGAAGAAGGATCAGTGCATCTTCTATCTCTCTCTCCTTCTAACCCGTCTTCCCTGAAGATCTCTCCTTGCGAAAGGATCCTCCGCAAGGCCCAGCCGAATCGCACGCCTCGCTGATTCTCTCGCATCCTCATCTTCCTGTCTACAACCTGATTCAGTACTTGCCGTTGCTCTCAATGGCTCGCATTCGCTGCCAAGGAGACTTAACGGTACGCAGGCCGAGCAGTTTGACCCAGCGAGACGGACCGAGCGAGAAACTTGAAGCTGCGAGACTTGAGGTGCGAAGTCGGCTGGTAGGGTCGCAAGCTTACAGGGATCTTACTCCTGGAGGATTTCCTTCGAGGCAGTTGCCTTGGGACGCCCACAGAGAGGTGGCACTGAGACCGCAAAGCGCACAAGTTAGGGTTCCGTGGGAAGAGGAGCCTGCTCGGTTCTCCTCTTACGAAGGCCGCAGGAAAGGTTGCCTTGCAGAGCTCTTTTCCTGCCTTTACCCTGTCGATCAGCTCCCGTAGACCTGACACACTTGCGGCTGAGGAATTGTATCTCGCAAAGTAGGTACAAGAAAATTAAATTAATTCGAAGCTGAAACCGCCACGCCGCACTTTGGCAAAGTCTTCTCCTCCGTCTCGTCACTAAACCCCACAAGGTAAGGATCCTCCCAGCGCCCACCCCTGCACTATTTACCAGCTGGCTCCGACATTCGACCGCCAACGCCGCTGGAATCGACTCGGGAGCTCACCAACTGGCCGAGATGAATTTCGACAGGTCGGAGGATGGGGGAGGCCTGGGGTCTAGGGCAGGGGTGGGAGGAGGAGCGGGAGAAAAGGATGGTGTGCAGGAGAATTAAGCTGGAGATGGCGCAAGAGAATGAAGGAGGGACGGTGAAGGAGGATCAAAGGGGAGACCCATCGTCGTTGAGGGACCGCACGCTAACCACTTCTCTCCTCCCCCTCCCTCCCCAATGGCTCTTGTGACTTTAGTCCAAGATGCCCCCCAAGATCGACCCCACCGAGATCAAGGTGTGTAGTCGTGCTTTGCCGAAAATACGGGCGAACAGTGACTGACGGAACACGCAGATCATCTACCTCCGCGCGACCGGAGGAGAGGTCGGAGTACGTCGAGTGTTGGAGTGAGGAGGGATGGAAGCTAACGGGTTCACTACAGGCGTCCTCTGCTCTTGCCCCCAAGATCGGTCCCCTTGGTCTCGTAAGTCTCGAGGTCCAATCAGCGAGGAGGTACGTGGGACAAAAGTCGGAGGGAGGGGAGCTGGGGAGGAGGAACGGGAGATACGCGGGGTGAAGAAGAGCATTGGAGGGAGTGGTTGGACGAGGAGTGCAGGCGGGAGGGAGACCACACGGCCGTTTGAGGGAGGCGGACTCTGCGTTGACCAGCAACCCCTACCGACGACAACGACTGACCGCACTCCCATCTACAGTCGCCCAAGAAGGTCGGAGAGGATATCGCCAAGGCTACCGGCGACTGGAAGGGTCTCCGCGTGACCGTCCAGCTCACCATCCAGAACCGTCAAGCCGTCTGCGCCGTCTTCCCCTTCGTCTCCTCCGCTCGTCATCCGCGCCCTCAAGGGTGCGCTTTCTCGCTCTGGGGAATCACTCAGACGCAAGGAGCTAACTTGTGCGTCTCTAGAGCCCCCTCGCGACCGCAAAAAGGAGAAGAACATCAAGCACTCTGGTAACATCGACCTCGACAGGTGCGTTCTACCCGTTTCGAGTTGCACTCCCACCTCGAGCTGACCACCCGCGCACGCCCACAGCATCATCGAGATCGCCCGCACCATGCGCTTCAAGTCCCTCGCCAAGGACCTCGCTGGAAGTGCGTACACCCTGCTCGTTCACTCTCAAACACAGCTAACACTCGTCCACCCGTCAGCCGTGAAGGAGATCCTCGGTACCTCCCAATCTGTTGGCTGCACCATTGACGGACGACGTACGTTCTCCCCACTCGGTCCCACTCCTCACCGCGTTCTGACTCGTCTTTCTTTCTCGCAGCGGCCCACGACATCATCGAGGACATCGACAGCGGAGAGATCGAGATCCCCTCGGAGTAGAGGATTTGGTGTGTTGGAGCATGGGGGGTGTCGAGAGTATCTGGGCTTGCAAAACCACGCATTTCTGGACTCGAAACTTGTGGTGCTGCATGCGGGCCAGCGAGATGACTGACGGCTTGTTGGCTACGAAGGGCTTTCTTCTTGCGCATCTGGAGTTTCGCCAGTCCACAGTTGGTCCTCGGAGAGCCCAAGTTGAGAAGTCGCGAGTTGATCGCGCTGCTCCCTCTTTCCTCCCCTCACCTCAATGCAACGCGATCTGCTCAAGGCTAGGTTCGGCAAAATACCAGAGCTCCCTCCCCTCGACCCCGGGGACGTCGACGACGAGGAAGAAGACGAAGAGCGAGACTCCTTTCCCAGCAGCTCAGCTCTGCCCCCACCGCGGTTCGTCCGCCTCCCTCCCACAGCCTCCCCGACGCTCACCGTAACGACAGTGCACGGCCTTCTGTAGGAAAGCAGCGCGACTGCTCCCCTCTCACCGCCGAAGGCTACTTCGACCAGGCGCTGGAAGTGGACGTCCTCCTCCCCTCCTCCTCCACCTCCTCCGATCCTCCCACCGCCACTTTCCGCGTCTACTACACTCCCCCCTCTCCCCACTACTCCTCCTCCACAGCCTCCTCGAGCCCCTCCCCCTCCTCGACAGCGCCAGATCCCTTCTCAGGAGCTCCGGCCACCGCACCCTGGCTCACTCCGAAGCCCAGTGCGGGGCGGAGTGGGGGCAAGGGAGTCGTGTTCGTATGCGTACATGGGGCGGGGTATTCGGGATTGAGTTTCGCGTGCTTAGCGAAGGAGGTTAGAGGGGAGGTAGGGGTGTTGGCTTATGATGCGAGGGGGCATGGTGAGCTGCTCTTAAACGGAGGAGGGAGAGGGGAGCTGATTGTTGAGTAGGTAAGACGAGGGTGGGTGGGGAGGGAGGGAGGGTCGATATGTCGCTGGAGAGTATGGCGCAGGACCTCGTCTCGCTGCTCAAGACGATGTTCCCGGTGCGTGAGGAGGCGCCTTCGATATTGCTTATTGGCCATTCGATGGTATGCTGCTTCCTAGTTTTTGGAAGGCGCGAACGTGGCTGACTCGAGAGCGCAGGGAGGAGCAGTGGCGACTGCCGCTTGTCCACTCGTTCAGAAGGACGTCGCGGACGTGGTAGGCTTGACGGTTATTGACGTAGTGGAAGGTGAGCGAGAGCGCTTTGCATTCGTGTATTGAGGAGCTGATCTTTGACGCAGGATCGGCCCTCGACGCGCTGCAAGGAATGACTTCGCTCATCGCAGCGCAACCCAAGGGCTTCGACTCGCTCGAAATGGCTATCGAATGGCAGTACGTCCCTTCCGGAATCCCACAACGCTCATCCTGACTTTGATCCTGCAGCGTACGGAGCAAGACTCTCAACAACCTCGCCTCGGCGCGAATCTCGGTCCCTCCCCTCCTCCTCGATCAATCCCCCTCGTCTCCCAACTTCATCTGGCGCGCCGACCTCGCAGCTACAGAGCCGTTCTGGGCCGGGTGGTTCACGGGACTCTCGAACAAGTTCTTAGAGTGTAGGACGGCCAAACTCCTCATCCTCGCGGGGGCAGATCGTTTGGACGCTCCTCTCATGATTGGACAGATGCAGGGTGAGTCCTGCGCGCGCCGTTCGTTCTGATGTATTAGCTGATGCGGTTGGTAGGCAAGTACCAGCTCGAGGTCTTCCCCGAAGTAGGGCACTGCGTTCAGGAGGTACGGTCCCGCTCGCTGCCTTTCCCTGATTCGACACTGACTCGCTTTCGCGCACGCAGGACGCACCGGAGAAGACTGCAGACACTCTCCTCGCTTTCTGGAGGCGGAACGACCGAACCGACATCCTCGCAGGCGTCAAGAAAGTCGGGCAGGCTTGAATGTGTAGTGAAACCCCATATGCATTTCCAGCTGTACGATTCTCGCAAGCTCTACCACCATCGTCGTGCTGTGATCGTCGATTACTCGTCTGTACGCAAAGTGGATCAGCTCCCGTTCGCTTCCTGGTGATGCGAGAAGAACGCACGCTTGAGAACCTCCTTCGACACGACCTTGCCCGTAGCAGGATCGAGCTTGTAAACGATCGGCACGCCAGTAGCGAGCTCAAGGTTAACAATCTCCTCTCCCGACATACCCTCCAGCTGCATAATCATCGCTGCGTCCCCATCATCAGCTCCCTCCCTCCTCTCCTCTTCTCAGAACTCACCGCGAAGACTGTTGCCGTGCGCAGCGACGAGGACCTTCTCGCCTGCGAGAACGCGGGGGAGGATGTGCTCCTCGTAGTAGGGGAGGACGCGGTTGGCGGTGAGCTCGAGGGACTCTCCACCGGGAGGGGGGACGTCGAAAGAGCGGCGCCAGATGTGGACTTGCTCCTCTCCGAACTTCTTGCGGGCTGTGTTCCAGGAGGGGAGTTAGCTCTGGAGAGAAGAGGGGGGACGGGAGAGGAGGGGAGAGGAGAGGGGAGGGGGGGAGAGACGTACCATCGTCCTTGTTGAGGCCGGTGAGATCTCCGTCTGTGTACGAACGCTCTCAGCTACCCTCCCACCTCCTACAGCGCAGAACAGGAACGCACAATCACGCTCATTAAGAGCCTGATCCTTGATCGTCTTGAGGTCCTCCTGTCCGATCTCCTTGAGGATGATAGCGAGCGTGTGGTTGGCACGGGTAAGGACCGAAGTGTAAGCGACATCAAAGTGGTCGTATCCCTTGCTCTTGAGCGCCTGAGCTCCCGAAAGCGCCTCGGCGCGTCCCTTCTCCGTGAGAGCCGGGTCCTTCCTAGTGTTTGGTCGGGGGTTAGTGTGGAAGAGGGGGAGGGGAGAGAGGGACGCACCATCCGGTGAAGAGGTTGAGCTTGTTCCATTCTGATTCTCCGTGGCGGACGAGGACGAGCTGTTTGAGAGAACGTGGAGAGGAGGTTGGCTGTTGTTCCAGCTGGAAGGGTTAGTCTGTTGTTCCCGCTGGCAGGTGAGTCCCCCAAGTGCGTAGCTCCACAGCTCTAGTGCCCCACTCCTCCAGCGCACCGCAGGCGGATTCGAAGAGGAGCAGCCAAACGACACATCGATGAGATGGGAGAGGTTGGGGACGGTTCGCGCACCTGGTTTCCAGACATGATGAAAGCTGGAACGGAGCATGGGGATGGGTTAGTGGAGCTCTGGATGGAATCTGGGCAGCTGGACGTACTGCGATAAGGATGGATGGGAGTGAAGTGGGGGAAAGAGATCAAGAGAGGGCGGGAACGTCCGGAGCTCTTCGTCGTCGTCGTTCTCGAAGCTCGTTTCAGCGGGCAACGACGAGCGCGGGATCAAGAGCGATCCTGGGTGTGGTGGTGGCACAGGTAGATTCCAGCTACACTAATCACAGGTGTCAACAATTGCGTCTCCCCGAAAGTGTGCGGCTCCCCCTCTCAACCAGGAGGCGTAGCCCGGAGCGTGTGAGCTGCAGGGATCAAAGTGATGGTCAGCTTGAGCACTCAAGTAAGCTCAGCACCACACGAAACGCACCTCGCATCCTCAAAGCAAAGACAAAGTTGGTCAACGTCTCCCTGCGCGTCCTCAGCATCAGCTTGCGTCCAGCTACTCGTTCAGGCACCTCGAGCTCACCCTTCCTTGACGCTGTCCCTCTTGTCCCAATGCGCCTTTGCCCGTGCCGCCAACCTATCCACCATAATCTGCGGGTCGTCGTACGCCGAGAGGTTCGCGAATTCCGGCGTCTTGGGCTCCTGCCAAACGCGCTTCCTCCCCCTCCCCGTCGCAGTCGAAACCACCTCCTCAGCCGGCTGGACCTCCTTCATCGGCACCTCGTTGCTCGCGTCTCCTTCTCCCGGAGCTGCTTCTTCCCCGATCAGGATGGGGTCGATACGGGGCTTGGAGGAACGACGGCTGATTAGGCTTCGGCCGAAGAGGGGAGAGGCGAGGACGGCGGGGAGGGCGGGGACGGGGAAGACGGCGTGGTGATAGGAGAGGGAACCTTGGGCTTCGAGGAGGCCGTAGCGGGAGAGGTAGCGCTGGAGAGAGGCGGGGGGAAGGGTGGAGAGGGAGAGCTGTAGCGCGATCAGGGTGGTTAGCAGGCTGGTCTAGAGACGAGCTGAGGACGTACGAGAGGAGAGTGAACCGCGTTCTCGTTGCGTGTTGCGGATCCGTTGTTGCTGTTGGCTCGAGAGGCGGTTTCGGCACTACGGCCTAGGGCTGCGAGTGCTTTTGTACGCGAGGTTGAGCCTGTTGAAGCGACGTAGTTGTAGTCGTTCTCGACCCGTCGTCTCTGCGAGCAGGTGGGGGAGAATCAGCTCCGAGAAGGCGCGCGCGCGTGAGGAGTGAAGCGACTGAGGAGGCTGAGCTCGAGCTGGCTTACCTTTGAGTCCATCGTCGTCGTCGTCGTTCCTGAAGGGCTGCTGTTGGCTTGGGAGGCAGGAGCTGCTCGAAGGAGCGCCCGGCCCTCCCGAGATTTAATTCAGCTCAAAAGACTAAGGGGATAACGAGAAAAGAATTCGAACATTTAGCTCGGGCCCGGGCCTACGCGCGGCGACTTGGGCTCCCTCAGCTCCCGTCTCTCCTGCTGAAGATGAGTGAGTGCCAGACAAGAGCCTGCTTGCGACTTGACTTGCTGACGCCCCCCCTGCTAGATCCTGCTTTGACCGCTGCTGCTCTAGCCGCCGGAATCTCCTATCTGTACGGACCCCTGCACCGCGCACCGTTCGAGAGAGCTAACGAGCTGGTACCAACAGGGACGCTAAAGCCTTCATAGGAGAAGACCTTACCAAGGCGCTGGGCTTGATTGAGGTACAGCTGGCGTGAGCTCCTCTTGCACGAGCTAGTCGCCACTTCCTAGCTCACGCACTTTGCTCGTTCGCAGGCTCAAGCTCAACAACTACCGCGATAGGAACTCGATCTGGTGAGTGATAGGGTGCCAGGAATCTGGGGGGGAAGCTGAACCGCTGTGAGAAAGGTACACCTTCGAGGACCAAGTCAAGAAGAGGGGGGACGCCGAGTGCTACGTCTGCGAGGGGAAGTCGATGTCCTGGAACGAGGTCAACCTTGGTGAGTCGAGCTGTTTACAGGCGGCGGGATGTATTCTCGATGCAGTCT
Organism: Glaciozyma antarctica PI12; assembly: GCA_002917775.1. NCBI lineage: Eukaryota > Fungi > Basidiomycota > Microbotryomycetes > Kriegeriales > Camptobasidiaceae > Glaciozyma > Glaciozyma antarctica. The sequence goes on along the minus strand of KZ627146.1, from coordinate 430,368 downwards.
CCGCGAGCGAGGCTTCGATGAGCTTAGGCAGAATGGAGCTAACGCTACTCTGTCGGGAACAGCTGCTCGTCGCGTCGCTCACTTCCTCCTCGCAACGGGAATCAAGCGAGGCGATACGGTCGCACTCTACATGCCGAACAAGCCTGCGTACTGCTTCATCTGGCTAGCCTGCCTCTCTCTCGACGTGTGCGTACCTATCTTCCTGCTATTCCCCTCGTTCCTGACCAGATTGCAGCATCCCCGCCTTCATCAACTTCAATCTCACGGGACAGGGACTGCAGCACTGCATCCTAGTGGCGACCTCGAAGCTAGTCCTCTACGAATCCGACCTCTCCTCCTCCATCGCCGAAATTGCGCCAGCTCTCAAGGACCAGAAGCTCGTGCGCTGGTTCGATTCGTACTCCCCCCCCTCGGAGAAGGTCGAATACGTCGAAGGCGCGTTGACTCTCGACGAGGCGACGTTGAGCAGGTCGAGCACGGAGAGGATTGGCGACGAGTGGAGGAGGGGAGTGGGGTGGCAGGATCCCGCTTGTTTGATTTTTACGTCGGGCACCACGGGTTTGCCCAAGGCTGCTAGCTGTACGCACGGGAGGGTTGCGACGGCGTTCAAGGTTCGTCTTTTCGTTTTTTTGCAGATTCGGAAGTGCTCATCGCTCTCGCTTCAGATGTGGACTCGCATCAACTCGTTCGGCCCCAAGACGCGGATCTACACTCCCATGCCTCTCTACCACTCGACTGCAGGTACGCCGTTGCTTTTCTCTCATCGACGAGCTGCTCACTCCCTCTCCCACAGCTCTTCTCGCCATCGGAGTCTCCTGGAACGCCGGCTCGACGGTCATCATCGGTCGCAAGTTTTCCGCTTCGCACTTCTGGGAGGACGTTCGCTCGTCGAACGCGAACGTCTGTCAGTACGTCGGCGAAGTGCTTCGCTATCTCGTACGCTCGTCCGATCCCGTTCGAAAAACGACAGCTAACCTTTTCTCATCGCGCAGCTCGCCGTCCCGCCCTCGCCGCTCGACAAGAAGCACAACGTCCGCATGGTGTACGGGAACGGTTGTCGCCCCGACGTCTGGAACAAGTTCCGCGTTCGGTTCGGCATCGATACGATCAGCGAATTCTTCGCTTCGTCCGAGGGGGTGTGTCCCTCTCCCATACTTGAGCGAATCGGGACTGACGAAGAGCAGAATGGTTCGCTGTTCAATATCAACCGCAACGAATTTGGAGCGGGGGCGGTGGGGCATGAGGGGACGTTGGCGAGGTGGGCGAGGAGGAAGAAGCAGGCGCTCGTTCGCGTTGATCCGCTCACGGAGGAGCCAGCGAGGGACGAGCATGGGTTCTGCATTCGGGTGTGTTAGTTCCTACCTGTGCTGTGGTATGACGCTGATTTATCGCAGACGGAGGATAACGAGTTCGGCGAACTCATTTGCGAGATCATTAGCGATTCTCCGTTCCAGGTGCGCTCTCACTCGGTCGCTCTGTGTGGGTGCATTTCTTTGACGTCCTGCACAGGCTTTCGCGGGGTATCATGGCAACAAGGGTGCGACTGAGAAGAAGATCCTTCGAGACGTCTTTAGCAAGGGAGATCAGGCACGTTCTCCCGTTCCGCTTCGCAAGCTCGTCGCTGACCTGCTACCAGTACTTCCGCACCGGCGATCTGCTGAGGAGGGATTCGGAGGGATTCTACTTCTTTGGTGATCGGTGAGCTCGTCTCATTTCGCTCATGAGGTGATGCTGATGAGAGCAGGCTCGGAGACACGTTCCGCTGGAAGAGCGAGAACGTCGCTACGACCCAAGTCGCCGAAGCTCTCGGTGCAGGTCCGTCCTCACCGTTCTTCCCTGCCCCCCGGATCTAACTCTTTGCGCTTCCCACAGTCGTCGACGAAGCGAACGTCTACGGAGTCCTAGGTAAGTCGACCTGCGTCTCACGTCGCGCATCGCTGACCTCTCGCATACGTCCCCGGACACGAAGGACGAGCCGGCTGCGCTGCCATCGCTCATACGAGCAAGTTCGACTGGGACGAACTCGCTACGCACGTGTACGTCCCCCCATCTTCCTCCTCGACGCCGCCTGACCCTCGCACAGGATCAAGTCGCTGCCCAAGTATGCTCAGCCGCTGTTCGTTCGCATCGTTCAGAAGTTCGTTTCTCCTCCCCTCCCTTCTCGCAGGCGCTGATAGGGAAATCAGGATGGAATCGACCGGGACGGAGAAACAGCTTAAAGTCGCGCTGCGGAACCAAGGCGTCGGTAAGTCCTTCCCCTCTCGTATTGAAGCTCGCTGACGTGCTGGTAGATCCGGAGCAGACGACCGACCCGATTTGGTGGTTGCAGGGTGGGAAGTACGTCCCGTTCAAGAAGCATCATTACGAGAGTCTTCAGGCAGGTAGGGTCAAGTTGTAGCGAGGCCGTGCAAATGGGTAGTGATTTCAGTGCGGTCGCTGCTCGTGCTGATGGAGCTTGGGTCTTCTTCGCGTGCTGGAGGATGGGGGCGAGCGAGGATGCGAAGGAGGGGATTCGGCTCGCGACAGGCAGGAGGAGTCTGCCACGCGCTCGATTCGTTGTCGTTCCTTCAGAGAGCTTTGACTGTCCGGTCGCTCGCAGGGAAAGAAGGTCAGTATCCTGCAGCGGAGGGCGATAGGCGCCGCGACGAACGCTCAACTCGAAAGAACCCACGCGCACTGCCCAGCTTAAAGTCGTCCGCGGCTGGCGAGAGTTGAAAAGGAGAAACCTCGTCGCGCCTCTCTTGCTCCTTAGAAACTGGCGGCTCTTCAAACCAAAGGAACAGCGTACAACGCTCCAGCGCATGCTCCTATGGAAGGAGCCCGAGAGCAGCGACACGCTGGGGCTTCAAAATTCTGTCCCGCTCATCCCTACGGCGACGGTTTCGCTTTGCTACCTACATTCCTCTTGGAGCAGAACTCATCCTTGCAAAGCCAACTCGTTCCCGTTCATTCAACCTGAGGGGCCGTGTCCGATCGAGAGAAAGGTCCAAGCGAGGCGGCCAACGCGCTGTCGACGACTCGCTCAACTTTTCTTTCGAGACAACGACGACGCTCTCCCTCCCACCACCATGTCCTTTTCCCCTCAGCACGACCAACCCGTTACACTGGCCCAGCTGAACCAGCTGGAACCAGGCCTCCTTACAGATGGTACGACGCTCGGGAGCTTTTCCTTCCATCCCAGCTGACGGCGTCCTTTGCAGAGGTCTCCCGACTACAGAACTCCATCTCCCACCTCCAACGATCCAACGCCGAGCTCTCCGACTTCTTACGACCATCTACGGCGGCGAGCGGGGACTAGGACACTGAGTTCGAGCTGACGAGGAGTGAGTTCGAGCTGTCCATCGCCGAGAACGAGGAGACGATGTGAGTCGACCTGGGGGACTTCGTCCACGGGAAGCTGAGGCGGGAAAAAATCTTCTCTCTCTCTCTCGATAGTGCGAGGCAAAAGGAGCGGTTGGAGATGATTAGGATGGCATTGCAGAACCAGCTGGGAGTCGATGCGGCCAACTCGCATTACGACGTGGCGACGAGCGCGGTGGGAGGAGCTACGGGAGGGCAGGGTGAGGAGGAGGTGGTAGGAGTGAGTGGGAGGGAGGAGGGGAGGGAGGAGAGCAGTTCTGCGCGGGCGCAAGTGAACGGGACTCGAGCTGACGACGACGACGACGGAGATGGAATGTACCTTTGAAGAAGCAGCCGTGCTCGAGAGAGACTGGGGAGGGACTGTACGCTGCTCAGCTGCTCGAAGGGAGGGAGTCTCTCCACCATCCTCTCCGGACTCTGCTCTTTGATCCAACTGCTTGCTGCGTATTGCGAAAGGGGGGTATCGTATGCGAGGGAGGTATACAGGGAAAGCCCCCATCAAACAGAGAACGTAAGAGCCGTCTCGCGAATCCGCAACCTCGTCGTCCGCTCTCCAGGCCACTCGAAGCCTACCCACTCGAGCGTCGCAGCCGTCGTCATGAGTCCTGCACCCATTCATCAGCTCAGGCACACAGCCAGCCCGAACGAGATGCACCTTCATCCCCGACGTTAAAGTCCAAAGTCTTGAACGGCGTCGCCGTCCCTCCCGACCCTTGTCGCGGCGGCGCTCCCGGCGTAAACATGCTAAAGATCCCGACGCCTACTTTCCAAACGACGGCTTTGCTCTCCTCGAGCGAGGCAGAGACGAGTCGACGTCCGTCGGGAGACCAGGAGAGAGCCGTGATCGCTCGCGTGTGCCCTTCAAGGACGTAGAGGCGCGTGGCCGTCTTGAGGTCGTAGACGATCGCGGCGCCTTCGTGCGTGCCGACTGCGAGTCGCTGGGACTTGCCGTGGAAGTCGATGGAAGGGTAGCTACGAGATGGCGGGGGTCAGCGATGGTTGAGAGAGGAATGGCAGCGAGCTCACGTTCGGACTAGCTCGCCGAGGATCACGGTCGCAGCTTGCAGGACCGTCTCCCGTAGAGCCGTGACGGTAGGATCGAGCGACTTGACGACCGCTTCAGCGAGCCTGGGAAGACTCGAGTAGAGCACGAGCGGTTTCTGCAGCAACTGCGATGATGAGCTGCGATCAAGTCGAGGCGGTCGGCCGACTGACCTTTCGAACCATGAAACCAAGCAGCTTCATCGTTGCACTCCGGTGAGCGGCGGTTTGCGCGTTGAGAATGTCGAACGAGAGCGTCGTCATGAAGAGAGGCGTGTTGATCCCAGCGACGTGGAGAGTGGCGAGACGAGCAAGGTTGCGAAGTTCGTTCGGTGTCGAGGGGTTCCGCCCCGTCGCCAGGCCAAAGAGTTGTCGAGCGAGAACCATCGCATCGAGGTAGGTCTGCCAGATCTCGAAGCCTCGAGAGCAAAGCTCTGCTGCGATCGCTTGGTGGTAGGGATGCTGTTCGTCGTCGAGGTAGGTCGAAATTGACGTAGAGAGATCCTTGAGCGTTCTGTGCGAAGGTAGCTACTTAGGCGCTGATCATGATGGCTGCTTCTGCGAACTCACGATGCCGAGAGGAGCTTGAACTTGTCGGAAGCGACGAGCCCAATGATGAGGACAGCTTGCTCGGAGCCAGCGATCTCGACGCCCGAAGCCTGCCGCGCAGGTACTGATAATCTGCGTCAGCGAGTGCGCGGCACAAGCAAGAACACGCCGACTCACGGAAGTCTTGCCATCGTTCGACCAAAGCTTCGATTTCGCTGTCGGACGACGCGGCGAGGTAGGTCCCGAACAGCACACGAGCAGATTGTTGCACCTCCGCTGCAGAGAAAGTCAGCACTCTTCGTTGACGGGCTACCTGAAAGGCATACACGACTTGTCGAGCCAGAAATCGGCGAGGAGGTCGAGGCAGGGCGAAACGAAGGAAGGTCCAACGGCATCGGCCAGCATCGAAGCGTAGAAGACAATGATCTGGCTCGCGTAGCGTTCCGTGTCTGCGGATGAATCAGCACCGTTCGAGCGACAGAAACTGGCAAAGCGAACGCACCTGGGAAGTTGAGGAAGACGCGGAGGAGGCAGACGATCTGCAGCAGCCGCTGTGCCGTAGCGTCGGGCGAGAGCGTCCAAGGACTGGTGGAGGAGGAATCAATGGGGATGGAGAGAGCCGCAGCACTGAGTGAGCGCACCGTAATCAGCTCAAGTCCCGACAGGATGCGAGACCGAGACCACGCACCTGTCCAGCGCGAGAGGTGCCTTCGCATAAGGCCTCGATACGTGCAGGTGCTCGTCCAGCATCGTATCGCTATCGTGATCAAGGCCAAACGTGACAACTTGGGAAAGCAGCCGTCGAACGAGTCCGAGGTGTTCGCGCGAGTTGACGGTGTCGGAGACGAGGTCGCAGGAGTCGCCTTCCCTGTCCGTGATGTCCCCATTGGAGCGAGATGCGGAGGAACCGTTCTTCGATCGACGAGCTTCGGCCCAGGGGAGGACTTGAGAGCGGTCGTCGAGCTCCTTGCGCAGATCGACCGAGAACATGGGATCTGCGAAACCATGTTAGCTTGATTCGCAGCCACGACGGCTTCTACTGACCGTACGGCGTCGAAGGCGAGTTTTTCAGCGTGCGCGTATCCGAAAGGGAGAACCTGGAGAGCCAGCGTCAGCTTCCTGCGAAAGCGATCAGTGGACGCGACGCACCACGTCTTCCAGCTCCCATCCGCCAGCACTCCCAACGCCGTCTTGTAGTCCATGGACCTCCTCAACTCCTGCCCATCGATATCGCAGACCCTCGACAGCCCGTGCGTATAAACAACGAGGATCTCGTCTCCTGCCGTCGAAATGCTCTCGACCGCCGACTTCGTTCCCGGCAGTACGAAAAGAAGTTGCGGAGGGAAGAGGGAGACGAGTGCGACGGGGGAGTTGGCGGAGACGAAGGCGACAGTGTTGGAGAGGCGGGCGTTGTTAGGGATCTGGAGGTAGACGATGTGCGAGACGGGCGAGGCGAAGAGACTCCACTGGCCGATGAGCTCCCAGTTGCTGAAATGGGGTCAGCTTTGGCCTGAACGTGGAAGAGGAGAAACGCACTCGAGTTGCCAGGCCGCAGCCGAGCCGTCGACGGAGCCTGCGACGACGAGTTGGCGACCTCCGAGCTCGAGGATCTTCAACGCCGTGATGGCGCCAACGAGCCGGATCGTCGCGCAGGGCGGAGGTTTCTCGAGGTCGGCGTATCGCACAACGCAGATCGCTCCGGAGCCTAGTCACCGCGTCTCATCAGCAACGAAGGAAGAGTGCGGGGAGAACGAGCGACGCACTGTATCCCAGCAAGATGCGCCAACGATCGAGGTTGACGACGCAAGTGACCCTCGTCCTACACCTAGCTGGGCCACTGGACTCATAGAGCGACTGTAACTGCATCGGGAGCGCCACCTGCCCGCCGGGAAGCGCCATCGCCGGCACCGAGAGCGTCGAGATGCTCTCGAGGACGCGCCGGCCTTCTGGTAGCGAGCGAGCGACGAGAAACGTTGCTGAGCGAGTGGGAGAGGGCGTGAGAGGGAGTTGGTAGACGTGGTCGGTCGCTGCTAGTCGACTGGTACCGGTGAGGATGAAGCTGGCAACGTGGGGGTTAGCGAGTGCCTTCTGGTGAGGACGGAGAGAGCTCACTTGAAGACGCCGCCCTCGTCGTCTCTCGAAGGATCCAGTCGGTACGAGCGAAGCTTGACGTGAGTCGTGACGAGGACGTTGTTGTAGCCTTCGACGCAAACGTCCACGATGCCACCTCGAATCGCCAAGTATCCCAACGTCGCGACCCGCTGATCGCGAATCGTGAATAGCTGCTCAAAAGTCGTCAGCATCGTCCAGGGAGAGCGATTCAACCGAAGTACGCACCAGAACTCCCGACTCGTCGAAAGCGATGAGGTCGTCCGCGCAGTTGCGAATCCCCAGCACGCCGTTCTTCATCTCGTCCAAAACTCCAGCGTCGTGAGGGCTCTCGATTCGAAGAGGTCCATAATGTTTAGCGTGTAGCGGGTCGACTTCGAGAAAGGCGGGGTGATGGTGAATGATAGGGCGGACGAGGAGGTGCGCGGCTGGTGTTGAGCCTGTCTGCACTGCGTAGACGATGTAATGGACGCCTGCTCGTGTATTCGACTTAGTGGAAGATCAAGTGCTGTGGAATGAGGGCTCCTCACCTTGCTTGGAGAGCGTCGCAGGCCGAACAATGTCGGTTCCGCTTGCGACGGTTTCGTGGACGTGCAGAGTATCGAGGTCGACGATGACAAGCCCCGCTCCTTTTCTTCCGTAGCAAATTGCAACAAATCCCTAGGTGAGCTTGTGAATCAGCTCCTGTTAAGCTTCGGAGGAGAGCGAAACTGACCTCGGCAAGGTTGAGGACCTCGAACCCGTCGAACGAAATGGCGTCGGTGCGATCAGCTGGCAGAATCGTAGAAACCGCATCGCAGCTATCGAAAGCTCTCCCATCGACCCAAGAATGCAGCGAAAGCGTCCTGCGGAACAGGCGTCAGTCACATCAAACATCCCTTCATAGAACAAACGCACCCGTCTCTCCGAAGCACGACCAGCGCCTTCCCTCCCTCTCCTTTCGCACATCGCATCCCCTCCACTGCCACAGTCCCAACCACTTCTCCCCTCCCCCTGATCCTAACCCTCACCAGCGGCTCGAGCTTCCGCAACTCCTCCTCGACCTCCTCCCGCTCTTGCATCTCCTCCTCCTGTGGAGAGTGGCTCGTCGCAGGTAGCGAAACGACTGATTCTTGCTCCCAAAGCCCAATACCAGTCGTGATGCTGTCCTTTGCGCGGTGACGGTGCTTCCCAGTCGGCGGGGAGGAGACGATGAGGGCCGGCGGGGGTGGAGATTGAGCGAACGGGATGTCGGAGGAAGAAGTGGGTCCGGCAGTGGATACGCAAACGGTTGCGCTAGCTTTACGCGGTCGCTGAGTGGAGGCAACTTCGAAGGTTGCGAGGGTGGAGATGGAGTTGGAGGAGGAAACGCGGCGGAGGGAGACGGAGGTGATGGAGGACCGGCGGGAGGAAAGAGAAATTCGGGTGGCGCTGGTGGAGGGACGGTGGGAGCTGGTGTTGGGGTGTGGAGAGGTTGGAGGAGTGGAGGAGGTCGAGGGGGACAGGGGGCGGGAGGGGGAGTGGGGATGGAGAGCTGCTTCGAGAGTCGAGAGGGAGGTCCGAGGAATGCCGTGGTGGCAGGGGAAGGTGTGGATGTCAGGCGAGATGGGAGGGGATGGAAGGTGGTTGGGAGAGAGGTCGGGGAGGTCACTCAGGTCTGGGGAGGTGAACAGCCAGAGGGAGCCGTCTTCGCAGCCCACCGCCACTCGCAAGACTGGCCGTCGTCGGCTCCTCGGGTGCGCCTCATTCGCTCCTGCGTTCGGTTCCCCCGTCACAGCTCCCAGAGGCATCCGCGCTGCTGCCAACGACGTGACCTCCCCGCTCGCCTCCTTGAGCCAGTCCGGCAGCGCCTCGCCCTGCGCCGAGCTCGAAGGTCGAAGCTGAGCGAGCGAGAGCCCCGGAAAGAGAGTCGCAGTCCTGTCCGCGAGAGCGGTCGCCTCCTCCGGGCTCCCGACTCCACCTCCTGGAGCTGCCCTTGCCCGCCATTCCTCGTCCGAAGGGATTGGCTCCCCCTTGATCTGGACAGTGATGAGGAACCGGGCGTGATCTAGCTCGTCGAATACGTCGGGCTTGGGAGGTTCGACTGGGCCGGAGAGCTGCGAGAGGGAGAGGTGGACGAGGAGAGGTCGCGATGCTGAGGCTGACGGAGGGATGGGCTGCGAGATTGCTGCCGCCTGTGCCGAGTGTACCACCATGCAGCTTCGTCGTCGTCGTGGTGTTCGCCTTCAAGGCGCTGAGTGTGGAAGGGAGAAGGAGGCGAGGCAACAACAACCTCAGGCTCTTGAGGCTCTTGGCGTACTCATCTCTCTGTCTTTCTCCATCCACTCACCAAACAGCGACGTCCAGCGTATCAACACAAACGACCCGGCTGAACGACCCTAGCTCGTCCAAGGCAACGATGGCGTCTCCCCTCATCTTCGGTACGTCCACGATACCCCGCCCTCGCCATGACCACGCTGACCCGCTCGCCTTCCCAGTCCCCAAGAAGCTCACTCAGGACGTCGACTTTGCGCCTCACCTCCGGAGTGTCATCTCGCGCAGCTACGGCGAAACTCCAGACTCGTACACGGACGAGCTCGCCCTCCTCAACCGCTCTCGTCAGGATGCTCTCCGCGGCGCCGCTGGATCGGACATTACCGGTCGCGACCTCCTCTACAAGTACTTTGGTCAACTAGAGCTGCTCGAGCTGCGATTCCCAGAGCTCCGTGTCCCCTTCCCCTGGTGCGCCCGCCCCCCGGCCCCACTTCGTGTCCACTTGAGCTGACGCCGGCCCTTGTGCGCTCTCAGGAACGACGCCTTTACGCACAAGCAAATCTCCCAGCTCTCTCTCGCGTACGAGAAGGCTTCAGTCATCTTCAACATCGGCGCAACCCTCTCCTCCCTCGCCGCGTCGTCACCCCGCTCCTCCCCCGAAGGCATCAAGCGAGCGTTCCACGCGTTCCGCTGCGCTTCAGGAATGTTCACCTACATCAACGACAACTTCCTTCACGCTCCTAGTACCGACCTGAGTCGCGAGGTCGTCAAGGTCCTCGTCGGGCTGATGGGAGCGCAGGCGACCGAGGTCTTTATCGAGATGATGGCGCCGGGATCCAAAGGAGCTGGATTGAGGTCGAAGCTGTGCATGCAGGCGTCGGCGATGTATGCTGGGATCATCGATCATCTCAAGGAGTGGGTCACCAAGGGCGTCTTTATTCGCGAGTGGAGCAACCTCATCCAGGTGAGCACGCGCGTGCGAGGCCTTGCGCAGGCGCCGCGAGCTAACTTCACCGTTCGCAGACGAAAGCCAAGTACTTTGCGTCCCTCGCCCAGTACAATCGCTCCATCGCCGACACCGCTGTATCCAAGTACGGCGACGCTCTCGCACGCCTCGCCATCGCCGAAACGCTCGCCAAAGAAGCCCACCGCCTCTCCACCGTGTTCGCCGCCTCCTTCTCCACATCTTCCACCACCTCCTCCCTAGCAGCCGACGCTCCCGTCGCCATGGTCGAGCTAGCGAAATCCCACCTCACCCTCGTCTCCGAAGCGCGCGTCACCGCTCAGAAGGACAACGACCTCGTCTACAACGCCGTCGTTCCCTCCGAAGCCTCCCTTCCTCCCATCGAGAAAAACAAGGACGTCGCCGAGCCGATCCCCATCCACGACGTCTACGCCGCACCAGATGTGCAGAAGATCGTCGGGCCGGACCTCTTCGCCCGCCTCGTACCGCTCAGCGTGACGGAGAGCGCGAGCATGTATTCCGAGGAACAGGCGAAGCTCGTTAGGGGTGAGGCGGAGAAGGTCGATCTCGCGGACACGGAGCTCGTCGCTGCGCTCGATTATATGGGCCTGCCGGGGTCGCTTGAGCGGTTCAGGCAGGGCGCAGCGGGGCAGGACGACTTGACCGACCCGGGAGCGCAAGTCCGTGCGTGGGCCTTACGGAAATGGGCCTTACGGAGGAATCAGAGGAACGGGTCGACGACTTGTTCCGCAAGCTGGCAGGACTCAAGGAGCGCGCGGCGAAGGCGCTCGAGACGTCGTCGAGAGATTTGGACGTCGAGGCGCGCGAGTGCGAGATGATGAGGGGTCGGTTCGCCCATCTGTGGGAGCAGACGCCGTCGTCGTCGCTCACAAGGTCCTTCCGCCAGGACTTGCGGTCGCATCGCGAGTCGCTCGAGCAGGCTTCAGCGTCGGATATGCAGGCGCAAAGGCTTTGGGAGGGAGTGAGGAGAGACGTGGACAGTTTGTTGGATCGGGAGGCGTTGAGGAGGGCGTTCGTTGAGGCGGTTGAGACGAGTGGCGCGTCCGAGACGAGCTTGCTTGATGCCGACTTTGGCGAGGACGAGGAGGACGAGATCAAGAAGCGAGTGGCGACCATTTCGGAGGCGCTGTCGAAGCTGAGCAAGATCAAGAAGGAGCGGACGGATGTCTTCAAGGACCTCAAGGAGCGCGTACGTCGTATCTATATGACCGCGCGTTCTTCCTCATAACCCGTGCTCAACAGGTCCAAAACGACGACATCTCTCACCTCCTCCTCACGAACCGCAAAGGCTCTGCTGGCGTCGATCCCGCCCTCTTCGCGACTGAGCTCGAAAAGTTCCGCGCTCACCAAACTCGAATCACCGCGACGCTCCATCACCAGGCGACTACGCTCTCAGAGATCAGCGCCGACTATCAAGTCCTCAGCGAAGGGAAGAAGGCGCGCGAGATTCAAGGCCGATGGAGCGAGGCGGAGCACAAGAAGAAGAAGCTCATCGCGCGACTCGGTCGGGCGAAAGAGACGTACGTCCAGGTCCGCGCGGGGCTGCAGAAGGGTGTGCAGTTCTACCAGGACCTGTGCGAGCTCGTTGGAGGACTGAGGGACCAGGTCTCGTCGTTCCTCGCGACGCGCAACTCGGAGCGGGACCAGATGGCGTCTACGGCGGAACTCAGGCAACGACTGGAAGGCCCCTCGCGCTCGACGGCACCGTCTTCGCTCGATCAGCGAATGGGATCCCTCGACCTTGGTCCCAAGTCCCCTCCCCTCCCACCTCAGCCTCCGTCATGGGCTGCCCCTCCTCCCCAGTCGCCCTACTCGCCTCCCCCATCAGCGAGTTCCTACCAGGGTCTCCCGAGTTCGGGACCGTTCGCGACGTCGAGTCCCGCCCCTCCGCCCCCCGCGAACCCGTATGCGGCTTCTCGCCAACCCTCGTACCCTCCTCCTCCCGAGCAGCAACGATCGCCTTATTCGCAACCTCAGTACTCCTCCCCTCCTCCCTCGCAACCCTCGTACGCCCCTCCTCCCCAATCCTACGCCCCTCCTTCCCAATCCTACGCCCCTCCTCAGTCCTACGCTCCTCTGCCTTCGAGCTACGCCCCACCCCCGCCAACAAACTACGGCTACTCAGTTCCTCCCCCTCCTCAGCGCCAGCCGTCGTTCCCTCCCCCTCCTCAGCCGATCACGAGCCCCTACCTCCCTCCTCCCCCACCTCCCGTCTCGTACTCGTCGTACGCTCCTCCGCCTTCGCAGTACGCACCTCCTCCCCCTCCTCAGCAGTATCAGTATGGCGCGCCACCGCCGCCTCAGCAGCAGCAGTATGGTGGGTACGGGCAGCAACCCCCTCCTCGTCCTCAGGACTCGCAGTACGGACGACCGCCGCCACCGAGGCCGAGCTATTGAAGGGCAGATGGAGAAGGGGGATGGAACATTGCGTGTGCTGTAATCATGCTGTTCTTGCGGATCGCTCTCCCAGGCTCTCTCGCTGGATACTCTAACGATAATCTGCTTTCAGTTCGCCATCCCGTGCAGCGAGTAGACGACTCTCCGCACAACATAGTACGTCTCCCCCGGCGTCCCCTCAATCACCAGTCTCCCCCTCCCCGCCTTCTTCACCGCCACCCTGCCTCCAGCCGCCTCCCTCGCCTCGGCTTCCACACTCGCCGCAACCGCTTTCGCGCCCTTCCTCGGATCGATCCCCCCCTTCGCAGAGCTAACGAATCCGAACGATTCGGGCGGCGCAGGTCCACAGACGAGGACTCCTTCGCCGGCGAATTCGGAGGGGACGCCGAGAGCTTTGAGACGCTCTTTGAGGACTGTGAGACGGAGGTCGCCGATAAAGAGGGAGGCGGGGAGAGGGGGGAGGACGTTGGTAGTGACGGCGAGGGCGGTGGAGGGTTCGGCTTCTTGGTCCATCTTGGAATCGTCGGCTTTGATGGCGAGGAGAGGGACGGGGAGAATGGCGCTGTTAAGGTCGGCGCGCTCGAGGACGGGGATGTCGGATTCGGGGTCAAAGTGGATGATTCCAGAGACGTAGGCGACGTCGTAATCCTCGACCTGTGATAGATTAAGTGAGCGAGCGCACGAACGAGAGGAGAGAGAGAACGCACCCGAGACATCCTGAGCGACGCCATGATGCTGTCTCCCAGCCGAACGGAGAAGTTCTTCGTCTCCTCTCCGACAGTGATGCACTGCCCGACGTCGGGGGTGTAGATGTCATGCGTCATGGAAGGAACAGCTCGGCAGGAGGCAGCGAGGTCGGCGACAGCGTCTGCTTCGCCGTTGACGATGACCTGCGAAGCGTTCAGGTCAGTGGAGGATCGCGAACGAACGAGAGAGGAACATACAAGCTTCCGAGGGTTGATCTGAGGCAGGATCGTCTTGAGAGCTCGACCGTCTGTCCGTCCCTCCATGTCGACGACGAAGAGCATGCAGAAGAGGTGCGCATCGACCTTCTCAACGACGTACTTGTGCGGCGGCTCCACAATCTCCTGCTCCCAACTCATCAGCAACGTCCCATCATTCTCAGAAGGAAGAAGCGACTCACCTCCTCTGCCTCCTCCTCCTCCCTCGTCCGCTTCCCCAACACCGGCAGCGTAACCCCCGGGACCTTCTCCCTCCCAAACTCATCCTCCTCGACCCCCCTCTTCAACCACCCCTCAACATCAATCGCCTCTCCATACGCATCTACCCTCCTCTTCCTCTCCACCACCGGAAACATTCGATACCTCTGCAACGTCTCCCTCCCATCCACCACCGCCCTCTTACTAAACGCCCCTCTCACATAAACATCAAACGACTGCGCCCCACCCGCATTCGCAGGATCAAGGAACTCGTCCCAAGCCCCCGCGCCGCCCGTGAACCCTCCCGTCCGTCTTCGCACGCTTGACCCAGGCTCAACCGCCTCGAGCTCCTGCGGCTCTTCCTCGTCTCCCGAATCGTCGGAATCGGAATCGGAATCAGCGTCGGCTTGCATCATCCTCCGAGAGCGGTCGAGAGCTTCGAGGTGCTTTGCTTCGAGTTCTGCGGCGAGACGAGTGGCTTCGAGGTGCGCTTCGAGCTCTGCGCCTACGAGGATGACTTTTCGCTTCATCTGCTCTTGATATCAGCTCCATCCCCTCTGTAAACGCGCGAGAAAGGACGTACCTCCAATTCGACCGTCTGACCCAGCTCAATGACCCTCCCGACCTTCCCCTGTCCCCACATCTCCCCCTCGCTCTGTTTCTCATTCCAAACGCCCCATAACCACCTCGCCAAGCTCCCCGCCTCTCCTTTAGAAGTAAGGACGACGACGTTGTTGGGTGACCGAGCGAAATCGACGAAGAGCGCGCGGGAGTAGCCGTGAGAGAGGGAGGAGGGGACGGTGAGGATCACTTTGGGGACGGAGGGAGGGATGGCGCGGGAGAGTTCATCGATCGAGGAGTAGATACGGAGGTTGCTGCGGTCGTCTCTCGTTAGCTTTGTTCTTTCCCGCGATGGAGAGAACGGACGTACAGGAATTTGAGGATACGCTCGCCACCCGCGTCGACCCCGACCTGCCCGCCCATCCACTCGGTCAAACTTCGTACGAAGCCCACGACGTCCTTCCCTGTCTTGCTGATCAAGCAAAGTGGGAAGCGCTGACCGAGGTTCGCAAAATTCCAGTGCGATTCGAGGAGGACGAGGAGCTCTAGAAGACGCGCGGAAGGGTCGGTGGGGAGGAGAAGGGAGCCGCCGGAGTTGAGAGTCGAGTTGATGAGGTCTGCGCGAACGTTAGGCGGTGAGGAGGGAGGAGGGGGAGGGAAGGAACGGACCGAGGAGCGCGCGCTCTCGATCGACGCGCTTGATGTTGACCGTGAGCGAACGGTCGGCGCCAACGACGACGACTCCCATTCGTCGCATGGCATCGTCAATCTTGGCCCCGTTGAGGAGGGCGGCTCCGTCGAGGTGGTGTTCTTTGATGTGGTTGAAGATGGGGGCGTAGAGGAGGGATGAGCTGGAGGAGGCGGGGAGAGAGAGGAGGAGAGGGAGGGGCGGAGAGTGTAGAGAGATCCTCCGAGGGTGTGGCCGGAGCGATGGGCGACGAGAGTGTAGCCTTTTAGAGGACCTGTTGCGCGGGAGTTAGCTCGTGCGAGAAGGTGCGAGAAGGAAAGGGCGAACCGGAGAGATGAACGGGTTGAGTCCATCGCACGGCGTTGACAGCGAGGAAGGCGTCTCGAATCTCCTTTTTCGAGACTTTCCACACGACGTCCCAAGGATCCTTGCCCTCATCCACGTCCTCCTCGTCCTCCTTAACCGCGACCTCGCTCACCACCTCCTTTCCCTTCCCCTTCCTCTTCTTCGCTCCAGCATCCTTGACCACCTCATTCGCACTATTCCGT
This sequence comes from Glaciozyma antarctica PI12, assembly GCA_002917775.1. Taxonomy (NCBI): domain Eukaryota; kingdom Fungi; phylum Basidiomycota; class Microbotryomycetes; order Kriegeriales; family Camptobasidiaceae; genus Glaciozyma; species Glaciozyma antarctica. The sequence continues at coordinate 414,738 of KZ627146.1, read as the reverse complement.
TCCTCTCCACTACGCGCCTCGACCCACTCCTCCACAGCCCAGCGTCCCATCTCGCGCGTCGGCAAAGTCGCATACACAGGGCACCTCAGTCCGCACCTCGCCTTGAGCCACGGTAGCAGCCCCAGACTCCCCAACAAAGGGTGGGTAAGGAGAACAAGGTTGAGCGTCGGTGCGAGCTCCTTGAGCTTCTTGAGGTACTCGGCCGTCTGGAGAGTCGAGGAGGAGGACGAGAGGAATTCGGGAGAGTGGTCGTATGCACCGCAGTCGAGGAGGATATTGGCGCCGTCTACGGTGAGGAGGTAGGAAGGGGGAGAGGGGAAGGGACCCGAGAGAGGGGTGAGGGTGATCATGGTCGACTGGGTCGACTGAGAGGAAGTTAGTCTGGAGTTGGGCAGCTCGTTCGGGAGTCGCCAGAGCTGGTAAGGAGCAGCTGCTGTAAGCTTTTGCAGTAGTCTACGCCTCGCTGTCGTCCTTGAGCTCCTCATCTGGCAGGACGAAGCCTCGCACTCCCCTCGCCGGCGAGCACGAGCAGCCTCTCCTCCCGCGCGACAGAGGCTGTAGCTGCTCGTCTTGCCCATCCTCCTGAGCATACCAACGAAAGCAGATTATAGCAAGCTCACCTAGCGTAGTAGCTGCCCACTAGTCCTCGTTTGATCCGGCGCGAGAGGGAGCTCGAAGCTGTTCTGGTGCCTGGAGAAGCACGATTCGAGGCGGTTGAAGAGAGGTGGCTCGGAGTTTGGTCCTTCGTCGTCGTCTCCTCTACTTCCAACTCGTCGTCGTCGTCTCCTCTACTTCCAACTCGTCGTCGTCGTCTGGAGTAAGTACGCGCTCTCGTCGACGACAAGGCCCCGCCCGTCAAATAAATTCAACTTAAGGTGAGGATAATGTAGCGGTAAAAAACTATTGTAATTTGTGCGGATCCTCTCTGGCGCAGGGCAGAGATGCTCGTCCTCGCCCTCTCCCCCCCCTCGCTCAGCAGGAACACTCTCGCCTCGCTCTTCTCCTTCTTCCTCCTCAGCCAGACACTCTCCCCTCTCTCCCCCCTTCGCCAGCCAAACTCTTCACGACAATGGGACTCTCCGTTTCCCGACTGCGTACGTTCAACCAGCTCAATCAGAACACGCAGGACTCAGGCTGACTCTCCTCCTCCACTCACTCCTTCTCCTGAACCACCACCGCCAAACGAACGTATCCCCCTTCACCGTCGACCGCGTCCTTGTCCTCATCTCGCACCTCACGCGCCACGTCTCACTCCTCCCCCCTCGCCCATCTCCCCCTTAACCAACACGCCCGCCCCTCGACGTGGACTACATGACGCCGCATAGTCTCTGGCCTCTTCGGCAAGAAAGAGATGCGTATCCTCATGGTCGGACTCGATGCCGCCGGAAAGACGACCATCCTCTACAAGCTCAAGCTCGGCGAGATCGTCACCACCATCCCTACTATCGGTGAGTCCCTCCCTTTGTCCTCGCCTTTGCGCCATCAGGACGCCCCACCCGACTCGTCTGCACGCGCACGCTTCCCCACCGACATTCATGCAACCTTCCCGAGTCGAAACTATCGAGCGGCCCGTTACGCACGACTGGCGCACGAGCAAGGGCGCGAGGGAGAGGTTCCAAAGGACTTTTTTCAGGCCTGCTCACGTGCTCTACGCTCTTCGAATGTGCCCCTCCTCCCATCTACGCGATCTCTCGTCTTGATCCGTCCATTCGCTCCCCCCATCACCCTTTTCGGATCACCCAGCACCTGCCTAGGAACCACCTCACTGACTCGTTCCTCCCCGCGTTACAGGCTTCAACGTCGAGACTGTCGAGTACAAGAACATCTCCTTCACCGTTTGGGATGTCGGAGGACAGGACAAGATCCGTCCCCTCTGGAGGCACTGTACGTCCCTCCCCCCCCCGCTCCCTTCCCCAGCTGACCCCCTCGCAGACTTCCAAAACACCCAAGGCATCATCTTCGTCGTCGATTCCAACGATCGCGAGCGTGTCTCGGAGGCACGTGAGGAGCTCCAACGCATGCTCAACGAGGACGAGCTCCGCGATGCTCTCCTCCTCGTGTTCGCCAACAAGCAGGATCTCCCTAACGCTATGAACGCGGCCGAGATTACCGACAAGCTTGGTCTGCACTCGCTTAGGCAGAGGACGTGGTACATTCAGGCGACGTGCGCGACGAGCGGAGACGGTCTTTACGAGGGATTGGAGTGGGTGAGTCGCGTCGTTCTTTCCTTCCTTCCCTCTCCTTTCTCCCTGCCCACGCTCTCCCACTCCTGCGCCTCCCTACTCGCGAACCAAGCTAACCCCACCCTCTACAGCTCTCGACCAACCTCAAGCGAAGGACATAAACGCTCTCTCCCTTCCTCCCCAAACCATGTTACACACCCTTTCCTTTCTCCTCGCCCCTTTATAACCAACACAGTCTTTTAAGAAACCCCCTCCTCCCACACTAGTACTCGTCTAGAACGCGTTTTCTCGATCTCCCGCCCTTGGTATCAGGTAGCGAGGAGGGAATGCGAACGACGCGATGATTTTTGTGGGATTCGCCAACTGGGTCGTGATCTGCCTGTCCCTGGCGAGTGTTAGTTCCCGCCCGCAACTCGGTTCGCCTTCTCCCCCGCTCTTAGTCACCTCAGCTCTCTCTCCAGCGACGTTCCCCCTTCCACAGCGACCGCTCGAGAATCCCACTGCGAGAAGCCACCGTCGGGGCACAGGAGCGACAGCCTCTGGCTCTGCTACCCTCATTCCACACGCAAACCACCTTGTTTCCCCTCGCTACCACGGCAACTCCAACGGCGTCCCCAACCCCTTCCCCATCACCCTCTCCGCCTGTCCCACATCCCTGTGCTCATCTCAGTACCTCCTTCCTTAGCGAAGAGAAGGAACGTACCGAGGTCCTCTCGGAGCCCAGAAAGACCCGTTATGCGCAGGGGTGAGAGAGGAGGCGAAAGCGAGGAGAGCGGTGGCGGCTTCGGAGGGAGGGACGGCGGAGCCAGATTCGTAGAAGGCGCCGTAGCCGATAGATTTGGTCACTGCCAGGAGCGGTTAGCCTGCGAGGAGCGAGGAGAGCGAGTTGGCGTACTTTCCGTCTTCATGAACCCCGGCTGCGCTGGATCAGTGCCCGCGGCTCAGAGGGAGGGAAAAGACGTACGTGAATATCCACCACCGTAACCCCCTGCTTCCCCAGATCAAAACTCAACAACCTCCCGACCATATTCGCCGCCGCCTTGCTCCCATGATGCCCATAGTTCCCTCCTCCCTCCTCCGCCGTCCTCAGAGCGATTGACCCGCCTTCAGTAGTGATGAGGAGGAACTTTGACCCAGGCGCAAGGAAGGGAAGGAGGGCGCGAGCGATAAAAGGAGGCGCGATCGCGCAGACGGTGTACATCTGCAACTGATCTTCCCATGACAACATATCGAGCGTCTGCGTCTCCAATCAGCTGCATTGTTAGGAAGAGGGAGGAGGGGACGAACGTCCGTCTGGAAATCCCCGGCGGAGAGGATGACGAGGTCCAGTTGAGTCCCTGCTGGGAGACCAGCAGCGAGAACTGAGGCTCCTCCGCCTTTGGAAGCGAGGTCGACGCCGGTGATAACGTGTGCTTCGGAGGGGATGTGAGGGGTTGCGATGGTGCTGCGGACGGTGGTGTAGACGGTGAGACCCCGCGAGAGGAGGGCGACGACGAGAGCGTTGCCGAGTCCTCTGGATCGCCGTGAGTTTAACGTATGGGGGGAGAGCGGGGAGAGGGTACCTGGAGCCTCCGATAACTAGAGCAGTGTTTCCGAGAGTCATTGGGAGTGCGAGTGAAGTGGAAGAGGACAAGGAACGATGGCGACAGCTCCGCTCGATCTGGTGAGTCAACTTGCGAAGCTCTCTTCCCACTCGACTATCCTCTCGCCGAGAAATGAACAGGAACAAGCCTTTCAAGAAGGTACTCTAAGCATACAGCCCCAGCCATCACTCCGTCGATTGCGTCGATTCGATCGACGCCGTCAAAAGCGGCTTCATCAACCTGCGAAATCACAGTCAGCTCCGCACCCCCGACCAGCAAAGGAACGAAAAACGCACTCCTCAAACACCGTCCAAAGCTGCTGCGCCGCCTCCCCAACCTCCGTATCCGGTCCATTGTACTGCTGCGCATTCGCGAGCATGAGCGCGACGTCGCGCATGACCTCCTTGGGCGTCGAAACTTTGCCATTCTTGACGTTCGCCTTGAGTTCGGCGATGTGCATCGGTCGGTAGACGATCTCGTCGTAGGCTGCTGCGAGGGATTTGGGGATTCGGCTCTTGAAGTGGTGCGCGGAGGGCTCGTTGCTGAGGCCGTCGATGACAGTGCCGACGGCGCGCTTGAATTGAGCGCTGGCGTTCTTTTGCGCTTTATCTGTGCGAAAAAATCAGGAGGAGAGCTGGGTGGAAGAGAGGGAGGACGAACCGGAGACGGCGGGGTCTTCGGAGAGCTCCTCCGTCTTGAGACGCTTCTTGCTCTTGGTGTCGGGTGGAGATCCGGCGTCGACGGGTTCGCTGGCCTTGCGCTTGTTGTTCCTCTTGTTCCCTGAGTTCAAGCACTTCACATTAGCTCTCCTCTCAACGTCGACGACCGCAGAACGAAGGACTTCACCTTTGGCCGCAGGCTTCCTCCTCCCCCTTGCGATCCCTTATCTTCGTCTCCTCCTCCTGCTCCTCCTCCTCAACCTCCTCGATTTCCTCCGAATCTCCACCCACCTCCTCCTGACCATCCTCCGTCACCGCGTCCTCCTCCGCAGGCACCTCCACCTCCACCTCCTCCTCCGCCGCCTTCCCCCTCGCCGACTTCCTCCCGCCCTTCTTCACGCCTCCGATCATACCTCCTCCTCCAGCTCCTCCAGCCCGGAAAACGCTCTTCTTCGTGGGCGCGGGAATGGGAGGAGGGGATTGCTCGAGCTCCGTCAATCCCTCCGACTCGTCCTCAGCCTCCCCCTTGACCTCTTCCTCCACTTCTGGCTCCTCCTCCACCACCTTTCCCTCCTCCTTTTCCACTACAACCTCGGCTTCCTCAGGCTCAGCGGCGACTTCTTCCTCCTCTTCCACCTCCTGCTCAACCTCCGCCATCTCTACATCCTCACTCGCGGGAACCTCCTCCACCTCTTCCGGCGCCTCGGTCGCTCCCTTCCCTTTTCTCCCTTTCGTCGCACGGCCTTTGGAGGCGGATTTGGGCGGGACGACAGGAGAGGTCGGTACGGCTAGAGGAGGGGAGGCGAGAGCTTCGGTTGGGGGTAGAGCGGCTTTGAGGCGTTCATCCCATGCGCCGGAACGGATTGCGGAGATGTCGAGAAGGTGTTGCCTGGGAGGGACGTCAGTGGGCGTTGAGCGAGGGAAGGGGGGACGGACGACTCGGAGGCGTGGCTTTGCTGGAGGACTTGGACGAGCTCGTGGAGACGTTGTTGGTAGAACTTGTGGGCTAGCTTGCGGGAGGGTCGAGCTGGAGTGGAGCGGGTCAGCGCTGGTCGCACGAGGTGGGAAGGTGTGCTGGACGAACAGTTGGGTTTGGCGGTGGTGGAGCTGCAAAGCCACAGTTAGCGGTGCTGCAAGTGAACGGATGTTGATACGCACAAATCATAGCCCTCCGTCTCGCACAGCGCAGTGAATGCTCCAGAGCAGAACTAGCCGCAACAAGAGGTGAGCGAGACTCCTCCCCCGACAGCGTGGAGAGCTCTCACCTCGGCTGTGAATCGCTCGCCGACTTCTGGGACGAGGGCGTCGGACGTGGAGAGGAGCGTGGAGATGGCGGGCCAGTCGAGGTTGCCTAGCTTAACTACGGCTTGGGCGAGGAGGACCTTCTCTGAATTGCTGAGGAGTGGAGGTGCTAGGGGAAGAGGAACGGCTGAGGTTGAGGCTATCGAGTCTGCCATCGTCGTGTGTGCTCCTGTGCTGTTGCTCTAGTGGACGTCGAAGGCGGAGGGAGAGCGCCGGTAGCCTCAAGGCCCAAGTGGAGGTCGACTCCGCTCGGGCTGGTCTCCCTCCCCCCTCCACGTCTACCGCTCTCAAGATCAAGAAATGGCAGCTGCTCCCTGGCCTCCAGCTCTTACTCCAGCCCAGGACGACCGTCTACTCGAGCTCGCCTCGGACTACTCTCTCTCGCACGGCTTAGTCCTCCGGCCCGTCGCGCTCCCCCACTCGTCCCCCTCTACCACCACCGCCATCCACGCGCCCTACGCTCTCTTCCCTTCCCCCTTCCCCCGAGCTCTCTTTGAACAGGCCAAAGATCTCCAGCCGCTGTACAACGCCTTGTATGCTCACGTCACCGTCGCGGACGACTTCCTGGACGAGGTCGTGGGAGGAGCGGTAGCCAAGGTGGACGAGTTCCAGGGCAAGCTGTACGAGCTCTGGAAGAAGGTCTCCGAGGAGGGCATTCAGCAGGTACGTCCGCTGGGAGCAGGAGGGAGCACTGGAGCTGACGAAGCGTCGACGCATTAGCCGCTGCACTTGGGGCTCTTCCGCTCCGATTACCTGCTCCACAGCCCGCCTGGAGCGACCAAGGAGGAGATATCGATTAAGCAGGTCGAGTTCAACACCATCTCGAGCTCGTTTGGTCCTCTCGCGACCAAGGTCGGAGAGCTCCACCGGTGCGTTGATTGCGTGCTTTCGGTCGAGATACTGTCCTGACGAGTGCGCATAGGTACTTGCTCAAAGCAGGAGCTTATCCTGATGCACCTGAGCTGGTATTGGACGCTCTTCCGCCGAACCAGGCTCTCAAGGGACTTGCAGCTGGATTGGCGGCTGGACATGCTGCGTTCGCTCAACCCGAGTGCGTCCTCGTTCTCTTTCTCTGAGATGCTCTCGCTGACAGCAATGGTAGCGCACACATCCTCTTTGTCACCCAAGATAACGAGCGCAACGCATTCGACCAACGCGCCATCGAATGCGTGCGTTCTCGATACCTGCGTTCCTCACTATCCCTTCTCCGTCCCACACTAACCCTTCTCAAAAATGCAGGCACAACATCCGCGTCGTCCGACCTCCCCTTTTCTACACTCCACCTCTTCGCCTCCCTCACCCCCACCGGCACGCTCCTCATCACCCACCCCTCCCTCTCCTCTCCGACCCCCCATCTCAGTCACCTACTTCCGCGCCGGCTACACTCCCAACGACTACCCCACGCCCCTTCAATGGTCCACCCGGTTGCTCATCGAGCGATCAACCTCCATCAAATGCCCGACCATCGCTCTCCAACTCGCCGGCTGTAAGAAGGTTCAACAAGTCCTCGCTGCCCCGAACCAACTCGACGCTTTCCTCAACAAAGGCACCACCACCTCCCACCTCTCCCCGCCCCTTCTCGCTTCTCTCGACCTCACTCACGCCGCGAAACTCCTCAATAGCTTCACCGCTCTCTACCCTCTCGATTCCACTCCCGCGGGCCTTGCGGCACTCTCCCTCGCCCGTACCCACTCGGAGAAGTTCGTTCTCAAACCTCAGCGAGAAGGTGGGGGGAACAATATCTACCGAGGGGATATCCCCCCGTTCCTCGCTGCGCTTGAAGCGGAGGACGGCGAAGGGCCAAAAGGGCGCGAAGGGTTCATTCTCATGGATCTCATTGAGCCACCAGAGGGGGTGGAAGCGATCATGGTTAAGGCGGGAGAGGAGAGGGGGGTGAGGAGTGAGGTCGTTAGTGAGCTGGGGGTGTATGGGGTTATGCTGTTTAGGTGTTTAGGGGATGGAGCGGCGGAGGTGTTGGTGAATGAGACGGTTGGGCATTTGTTGAGGACTAAGGGGAGGGATAGTGATGAGGGGGGAGTGGCGGTGGGGTTTAGTGTGATTGATTCGCCGTTGTTGGTGTAATCCATTCGGTGTCGAGAGCGAGGAGCAGTGGAGAGCAGAGCAGAGAAGAGCGATAAAGCGGAAGTGGGAGTTGTGTGCTATATACTTTCGACGTTCAAGAGTTCCTTCCTTCGATCCTCCTGCTCAAGCGGCGAGCGTAGGCTCAGGCGGGTCATCCCCCTTCTCCTGCACCTCCTCCACCTCCGCAACGACCTCAATCACCTCGACCTCCGCCACGACGACCTCCTCGACGACCTCCTTGTCCTCCTCAACATGCACGTACGACCCCGTGCTAGGGGAAGAACCGGTCTCGGACAGAGGGGCGGGAGGAGCGGAGGACGCCTCGGGCTCGATCTCGGTGAGGATCGCACCAGCCGAGTTGTCGCGGGGGTCCGACGAGGGGGCGCGCTGGGATTGCTCGACGCTGTATCCTGGGTTAGCTTGGAGGGGGCGAGAGGAGGGAAGGGACGTACTCGAGCTGGATGAGCTCCATGACGAGCTCAAAGACTTGTGGGGGCTGAGTCTTTTGGTAGATCATGATGAGCTCAGTGGGAGCGGGGTAGACCTTGAGAGCCTTGTAGAAGGAGATGGCGGCCGCGACGAAGAAGTCGGCGCCTGCGCTCACATCGTCAGTTGGAGAAAGGGAGAGGGATGGAACGGGGATCGTACTGCCTCGAGCGGCGAGCTGCTCGCCCAGTCCCACTTGCTCCATGAAGTACTGCTCCTTGGCGTCAACCGTCGCAGGTGCTGTTCAGATCGGAGAGTTAGCTTTCGTTCCCTGGCCTTCGGTTGTGCTCGTGTGTGCCCGTGCTCGGAGAGTCTTCGCCGAGCTCGCTTCGGACTCGAGTCCCGCCCTGCCCGCACTTCCAGTGTACCGCCTCCATCCACTACACTCCCACCACACTGGCCTTGCGCGCAAGAACTCGACTCACCAGGCTCCGAGTTGATGAGGACCAAAGCCCGCTTGAGGAGAACGACAATCTCCTTGCGTCCCGTCTCACGCTGCTGCTGTCCAGTCTTGGACAGACGCTTGTGCTCCTTGACTTTTATGCAGGCATTAGCTTCAGTTGCGCCCGGTGTGGAGAGGACGAGGACTGACGAAGCTTCTTGCGGAAAACAGGGTCGTTGCGGCGCTTGTAGTCAAAGTAGACGGCGTAGGAAGCGAATCCTGCAGCGAGGACTGCTCCTGCGACTGCTGCGATACGAGCTGGGTTCTGGATCGAGGCGGAGTTCATGGCTGGAGAGTTGGAGGACGGGCAAGCAACACCCAGGCGAGAGCCAGGCGAGAGAGCGATGACCCGATTTAATTCGGCTGAGTACTTAACTTGCAATTGGACAGGAGCCGAACGGCGCTGAGCTCTCTCCCCTCTCCCCCTCCCCTCCCGGCAAAGTATCGACGAGCAAGAGGAGCAGAGAAGGTACACGGCGAGAAGGCTCAGGCAACGGCGTCGACGCTTACTCGTTCTCTCACTCAGGATTAAACTCCATTCCTCCCTCCTCCGGGGACCCTTTCAAGACCTCCTAACGACCTCACGACACGAACGACGACGAACGACTTACGATAACGAACGAAAAATGTCAGGAGAAGCAATCTACTCGGCACTACTAGCCAACGCCAACGCACAGCACCAACAAGCTACTCCCACCGCCTCCCCACTCCACGCCCTCCTCCTAGCCTCTCCCGAGCCTACCGCCGCTCCAGCACTCCCCACCGACCTTGGATCAGACGAAAATTCGAGGCAGATCTACGCCGCACTCGTCAAAGCCGCAGCGGAAGGAACCCCACTCGCGAGCACGACCTCCCCTCCTCTCGCGGCCCTTGCACTCGACGATTCGTTCTCCGTCGACTTTGCCACTCTTGCCGCCGCCGACAACCTCGTCAACGATGGGTTCCTCTCGAACCGACTGGGGAACCTCGTCTCCCCCGTTCCGATCCTGGTTGGAGTCCTCCTGCTTCTCCTCGGGCTGTTCTTTGTTGGAGTGGGCGCCAGGTCGATGCTCTGGGGAAACCACTCGGGGAAGAAGCGAGGGTATTCGGAGGGAAGAGCTCACGTCCCTGGCGGGGTCGGTGGAGTGATTGCTGGAGCTGTAGGAGTCGGTACGTTCCTTTGTTTTGAACCCCGCTGAATCTCGAGCTCATCCAACGATGCAGGAACCATCTCTGCGATCCTCACCCTCGTCGTCGTATCCCGCCAATCTTCCCCCTTGCTAGGTAGCTGGGGAACTCTCGCGATCCTCTCGTCCACCTCACTCCTCGGTGCCGCTCTCGGAGGACGATACCGCTGGGCCGCACGAGCGATCCTCTCCTTCCTCTCCTCGTACGTTCCTCTCTCCTCCCTCCTGCCTCCTCCCCAAATTAACTAACCCCTTCACAGCCTATCCCTCACCCTCCTCCTCCTCGCCTCCTTCCGACTCTCCACCCTCCTCCCCCGCCTCATCCTCCTCGCCATCCTCCTCCCCCTCTCCCTCCTCCTCTCCCTCCTCCCCTCCCACAACCCGCTCCATAACCATCTTCGCACCCCTAACAGCCTCCTACCTCCTCATCACCTCTCTCGACACTTTCCTCCACCTAGGCTTCCTCGACCTCCCCTCCCTTCTCGTCTCCACCAACGGCGTCTCCATCGAGGGCGCAGCGAGCGGAATCACAATCGCCTGGACTACACCCGCCGCGAAAAGCCTCATCGCAGCTTGGTGGATCCTTGCTATCGCAGGAAGTGCGTGGCAGTGGTGGTGGTGCGGGGAGAGCGGAGATGCCGATGAGACGTGGAATGCGTACTTGGCGAAGTTCGTCGACTCGCACGCTTCGGCTCTCGGGACGTTCTCCCCTCCTCAGTCGTTCTTGAAGCGAATGTTTGGGGCGAAGAGGCCAGCGTCGCCGTTGACGGATCTTCCGAGGAGGAGGAGTCCGTGGGACGAGGAGGAGAAGTGGGATGATGATCCGAGTACGTTGAGGGGTGCTGCGCCGGCAAAGTGGAGCAAGTATGCTGAGGAAGAGGAGGAGGAGGGGGACGAGGGGGAGAAGGAGAGTATGTGGGGAGCGGGGAGGGATATGGAGGGAGGAAAGAGGTTTGGAGGGGCGAGGAGTGTAGGAGGGGCGAGTGGGGAGATGCTACGTTCTGGGAGGGGAGCGAGGAAGGTCGATCTGGACGACGAGGACGCGGGAGGAGGAGTGGCGATGAGAGCTTTGCTCAACAAATCTCCTGAGCCAGCTCGGTACGGCGGAATCCTGCACGACAACCATGAGGACGACCTACCCTCGACTCTCCCGCACCCGACCCCAGCCGCCGAATCGTCAGCCTCGCTCACGACCTCTCCACGAGCGTTCGACGCCCCCGCGAACGCCGTCCCAGCGACGCCGAGCTTGATCCACGCGTTGAAGCGGGTGAGCGAAGCGCAGAGGGCTGCAAAGGCTGGAGGGGAGGAGTTTGTGCCGAGGATGAGTGGGGAGGGGAAGGCGGGGTGGGAGAGCTGGTGGGGGGATGTGGTGGAGAGGGCGGAGAGGAAGTAGGATAGTGTTGTTTTTGCGATCTTTTCTTCGGCAGCGGACTGTGTAGGCACCTTATTAGCCATAGTAACGAGGACATTGGTTCATTTCTCTCGCGTGCGAAGGAGAGCTGCGGGGACCGACTTCGTTGCGAAGGGCGTGGGATTCGCTGGTGTCGCTCCCCTGCTTTTGCATAGGCCAAGTCTCGAAGCTTCGCGTCAGAGCAACGAGCAAGAACGACAAACGAGCAGACAACTGGGACAAGCAGAGCGGTCCGAGACGACCACCGACCCCTCGATGTCCCGTCCATCCGAGCCTTTTGCGTATTCCAGAGTTGACCACTCTACAGCTTGAGGGAAGCAGGATTGACGGCAATAGCCTCAACCTCAACGAGGACTCCAAGAGGGAGCTTGGCGACCTATATCGCACCTCATCAGCTTCGCTCCACCGTTCACTCAGGAAGGACTCACCTGGACGGCCGAGCGGGCGGGCTTGTAGGGCGCAAAGTGGGCGGCGTAGATCGCGTTAACCTGTGCGGAGAGTTAGCGCGGAGGAGCTGGAACGGAGGGGGAGAGGCGGACCTTGGCGAAGTCATCCTGTGGGGGCGATGGTTAGCTCGGAGAATGGAGGAGGTCCGAGGTAGGACGCACCATGTTCTGGAGGACTGAGTGAAGTAGTTAGGAGGTTAGCTGGAGCAGCAGGGAGGGGGGAAGAGACGCACAGACGGTGGTCTTGACGACGTTGGAGAGGTCGGCTCCAGCGGCGGCAACGACGGCCGAGAGGTTCTTGAGAGCCTGAGTCTGTACGAGGAGCACAACCGAGAGCACAGCCATCAGCTCCCGCACTTTTCCACGCCGTGAACTCATCCAACAGCTCCCCATCTCCCGTCCACCCTCGCTCCGACCTTCCCGCTCCCAGCTCGCTCCCTCGCTCCCTCAAAGCGCCTCCTTCCAAGTGCGCTCGGCAAGCTACGTACCGTCTGCTCTTCAACGCCTCCCTCGACGACCTTCATCGACGCGGGGTCGAGGGGGATGCATCCACTCAGGAAGATCAAGCCCTCAGTCTTGATGGCCTGAGAGTAGGGACCGATTGCGGAGGGTGCGTTGGGGGTGGAGACGGTAGAGTAGGACGGGGTGGACATGGCTGTACGAAGTTTGGTACGGAGAATAGGGACAGCGCGAGAGAGCATCCGAGAGAGGAAGAGCTCTAGAGGACGACGTGCTCGCGGGTTGCACTCTTCCCTCACGCCCTCAGCTCAGACCCATGTCACCAACGCCAGAACCAGAACAGAAGGACCTCGCCACCACCGCCAGCACACCTGCTGAGGTCCCAGCGTCTGCCGACGACGCGCCGACTACTTCCACCTCAAGCGAGGTCAGCAACGACCCCGCGACGGGGGAGGAGCCAGCGGCCGAGGACGCAGCAGAGGCGGAGGAGAAGGAAGCCAAAACTGGAGTGCACAAGGGACAGGACGGCTGGACAGCAGTGTGGAGCGCCGAGTGAGTCGCACCTCTCCCTCCTCCCGACTCACCGCTAATGTCCCCTCTCGCAGAGCCAACGCGTACTACTACTGGAACTCGGTGACGAACCTAACGACCTGGGAGAACCCTCTCGCCAACGTTCCCGTCCCCTCCACCTCGGCTCCTCTCCTCTCCTCCGACGGCCGCCCCGTCCTCACTTACGACGGCATCGACCCTGACCTCGCCTACCTCGACCCCTCTCTCTCTCGCGGCGTGGCCAGTACTTCAGCGGGAGGCGCACCGGTGTTTCAGGCGAGGTTCAATTCGCGTACGGGACGGTTCCAGGGCGATCCGACGATGAACCCGGATCGGATCTCGGATTTCAAAAGGGCGGAGAGGCAGCAGGATGCGTATTATGACACAGCGGGGTGGCAGGGGAGCTTGGAGGGGAAGGGGTTGAAGAGGAGTGGGGAGGATGCGGAGGGGGGAGGGAGGAAGAAGAGGCCGAGTGCGAAGGAGGTCGTGCGTGCTCTTTCTGTCGTGCGAAGGTCTGGGGTGGCGAGCTGATGCGAGTGTGCAGGCCAAGTTCAAGGCGAACAAGGTGGAGAAGAAGAAGAAGCGCTTGACTGCGTTCTTGGCGACGTAGGCGTTCTTGGGAGATGTATTGCGGAGGAATGTGATCTTTGTGCTTGAGGGAGGGGTGTGCTCCACTGCTCTCTCTCTGCTCTCTACTTTCGCCACAGTCTGCTCAGTTGCATTCTTGCGACAAGCAAACCGAGCTGAGGTGCTGGCGGCTGCCCCGTCGACGTCCCTCGGTCCTCCTGCTTCGCTCCTTACAGCTATATCGAGTCTCGCAGCCTCGTTGCTAGCTTGCTGCTTATCGTACCACTACGCAGTCGCCACCCTCAGTAGCCCCTCAGAGCTATCTCCGACAATCCCAGGGCCAGTAACCAGTCCGAGGAGTGGGATTTGCGCTGCAGCGACGCGCTTGAGGGCTCGACAGCTTGAGGACACAGAAGGCGGCAGTTCAGTACGTCCCTTATACAGCTCAAGCTGGTCAGCGAGCGAGATAACCTCTTCCAAAAGCGGAAACGCCTCGGACTACATAGGTTCGGGCTAGATTGGAGGAGGCTTGCGCCCCGCGGAGGCGAGAACGTGTTCTTCTTCTAATCTTGCGACTCGACAATCCTGGTCGATCCAACAACTCGCACCTGCCCTTTGCCCAGACGCCACGGAGGTGCTTGGAGAGTCGCGCTGAATCCGACGGAGATTGAACGAGTCCCCCCCGCTTGACTTCCTCCTCCTCCTCTCCCGCCACACCACGGCTAGCTGAGCTGTGCCACAACTCACGCCTAGCATGGCCTCGCTCAATCCACCAAAAGGGCACCGCCGGTGAGTTTCACATCCACGCAAGAAAGGAGGAGGGGACCGCCCAGCTGGCACTGGTCGCTGAGCTGACCCACGGCTCTCTCTCTCCTTCCCTTTCTTCGTTGCAGAGTTAAATCTCTCGTACGCGAGTTCGACGAGATCGTTACCAAGCCAGGCGCCACCTCCCCTCCAGCCTCTCCCGACGCACCCCTTCCCTCTCCTACTCAAGGCGGCCACGTTCGACGCGCGCAATCCGTCTCCTACTCCTCCAGCCCTTCTCCAGCTTCGCCCAACTTCCCCTACAAGCCTCCTGCAGGCTTCTCTTCGTCCAACTCGATGCTCCAGCCTCCTCCAACTCGTGGACCGCCAAACGGCTCCGCTGGGGCGCACAAGCGGCGTGCAAGCGTCCAGCTTATGCCGATAACGATTCCGGAAGGAGATCGGCTAGAAGTTGCAGTGGGCTTGGGCTTGGAGGAGGTGCGCGAGGAGGACGAGGAGGGAGCGGCGTTTGTTGGAGCTCATGCGGGGGAGGAGGAGGACGACGTCTTCCTCCCATTGTCCCCGAGCTCAGCAGCGCCGTACGCGGTCCACTTTAGCAACGGGACGACTCCTTTGACGCCCAACTTCCCACGAGGATCAGGAGGAGAGCACGCCCGCAGGCACTCGCGGATCCACGAGCGCAACCTCTCCGCCTTCTTCCCGCGACCAGGACAGCAGGCGACGGGCTACGGCGACACGTACGATGATCCCAACGGCTCTGGTCGCATGGGAGGAATCAGCGAGATCCCACCTGCGTCTTCGTCGGGCGGCTTTCCTCAGGCGGGCAACTGGGGAGGCTTGGGCACTCCTCCGGCTGAGGACGACGCGGACGACCCGTCGAAGAGCAAGGACCGACGAAGGGGACACCATCACCGCCATTCCCTCTCGCACAACTTCTTCTCATTCCTCGATCCAACAGAGACGAACCCCGACCTCGCCCAATCTCCCTACGCCCGAACCAGCCTCAGCCGCACCTCCTCCTTCCCTCCTCCCACCCCCGTCGCCAGCTCATCCACCTTCCTCCCCGCGCCCTCCCTTCGCTCAAAATACTCGCACCTCCCCGCCCCGATTCGACTCGTCGTCTTCTCCCTCCTCTACCTCCCCCTCGGCACGAAGCTCGCTCTGGCCCTCTCCGCCGCGCAGATTATCATGGGTGCGATGCTGTGGGTGCAAGGGCAGAGTGGGGAGAGCTTGGCAGTGACAGGGCTGGGGTACTTGGTGGTGTTTGATGGGATGGGAGGGCTGTCGGGCGTGTTCGTCGAGGGAGGAGCTGGGATCGACCTCGTGTGGGGCTTGCTGAGCGGGTCTCAGCAAGATCAGAGCGTACGGATGCCTTTCGGGTGATTTATTGATCTTGCAGACTCCGAGGACGCTACTGACTATGTCGTCTTTGCAGTTCGCGAAGGCTCGTCACGCTTTCGCACTTCTCGCAGGCCATCTACCTTCTTTTCTCGGCCGTCTACGTTCTCAAGGAGTCGGTGGAGCATGTTCTACTCCTTCATGGCCCGGCGGAAGGCGAAGGCGCGCACGGAGCCGGACACGGCGGTATGGGACACGACGCAGGTGGATTTTCGAGCACCTCGCTCGGCGCGGATCCAGGGTGCGTTGTTCTTCCCCTCGCAACGAATGCTAAGCTGACCCGCGTTCCAGAATCATCCTCCCCGTGACGCTTCTCGCGCTTTCCGCCCTCGCGAGCGTCGTCTCCGCCATCGCACTTCGAAACCACCAAACCCTTGCCGACGCAGTCGGACCTTCAGGACTCTCCTTCTCTCGTCCTCGATCACGCTCACTGGAGCCCTCCGTCCTCGACCTCGTTGGCAACCCCTTCACCCTCACTATCCTTATCTTCTCCATCGGTCTCGTCGTTTCGTCTTTCACCATCCCCGGGTGCGTTCCTTCGCTGGACCTGCGACGAAGTCACACTGACATCTCTCGATTCCGCAGCGTCCAACTCGCACCGCTGGACAAGGTCGTCGCTCTTCTCCAGGCGATCGCAATGTTCTACATCGCCTACCCCGCCGCCGTCGCGACTGGCCAAGTGCTCCTCCAAACATCTCCACCGCCCCAAGCAAGCCAGATGAACGCCCTCACGAACGGTTTCCGAGACGTACGTCCTCTCCCCTTCGCTCTCTTCGCTCTCTGCTAACCCGCTAAAACGCAGATCGAGAACCACCCTCTCGTCACTTCCGTCTCCCCTCCCCACATCTGGCAACTCACTCCCCACCTTCCCCTCTCGACCCCAACACCCTCACCAATCTACCGTCGCGGCCCACCTACAAAAGACGCAGAAACCTCAACCCTCATCGCCACCCTTGTCGTGCGCGTGAAGAACGACGCGAGCGACGACGATATCCTCTCCGTCACTCGGTTCGCGAAAGAGCGCTGTGCGCCTGCGCTGAGGGGGTCGGAGAGAGGGGAGAGGAGGGGGAGTCTGGCTGGACCGGGGGAGTTGACGGTTAGTGTGGTGAGGGAGAAGAGGGGGGCGAAAGTCGCGTTTTATGATCATTCGTTGATGTATGGGGAGAAGGAGGAAGGGGCGCATGGGCATTCGCATGCGGGAGGAGGGCATCATCATTAGGGTTGTGTAGGCTGTCATCTTGTAGTATTCCCCTCGCTCGTTGCAAGCTCGCTCGTGATGCACAATCTGTTTCTGAACGCCCTACGGGGGGAGCGAGCCTTCGACGAGTTCGCGAAATCGAGTCCGGCGCGAGGCGAGTCGGGAACTTAAAATGGAACTGCCGAGCGAGGCGTTGAGCGAAAACGACGGCCGCGAGAACGGATGCTGAAGTGCGTGTGCGTGGTTTGCAAGATGCGAAGAAGGGTACGGGGCTACTCAATCAATGAGATCGTCCTTGGCCAAGGGTATAACGAGGAGGTCGGCGTCGACGCTGCGGAGCGAGACGCTCGACGTTAGTTGGGTCAATTTCTGCTGGGAGAGGGAGACGCACAGGTCGAAATTTGCGGTGAGGGTCAGGAAGCGTTGGTACAGGGAGGTTTCGGCCTGTTTGAGCGGCGTGAGCTCGCGCTTCGCAGAATCGAAGAGGGGAGCGTACCTCGCACGCGTCGAAAAGTTCGCGGTGGTGACTGCGCAGAGAGTTTAGCTACGAATTCAGAGAGCTCAGTGAAGGTCTTCACAAGTACGCGTGTGCGAAGCTGTGATGCGGGATGGGATGGTCAGTTCCGAACAAGGTGTAGAGCCGGGGACGAACACGCGGTAGAGACGACGTGCGATGCTCGTAAAATGCTTCAACGACGTGTCGGGAATGTTGAGACGAGAGGGGAAGTAGCGCGACGAGTTGAGGAGCGCGGTTGCCCCGTCGAGGGTGTGGACGATATAATCGATAGCTGCGAAGCGAGGTGGTTAGCTCGGAGTCGTGATGCAGATATCCCCACGCACCACAGCATTCGCTCTGAGAGGATGTTGCGTTAGCTGAAAGACTCGCTTAGCACGCGAACGGACGTACTTCGCCAGCAGAAGCATGCGCCGCACAGAGAAAGAGCCAATCCTGCGCGCCTCTGGTCAGTCTGCGTCACGAACAGCGGGATAGGACCGCACCTGTGCCCTCATTTCTGGACATCTACTGCGGTAGCACTCCTTCTGCAACGCAGAGACCAGGATAGCGAGGTCAAGACTCAATCGCCTGCAACCGCACCGCATCAGCTCCACCCGCTCCAGCAGCGGTACCAGAACTCACCGCAGGTGCTCATAAACCCATACATCAGCCTCCACGAGCGGCTCCATCTCCTCCTTGCCGCCCTCGTCCTCGTCCTCCACCGACCCCGCACGCGACGCGACTCGCTCAACAGGAAGCGCGCAGATGGCGTCCACGTCGTGAGGGTCGGCATGGACCAGCCAGCTGATGTATTCATGTGCTTGGAAGCTTGATTCGAACGAGGAGAAAAGCCGGGGAGGTAGAAAGGGATCTTGCAAGGGAAACGCGTTCTGTACCCCAGTCAGTCTTCTCCCGGGCCCGTACGGAGGATAGGAAGCGTACTTCCATGCGTGTGCCCTTCCTTAGCCTCCCCCTCGTGCGGTGCTCTTCCAGTTCGCGTGGCGTTAGACCGTTCAGCGCCGTCTCCTCCGCGAGTCGGTTGTTGCTGCCGCTGCCGCCGCCGTCGTCCCGTTCTTGTTTTGCGCGGCCCATGAGCTGCAGGAGGCGGGCGAGGGACTGTGGATGGGCTGAGGGAGTGGAGGGAAGCTGAAAGAGAAAGCCTGCCGCGAACAAAGCGCGTCGAGCCTGGAGCTCCTTTGGGCGGGCGACTGGACGCAGACAGCTCGCCGCCTCCAGCGAGTAGAAACTGATACAGCTCAAATGACACGTACAGCTTTGCTCAAAGACGCTGCAAGAAAGCACTGCAACGAGGTCCTAACCCGAGGCCAAACGCCTTCGCATGTTCCATCTCCTCTCCTAATCCACACAACATCTCCCTCTAGCAGCAATAAATCATATCCCTAAGACGGTATCTTCTCCAGCACTTGCGTTCCCCCCTCCCACACCCCCAGCTCCCCAGCTCCCCACCCCGCCGCCCTCCGCACCGCAGCTCCCGTCCACTCCTTCGCAACCCCAAGAAGCCCCATCTCCATAGCCGAAGATGGGGGAGAGAAAAGCTCGATCGTCTCGGGGAGGAGAAGCGAGGGAGTACCGGAGGAGGGGAGGAAGAGGGCGGGGTAGAAGGGGTCGTAGTAGACGGTTTGGAAGAGGTGGTTCGCGCGCGAATTGGCGTAGCTGTAGCCGTGTTGGTTAGTTCGTCTTTCAGTGTTTTCGGAGGAAAGGGTGTACCGAACCATGAGCCAGAGGAATACGAGCTGAATCAAGAGAGCCCAAGCGAGCCAGTGCCCTCGACGACGAGATTCGACCTTGATAGCCTCCTGAACGACCGCCGAAACCTGTTGCCAGAATGATCAGCTGCGTCCATTCGAAAGCAGCAAACCCCAACTCACCGTCTCGCCGACCTTGGTTCCCATCTCCTCGATCCCCCTTCGGAGCTCCTCGATCCTCCCCGCCAGCCCCAGTTCCTCCTCCCTATCCCTCGCCAACCTCTCCATCACCTCATCCCTCTCATCCTACCTCACACTATCAGCCTTTACCCCAACCCAATCCAAGCGAACGACTCACCAAACCCCTCCTCTCACCCCTCTCAAGCCCACTCATCTCCATCTCCAATTCCCTCCTTCGCCCCTCACTCTCCTTCTTCCTCCGACTTAACACCCCTACCAGACTCTCCCCTCGTACCAGTAACCCCGGTTCATCCAGTGGCGCCGATAGGCCCTTGACGGCTTGCAGCAATTCGGCTGCGATGGAACGGACGTCGTCTGCTGGCTCGATTGGCTCGGGGACGTGGCTGGAAGAGAGGGAGGATCTTCGGCGCGTGATAATACCGTTTGTTAAGGTTGAGGCCCGGGGAGAAGTGGTCGATGGGCGGGGGGAAGGGATTTGATTTGAGCGGTTTGAGCGGGTTGAGGCGCCGGCACGGATGGTCTCGGAGGAGTCGAGGAAGCGGGAGAGTGGGAGAAGGAAGGTTGGGGAGGAGAACGGCGAGGAGTGGGATTGTACTGCCCTGGAATCCTGGGGCGGTGGAGCTTGGCGGGAGAGGATTGTGGAGTCACTAAGGGTGAGGGAACGGGGGGAGGGAGGGGGGGAGAGGGCGAACGAGGTGGAGCGAAGGGGCGTCGTCGGGGTGATTTAGGTGGTGATAGGATGGGAGGAATGGTCTGGGTCGAAGGTGGGGAGCGCCGAGAGGAGGAAGCGAGGTTCGTGTGCGACGGAGGAGAGGGCCGGCTCGCTCCTGCTGGCGTCGGAGGGGCCGAACGACGTTCGGATCCAGAGTCCGAGTCGACCATCGCAAACCGCACCGTACTCTGCTGTCCCAACCCCGGCAGCCCGCCCTCCTCTTCGTCGTCCTCCTCCGAATAATCCCCCTCGTAGTCCCTCGTCCGAACATTCGGTTCCCGTTCCTGCTCCTCCTCTTGCTCATCCCCACTCGGCGCAAAATAACGATTCAGATCCTCCTCGTCGTCCTGTCCTCCAGCTCCCTCCGTCTCGACCTGCATCTCCCTTAAATGCCTCAACGTCTGTACGAGCTTCCGCTCGTCCCCATTCCGTCCCCTCCTCGACGGCGACATCGCTCTCTCCTCATCCTCCCTATCCCCATATACTTCACTCTCCTCCCCCGTCGCACTCGCTCCCCAAGCTCTCCGCGGTAAAGGCGATCTGCTACTCCTCGGATCCGACCTCGCCTCGTTCGCCGAAGGGGTGAAGGGGTACGAGCCCGCAGGATGCGGCGTAGGAGGTTCCCATCGTGACTGATTGGACGAAGGTGTGGCTGTTTGGCGCTGAGCGGCGAGGAGAGCTCGTCGTTCGGCAGAATGAGTGATGGCGCCGTCGGGGCCTGTGATGAAGCGCGTAAAAGCGTCGCGCACTTGGGAAGAGGCATTCGGAGTGGTGCTTGGTTGGTGAGAGGGAGAGTGGGAGAGAGGACGACGGGATGGAGGAGGTTTGCGCGAGGTGGGGGGGTAGGCGCCTGGAGCGATTGGGGTCGAGACGGCGGATAGTTGTTGCTGGTAACGGATGCGAGGCTGGGGTGGAGTGGAGATGGCGGTGGAGATGGAGGCTGAGGCGGCGGCGACTTTGGCGTCGAGGAAGGAGGAGAGCTCCTCGGGCGTCCGACGCGACTTGGTGCTCTGAGGTCGAGGAGAGCTCGACGAGCCGTCGTCTTCTGGTGCCGGCTCCTCTGCAATCCCTTCTCCACTCCGTCTGGCTCCATACCCCCGCACAGTCGTGTCCTCCCTTCCCTTGCCCTTGCCCCTTCCTCCATTCGAATATCGCGCGCCATAATAGTCGTCCTTCTCAACGAGCGTGCTGCTCCCCGTACTCGGCGTGGGAGCGTACCTCGCCCCAGACTGACCCGACAAGTCGCGTCCCATAAAGGATGAGGCGAGAGGCTGAACAGTCGCGTTGGAGGGGGAGGACGAGGAAGTGAAGGGACGCGCTGGCGAGGACTGAAGCTGTGGGGAGGGGTGGGGGTTCGCGCCGTTAAAAGAGGAGAACTCTGCTAAGCTCCTGCGAGTAAGGCGTATCCGAGTCGCGCTCCTGAGCCCTTCTGCCAGGTCGTCTTGCCCTGGCAAGCTCTCCGTGTCGCTCGCGCGCAAGGCGTCCGCATCGAGCGCGTCCTCCGCGTTTAAGCTCTTGCGCGGGCCGGGCTTGAGAGGAGTCGAGGTGACAAAGTGGGAGGAGGAGAAGGAGGGGTCGTCGGCCAGGTCGAACGAGGAGGATGAATGCTGTCGTGGGTGGTCTCGCGGGGCGTGAACGCGGTCTGGCGTGGCCGCAGGAGAACGCCCCGAGTAAGGAGAGTGGGAAGACATGGGCGTAGGTGGTTCACGGGTGCGGCGGCAGCATTCGAGTCGAGGAGGAAGTTGGGAGGATGAGACAACAAACGAACCTCCTCACGCCGACCAAGTCCCTCTGCCTCTCGCCATTAGGCCCTCAAGCCGCCAGGCCTCCACCGCGACTGTACCCCAAGCAGCAGAGTACCGAAGTTCTCAGGCATCCTCAGGCTATCGCCCAGCTGTACGATCCAACGGACGAGGATCGACGTCTGTTCCCTCTCCTCAATCTGCTTCGAGGAGCTTTGTAGGACAGAGACCCTGCACGCAGCCAGCGCAGTGCACTCTACAAGCACCCTCCTGCCGCCTTTCTCCCGTTCTCCACCAGCTCCACAAACTCCTGCGCCTCACTGCTCCGTACCGCGTCAGCTCTGCTCGAACCCGACTGAAGAAGAGGGACGTACGGCGCCAACATCGCATCAAGAAACACGAACCCCACCTTCAGCTCCGCTCCTTTCTCCTCGCGAACGTCCAGCTCGATGCACGGGCGGGCGTTGATGAGGCTGCCGAGGTCCGGTCCCGAGGAGGTGGGGTAGCTTTCGGTGCGGAGGGCGAGGATGTTGGAGAAGGGAATTGAGAGTGGGAGGACGTCGAAAGGATTCTGTGGAAAGGAGATCAGTTGCGAGCGAGGAAGGGGCCGAACAAGGGACGAACGGCTGGGATTGAAGCTTGCTGGACGCCTGGCGCTGAGATGGATGCCGTGCGATTGGATCGAACGAAGAGGGTTCTCAGCTTTCCGAGGAAGGTCTGCTCCTTTGGCGGGGAGAGTGTCGAGGAACGGGAGATGGAGCGGGAGAGGGAGCGAGTGAAGGGGAGGGAGGGTCGGCTGGATCGCGTGAGGCTGGGTAGGGAGAGTGGGACTTGGCTTGGAATACAGCTCGTCGAGGGACAGAATACTACCTCGTTCGTCTGTGAGAGGTCTCAGCGGTGCGAGAACAGGAGCAAAAGAACCAACCCTAGTCGCCCACAGCACACCCTCGACGACCCACTCCTCCCCCGGCACTACGCCCCTCCTCCTTCCTCGCTCGTGCTCCAGCCATCTCACCCCCCGCGCCTCGACGCGAGAGAACGCCCTCCAATCTCCGTTCTTCAAACTCGGTCCTCCGACGTCGACGGAGTCCGGCTCGGCGGTGCGCAGCTGGGAAAAGGTGGCGTTGCGCTCGTGCAGGTAGGAGGAGGTTGTAGAGTTGGTGAGGAGGGATGAGGTGCAGGAGGTTGTGCTGTCGAGGGGTCGGACATGGGCCGAAAGGTGGGTGGCGTTCGAGCGGATCAAGTCGCGGTAGCGAAGGGTGGTCCTTGTCGGAGGCTGCTGAGCTGGGTGCGAATCTTCAAGACGAGCAGAGGTTGTGGAAGAAGTACAAGGACGAGGCTCTGCTCGACCGTCGGCGATTGTCGAAGGCTTCGAATCGTTTCGCCCGGCGACATCACGGGGCCCTCCTGACCAGCTCGAGTACAGACCCCGAAGGAAAGCAGAAGAGAACGAAGCAGCGACGGCGACGCAGCGACAGAAACACCCTCTCCCTTGCGACCTGCACAGTCCTTCGCAATCTCTAAATCTACAAAACCCTCTCGCTTCCATCCAACTAGTACGACTCGCTCACACTCCTACTCAACAGATCCTGCATCCGGCCTCCCATGCGCCGCCCAAACATGCGGCGGCACGAACCCCTCCCTCCTCCTCCTCCTCCTCCTCCTCCTCCTCCCCTCTCCTCCTCCTCCTACCTTCCTCGCAAACGAAGCCGGCGGGTTCCTCAAACTCTGCGCCAACGACGAAGGCCCCGCTCCTACACTTTGCGGCGTCGGCGCAGGTCGCCCCATCTCCATCGGTATCGAGAAGCCGGCTGAAGGCGCTTCAGGAATGACCTTTTTCGAGGGCGTCGCCTTGAGAGGAGGAACGAATTGCCGTTCCTGTCGCGCTGGGACCGAGGTCTTGCGCTGAAGTTCCCGCTCCGACGATTCACCGAGAATGTTGGGACCTAGTACGCGCGTCGGCCTCGCTCCCATCTGGATCGGCAGAGACCCCACCACGAATGCCGATGGCACAGACATCGCCTCGTCCTCCTCCTCCTCAAACAGCTCCTGCTCCTCGACTTCTAGCACGAGCGGCGCCCTCTTCCTCGGCAATGGCGCACGATGCGAAGGTGCGTCTATAGCGAGGACTTCGCGAATCTTTCGTTCCCCCTCTCGAGCGATTTTCGGATCCGGAAGCCCGACGTACTCCATCTCCGTCTGCGCGTCCTCCCTCGCCGAAGTCCCCCGTCGGGCGCCTTACGTCCGGCGGAGAAGTCGATACGAAGCTCGAGAGGGGCTGAGCCTGAGTGGGCGAATAGATGGGTGCGGCGCGGGAGGCGGAGAGGTACTGTTTTTGAGTTGGGGAGAAGGCCGAGTGGGAGGTGAGGAGGGGCGCGGCGGGTGGGGAGTACATGGGGGTTTGGATGGGTTTGGCGGCTTGGCGTGCGAGGGAGGTGGAGAGGAGGGCGGCGTAGGAAGAGCCGAGGACGGGGGCGCGGTAGGAGGCGGGACGGAAGGACATGGAGATGGCGGCGGGGACGGGAGAGGAGGGGGCGGCGAAGTCGTCGGGGAGGGGTTCGTTCGCTTCGTCGTCGTCGAGGTCCACGAGGTCAATGTCCTCGTCCATATCGAAAGGCACGTCTTCTTCTTCTGCGATGAAAGGACCGAGTCAGTGAGGAAGTTCGCAGCTCGCAACAAGGAACGCACCTGCTTCCTCCTCGTCCTCACCGTCTGGCGCGAGGATCGGCGTGGCTGCTCCCGATGGCGGGTCCGGCGTCCTCGTTCCTGATCCTGAAGGCGGCAGCGAGAGCTCCTCCGACTCGGGGATCGCGACGAGCGCGTAAGAATGCGGAATGAACGTCGCCGTGACTCCTGGTCCGAGTGAGACGTCGTCGCTCGCATCCGACGTCGTCGCAGGGATCGAGACGCCAGGACTGAGCGGTCCCGTCGTCACTGAGTTGCTGCTGTTGGAAGAAGAGGGACCTTGGGACCTTGGCCTTCTCCTTCTTCTCCTCGCCACGCCTGACGCGACTGCGGCTCCTCCCTCTCGCCTCCTCCTCCGCGTGCTCCTCCTCCCGCAACATCTTGCTCACCTCCTCGTCCTTCTCCGGCCCAAGATCCTCCCTCTTCCTCGCTCGCCCTCGATCCTGATCCACCTCTCCCAGATCCAAACGACCCAGCGGCGATCGCTCAGAACTGCGTTCCCTCCCCACACTCCCATCCCTCTCCGCGCTCCTCTCCCTACTCCCCGCTCTCGCCTGCCCCAGACTCTCTCCAAATCCCTTCATCACCCTCGCGCCATTCCCATTCGTCCCTCCCGCTCTCGCCTCCAGCACGTCCTGCTCCCGCCCCTAACCCTCATCACGAAGGCATCGTGCTTCCTCCTCAACACCATAATCTCCTCCGCAGTCCTCTTGGCCGAATTCCCCGTCTCCGCCCCCGCAATATGGGCAATCCCTTCGGACCCAGCGGGCGGGAGGAGCGCCTGCATCCCCGATGCCTCGTGCGGGCGGGAGACGGAAGCCGCCCGACCGCGGGCAAGGCCTAGGGAGAGCGGGGGGACAGAGGTGTCGCTAACTTGGCTCGCGGCACGACGTTGAGGGGAGAGGAGGGGGGAGAGGAGGACGCGTTGGAGAGTAGGAGAGTTGGAGGCGCCGGCGTGGGTTGGGCCGAGAGTCGGGGTCGACAGGACTAGAGAGGGGTCGAAAGAGGGGGGAGGGAAGTTGGGGCCGGAGAGGAGGAGACGGAAGGTGGTTGACCAGAGGGGGGAGGAGTGCAGGGCTGCGAGGGAGGCGGGAGTGTGTAGGGGGAGGTGGAGAGTGACGATGGTCGTGCTGGAGGGCGGGGATGGCGTGTCTGCTGGAGTGGGAGGAGCTAGCGCTGGAGGGAGGGTGAAAATGGAGGTGTTGGAGTTGAGGGATCGGAGAGTTTGGGATCCGTTGGGAGAGGTCGACGTGCTGATCAAGGCGGGGTGAGCCTAGGTACGGGGGAGATGGCGCGGTCAGTACGTGGCGTAAAGCGAGTTGCAGCGGTAGAGCAGCCGCACGGGCTGATACTGGCTCGAGTACTCACGACGTAAACTCCTCCTGCTGCCAGCTCAAACTGGGATCCCTCCTCGAGCGTCGACGACAGCAGTCGTCCCGTGAGAAAGACCAGGCCGTCCAACGATGCGTACTGCCAGTCTGTAGGACGCGACGAAACCATGTTGGTGAGTGCGTTGGCTGCGTTGGCTGCAGTGGCTTGTTGTCGGGAGTTTGGTGAAGGTGGAGGAGAGCAAGAGGCGTTCGCTGGTTCGGCGCCGGGCGACAGGGCCTGGTTTGACTCAATTCTCGCCTTCTGGCTGAGCAGTTGCTTGAGACGGGCAGTTGTGCTTGTAATACTACTGTAAATTCAGTGCAAATACACGCAGGTCTCTCTCACAAGGCTAGTAAAAGAGGAGCTGGCCCGGCGGAGGCAGAGGGGAGGAGGCGGCTCTTGTTCCTCTTCCCCTTCCCCCAACTCGTCCAGCTCGACCACTCCGCCCCATATACTCGATCTATTCACAGCCAGAACACCGCCAACCTCCCCGCCAGACCAGCACACGCACTCCTCTCTCACGTCGACGCGACTCGGAACAGCAAATGTCGACCAAGTCCGCCCCTCCCTCCGACCTCCCTCTCGACGTTCAGCCTCTCCAGCCCGACCAGGAGGACGACGATACGGATGGAACGGCACCTCCTGTCGTTACTGATGGCGTAGTCGAGGGAGAGGAGGACGAGGAGGAGGAGCTTGACGAGGACGAAGTGGAGGGAGAGGGATATGGTGAGTCGCGCGTACTGGCTGCAGGGCGTCTGGAGCTGTGAGAAGGTGCAGGAGGCCTAGTCACGGTGGTGGCGAGGGAGCGCAACGAACAGCACACGCCTAGCTCGTGTTTCAGCTGGACAGCGTGACGAGTGGGAGAAGGGTTGCGGTGCCAGGATGCCAGGAGAAGGCCTTCGCCCTCCTTGGTAGCAGATTACTCTCAGAGGTAGCTGGGAAGAACGTTCGCCCAGGAGCACGACTGAGCGACGCCTTGTTGATCAACCCGCTGACCTCTCCTCTCCTCTCGCAGAATCGTACGTCTCTACCCCACGTGCGAATCCTCCCCCGCTGGCACTAACTCCCTGGACGCAGATCAAGCTCGCCGAGCACTCAAGGCAGCGCGTTGACCTGGATCACCTGGTTCTGCAGCCTGCCCGGGCACGAGTACTTCTGCGAGGTGGCCGAGGTGCGTATTTGTTCCTCCTCAGGCAGCCTCCCTGCTTACGCCCGAAGCGAACAGGACTTTATCGAGGACGACTTCAACCTCACGGGATTGAACAGCCTTGTGCCGTTCTACAAGGAGGCGATGGAGATGGTCCTGGACGTCGAAGCTGGTGCGTTGTCTTCTGCGTGCGCAGAGCAAGGAGCTGACGGTCTTTGACATCACAGATGAGGAGTCGCATCGCGTTCCTGACGTCTCGATTGTCGAATCCAGCGCAGAGCTCCTCTACGGCCTCATTCACCAGCGCTACATCATCACGCGCCAAGGTCTCCAGCAGATGGTGCGTTCCCTCTCGACTTCGCTCAGACTTAGATAACACCCGGCACAGTACGCCAAGTTCGACGCAGGCCACTTTGGCCTTTGCCCGCGCGTGTACTGCACCTCGAACAAGCTCGTCCCCTGCGGCAGGAGCGACCTCCCCGGCGTCGAAACCGTCAAGCTCTACTGCCCCAGCTGCGTAGACATGTACGTTCCCCCCTCCTCCCGCTTCCTCGGCATAGACGGTACGTCCCTTCCTCTCTCCCTATCCCCGCGCTGCTAACGCGCGAACGGTAGGCGCGTTCTTCGGCACCACCTTCCCCCACCTCATGTTTCAGACCTACCCTTCCTCTCTCCCCTTCTCTGCCGCCAACACTCCTGCCCCGAGCTCCCCGACGAGGGAACCTACGACTCCGCTCACCTCGCTCGCAAAGGTGTACGTGCCTCGGATCTACGGGTTCAAGGTGTCTGAAAGGGCGAGAAGCGGACCGAGGATGCAGTGGTTGAGGATGAGGGTGCGTCCGCTCTTTTCTGGGATTGCTGGAGGGTGCTGATGGATCGTATTGCAGCCGAGAGCGGAGGGAGAGCTGGATTGGAAGGACGACGATGCGGTGATCGGTGGAGGAGCGCAGGGAGAGAAGGAGGAAGGCGCATTCGACGACGGGAAGGACGACGACGATGACGACGAGGAAGAGGAGGAGGAAGAGGAGGAGGAAGAGGACGACAAAGCCGCGATGAAGATGAGCGGTGTCGTCGGCACCACCCTCTCCACCACTCTCCCCACCACCGCCGCAGTATCAGACGACCGAGGTCGCCCCCGCGCCGATTCGACAACCCTCATGAACTCGCGCATCTACCGCCCCCTCCCCGCCTCTCGATCCCCTATCGCCCCTCCCCCTCCTACCGTCGTCCCGGTGCTTGCGAGTGGGCGGAGAGAGGGAGTGCCGCTGGCGGAGATGCCGTCCATGGCACACTTTGGGCAAGGGATGGGGAAGATGGCCGTTGCGTAGGTGGCGTAGGCGGGAGTATGCGTGACTAGGGCGAGGAAGGTAGGGGATGGGTGAGAATGGATACAGCGGTTCTAGGTTGCTTTCTGGGACTCTCGAACTGTTGCTACGATCGCTGGGAGGAGAGGATCGCGGTGGAGGGCTTGATGGGACTTCAAGCTATCGCTCGGGGGGTGCTCGTACTGGCCAGCTGTCTGGGTAAGGCGAGTTGTGACCCCTCTCTCGACTAGCCAGCCTTCGAGGCTTCGAGGACGTGCTTACACCGGCCCGCGCGCTCACACCCTCCCTTGAGGGAGTCTGCTCTTTCGACCTTTTCCCTCTTCTTCCTCCTCTCCCTCTGCTTCCGCTCACACTCCTTCACCACCCACGCTCTCTCTATCTACCATGCGCGGGCTCGCCATCTTCTATACCGCGCTGCTCGCTTGCTCCTCCTTCGTCCGCGCTTCGGAGCTCGGGCTCGATCCTACGCGTTTCAGTCTTGCAAAGCGGGCGAGTGTGGCCTTGTCCACCTACGTACGTGCGCCATGCTTTCCACTGCGAACGCGTTTGCTGATCTTTGTGGTGGCGGAGCGCGGTGCTAAAGTACTCGCCTCGCTCCACCCTCCTGTCTCAATTGCTAACCCGGCATTCCTTTTAGAAAGGAGTCGCGACATTTTACGGCAACGACGGTAGCGGAGGCAACTGCAAGCTACCTGCTCGCTCTGATCTCGTACGTAAAGCTCCCCATTCGACCTTTGCAAGCTGACCTCTCTCGCAGGCCTTCGCTGCCTTCCCAGGAGCCAAGTGGGATTCGGCTGCCTACTGCGGCGCCTGCGTCCGCGTCAAGGGGCCTAAGGGCACCGTCGATGTTCAAATCACGAACAAGGTCCGCTGTTCGTCGCGGGGATGGAGAGAGGGAGGCTGACGAGCTTCGCAGTGCCCGGAATGCCCTGCTGGCTCGCTCGACCTATCCAAGGCCGCGTACTCCAAGATTCGCGCTATCAAAGCTGGAAGGATTCCAATCACCTGGAACTTTATCAACTGCAAGACCGCTGGACTCGCGTCGGGCGCCGTCTCGTTCGTCTGGTGCGTCCTCATGTCTCGCTTTCGACTCCCTCCCTAACAAATCGCCTCTGCTCACAGGAAGTCCGGGTCGTCTCAATACTGGGCTGGTATCCAAGGCCACAACGCTGCTATCCCCATCAAGAGCCTCTCCATCCGCGCTTCCTCCGCCACAAAGCTCACCACGCTCAAGCGGGAGGACTTCAACTACTTTGTCGCACCGGCGGGCCTAGGTCCAGGACCTTTCGTCGCGGTGGTGCGGTACCAGAATGGGAGCAAGAGTACCCACAAGGGCTTGAGACTCAACGCGGTGATTGGAGACGAGGGAGGCGCCTGAGAGACCTTCGCAAGGTCGACGCAGTGGCTCGCGACCATCTTTTCCTTTCTCTCGTGATTTTGACTGGAATCAAACTCGCTCGCGTACGGCGCCGCATCAGCTCTAGTCCTGGCCGCCTGCCAGCCTGGAGAGAAAGCGGTCGTTCCCTTCGCAATCGCATCTCGAGCAAGGGGGTGCGATTTCGGCCGGCACCTCCTTCTCCTCTCCCCTTCACCTCACCACAGCCACACAAGCCTCGCCTTGCACACGCCGAGAACACCTCCCACTCGCCACCCCACCCCCGTGAGGACCCATCAAGCACACCACCCACTCCCCCAGCTCTCGACTTTTCGTCCCCTCCTTCTCTCTCGATCCCCTACGGCGGCGGCGGCGCGGCGCCATGTCGTTCAACTTTGAGTGGCCGACTTTCAGCGAGGCGTTCTACACGGATGCGCGGGAGATGCTGGCGCAGGTGAGGAGGGTTTTGCATCTAGAAGCTCGGCTTGCTTGGAGGTGGAGGTGTGGCGGGAGCGCGAAGGTCGAGGGAGGTGGGCTGGGTTTGCGGAGGGGATTCTGGGAGCAGCTCTGGAGCACCTGGGGAGCAGTGGTAGAGCTAGGCGCTGACATCGGCGTGTTGTTGTGCAGGCGCTCAACAAGGGGGAGAAGCCGCCTATCATCGCAGGCCGTATCGAGGTCAAGGAGCTGCACATGGGAACTATCGTGAGCCTTGTTTCGATGCTCGTGCAGCTCAGCAGCTCACCGCGATCCCCGTTACAGCCTCCAGAGCTCGAGATCCTCGAAATTGGCGACCTCTCTACGGACCGCTTTCGAGGTATCTTTCGCCTCACGTATGCAGGAGACGCCTACATCGTGCTTCAGACCAAAGTACAGGTGCGTAGTGGCCCGCCGCAAACGCGTTTGGCACTGACGTCCTGCGCAGGCCAACCCGCTGAACGTCCCACGCCCCTCGCTCGACATCCTCGGCGCTCCTCGAATCCTCTTTGCCGCCGCCCCTCTCATCGTCCCCATGACTCTCCGACTATCCTCCCTTTCACTCCGTGCCATCGTCGTCCTCGTCGTTTCGCGACAAAAAGGCATCACGCTGGTCTTCAAGAACGACCCGCTCGAAAGCGTCAACGTTAGCTCCTCCTTCGACGGAGTCGAGAGCGTCGCGGGATACATTCAGAGGGAGATTGAGGGACAGCTCCGCGAGGCGTTCAGGAGCGATCTTCCTGGCGTTATTCATCGCTTAAGTCAGAAATGGCTCAGCGGCGAGGTCAAGAGCGCGACCGAGGGCGCGCCGGTTGGAAATGGAAACGGATTTGAAAAGGACGCCAAGATTGAGACGAGGACGGCGTACATTCCTGGAGGAGGAGATGGCGATATGCGCAAAGCGAGTGGGAAGGGACGGGGGCTCGTCACGCAGATGAGCAGCCTGAGCGTTGGAGGAGACTCAGTCTCGATCGCATCCGACGCGGATACGAGCTTCTCGACGATGCCTGGGGACCCCAGGACACAGTCGTTACTCTCTCAGTCGCGGAGGAGGAGCAGAGTCGTCGCGCCGCCTTCAACGCAGATGCGCGACGATTCTCTGCAGAGTGTACCCGAGTCGATCGAAGCATACGACCCGACCTACGGCCTTCGACCCGATGCGATTCCTCTCCACGCTGGGTTCGCAGAGTACGAACGACTCGTTCGTTCTGGCACGGGTGGCGGGTTCGGCGACATCCTCGGTGACGCGGAGGCGGACGACTTGTTCGACATCGGGGAGCCCGTAGGCGACGGGTCGTTTGAGCTCATTGGGCTGAGGGATTTGGTCGAGGATGGACGGAGGAGCTCGATGCCGCAGTGGGATTCGGTCGCGGAGGAGGAGGAGTATCGCTCGCGGTACGCGTTCGACTCGCTCGGCTCTCCCTCTGCTGCGTCCGGATTCGAGACGATTCCGGCCGTCGGAGGGGGAACGATCACTCGTCCTCGCATCTTTCACACGCAGTCGCAGATGCGCACGGGGACGGCGAGCAGCGGGTCGCTCTCGCACGGGAGTCCCTCGACGACGACGGCTCGAGCGATGGGGGAGGGGTCGGCGAGCTCGACGGTCGGACCTTTGGGCCGTGCGCCTTCGTCGTTGGGAATGGCGCCGTTCGCGGGGATGTCGATCGGAGGATCTGGATCTTCGACGCCGAGATTCCCATTCCCCGCGTACGGACAGGGAACGGCGTCGTTTGCTTCCTCGCCGTCGTTAACGAGGAACGACTCGCTCCCCTCCTTTCAGCGGAATCGCGTCAACCTCCACCGAAAATCCCTCTCCTTGTCCAATTCGACCCTCACCAGTCCACAAACGACTCGTCGCTCCTCCTCAATGTTCCCCTCGACCCTCGCATCCTCCTACTCCTCCCCTCCATCCTCGATCCCGTCCGCACCTATCGAGATGGAGCTCCCACCTCCTCCCCCACGACGCCACCCGATCGACCTCCTCTCCCGCTCCCCCTCCTCAATCCTCAGCACCTCCTACGAAGAAGACTCGGACCTCCCCATCACCCTCAACCCAACCCGCAACGACTCCTGCGCGCAACTCGCCACCCTCACGCACTCGAACCAAACGCTCTCCCCCTTCACCCGCGCGCACGAGCACTTTACCGCCCGGAGCAGTCCACACGTCATCAGTCGTCTCGGCCCCGGTTCCTCGCGCGGCAGTTTCGCACCTGGTATCCGCGCGGGGGGTACCGAGCCGCCTGTCAAGGCGAAGCGGAAGAGGGTACATCGGATCGGAGCGGCGAAGGAGGCTGCGATGCCTGGGTCGCCTGGGAGGAGTGTGCAGGAGAGTTTCTCGCCGGAGAGGGGGAGGAGTAGTAAGGCGCCGAGTGAGATGAGCGATTATTTCCCGAGCTTGGGGGGAATGGCGAGGGAGGGGCTGATGAGGGCTAGAGAGGGGGTTGCGAAGGAGTTTTGGGATGCGGATAGGTACTAGAGGATCGTTGTTGTTATGAATAGACGGTAGGAATGGCACGAGGTGGCTTTGGTTCTGCTCGTGGAGCTAAGGAGTCGAGACGTCGAGACGCCGGCAGGTGAGATGCTGCTCGCGGGGCACCTCTCCTCCCCCCTCTCTCCGCATGCTTCAGGAATCACACGTGGAGTCTGAGCAATGGACTAAAGCAGGCGGAGGAGGAGTCAAGCAGCACCTCAGAGAGGAAGAAGGAGGAGCGAGAGAGAGACCTGACGCGAAAGACGAACGGGTTGCGAAGGATACACAAACGAAGCCCAACCCTTCTCAAGCTGCTGAACCTCGAGTCCAAGAACAGCTGACGAGAGGACGAGCCTGTGCAGGGCTAAGCCAGCTTGCCGAGCTGTGCGGTGCGGAATGTCAGCTCGCGCCCACGTCTCTCCCTCGCAAGAAGCTCACCTTCTCCTGCGCCTTAACAGCCTCCTCAGCCTTTGCTTTCCCCGCGAGTTCCTGCTCCTTATACCCCATCACCACGCCAATCACCTGATCCACCTGCGCCGTCCTGCCAGTCAGCTCCCTCCCTCGCTCCCCTCTCCTCGCTCACCTTCCCCCCAACGCGATCGCTCAAATTCTGAGCATACTCCTTCACCTCTGTCTCCTTGTACTCCGCATCTCCAGCGGCCCTCTGCTCTGCTTCCCGCCCATCAGCTCCACCTCGGTGCGCGAGGGGAGGACTCACCCCTCACCGCTTGCTCCGTCTCGTTGAGGCCCATCGCCCCGCCGAGAGATTCCTTCATTCCCCGATGACGTTGTTGTACTGCGCGTTGGTCTGGAGAGGGAGTTAGCGCTGGGTTGGAGGAGCTGGCGGGGCGAGAGGGAGCGAGGGGATGGACCTTGGAGGGCTCGTTGGACCTGGGGAGTGTTAGTGGCGTTTGAGGGGGAGGGGGTAGATACACTCACATGCTGGCTGACTGTGAGTTGGCTTGGAGCGGGGGCAACGTGAGAGGGAGAAGTCGAAGTGCTGAGGCTCTCCGCCGTTCCTCGGCTTGCGGAGGAACCTGCTCTCGTGAAGAAGGAAAGGCCTCAAAGTGGGGTAGAGGAGAAGGATTGTCTGTGAAGCTTTCCTGCGAGTCAAGCTGTCTGTACTAGCTACTAGTCGCACTGCGAACGCAAGGAGAGAAACGCACCGTCGCAGACAGGAAGAGCTTCGCTCGGTCGAGCAATCCGTGGCCGCCTCCTTGATCGAGCGTACAGCAACGTCGCAGGTAGACGAAGCCGGGCAGGAGCAACTAACGGAGGCAGGTGAGATATCATGCAAGGCCTTCAACGGAAAGGCGGAAGCAGCAGGAGGAGCAGAATAGATCCAGTTCGCTTCGCGGCGACCTCGTCTGAACCCTTCTCGAGCAGAGGTAACCTTTCTCGAGCAGAGGTACGAGCAGAAGATGCGCGTGTACGTACACTTCCTTGATGACAATAATGCAGAGGTACGAAAGAGACGAGTGTTTGAAGAGGGAACGGCGTGGTGACTGCGAAGAGCGGTATGATCAGTACAGCTTTGTCTCGTCGGTAGAGGTGGACGTACCTGTCGCAGTAGACGCGTTTAAGGCTTGTTGAGCTGCAACGCCGACTCGTCAGCTCCATGCCCATCACGACGCCCGCACGAACACTCACGTCCTGAGCGATAGCTCCCTTCTCTCCACGAGCCTTGCCCGAAAGCTCCTGAGTCGAATCGCCAGTGACGGCGCCAACAACCTGGTCGAACTACACACAAGCATCAGTCCCTCCCACATCGCCATATCGCCATCGGCACTCACCTTGCCAGTAACGCGATCCGCAGCTCCCTCGACGTACGCCTCAGCCTGCGCAACCTTGTACTCGGCGTCTCCCTCCGCCTTCTGCTCTGCGCATCCATAGGGACGTTAGCTATCCTCTAAAGCGGCGAGAGAGAAGCGAACGTACCCTTGCCGGACTGAGTGAGGTCCTTGGCGCCAAAAAGTCCGCCGACGGTCTCCTTGATTCCTCCGATGATCGAGTTGACCTCTCCGTGAGTCTGTGGCGAGAGGTTAGTGAGAGTGCGTGCAGGAGGCGGAGGGGAACGCGCCTTGGTGGGGGCGTTGACGTCGGACCTGTGCGTAATGGTGGTTAGCGCGAGTCCAGCGGTGGGAGAGGCAGTACGTACATGCTGTTAAAGTAGTAGGTGGTTGGTGAGGTGTTTGAGAGGTTGAGGAGTGGTATGTAGGAGGACAAGGAACGCGAGAAGGAGCTGTTTTTGAACCAAACCGTCCAAACACCGGTGACGAGTCCTTCGCGTGACTTACCCACTTTTTAGCGAGGAGAACAGCGAGGATCGAGGGAGAGATCGAGAGCGAGGAACTGAGTACGGCGGTCATAAGGTCACGGCGCAGTCAGTCCAACGCGGTAGCGAGCAGTTGACCGAGAGAGAGGAAGAACGCAGAGCAAAGTCAAAATGGGAGTCGCGCCCGCGGAGCGTTTCCGCCGAGCATCGACGGAAGCTGATGATTGAGCAAAGCAAGCTGTTTCGAGCGGATTCCTTGCTGAAGCGATGGAGAGACGCGGTATCGTTGCGCGTGGCCAAGCCCGGGCAAAGCCAGAGCGGAGGTCGGCGAGGACTGGCGACGAGTCCTCTCGAAGCGCCAGGCCTTTCCCCCAACAACCGCGCATCGCCAAAATGCAGAAGTCAACCGGATCGTTAAGAGCTCCGAAGCTCTCAATCGGAAGGCAGGAGCGAGATTTCGGCGGCGAGAGAGAGGAGAAGCGAGAACGAGCTGCGAGGCAGTCCTCTGAAGCAGAACTTCGTCGTAAGCCTGCCGCAGGAGTCACAGCGCTGGCTGAGCTGCCCGCAACCACTGGTCGACGGACCGTCCCTCCTCCGCACCTTCCTCACGAGAGCAGGGGCAGTCTCCAAGCACGCCTCACGTCAAGCCCCCCTGCATCTGACGTGAATCCGGTACCGAGCTCCTCGCCCCGGTATCTCCACCCACCAGCTGACCATCCTATCTTCCCCCGCTACACTCGAATCCGGACGTCGTCCTTCGCGAGTTGAGGCCGGAGTTTGTGTTGTTGGCGACCATAACGCGGACTCGGTGAGGTGAGGAGTCGAGTGAGCTGCGTCAGGAGCGTGCTGAGCTTGCGAGGCTGGGTGGAAGCGGGAGCGAGGATCGAGGGGTGGGGAGTCCGGAAAGGGGAGCTCTCTGAGAGTGCTGCTGGGTTGTCTGAGAGCTCGCTGCAGAGTGAGCGTAGGTTCTTGAGTACCGAAGGGAGGCTAGTGCGTGCTGCCGTCGAGTTGAGTCCTTGAATGCTGGCGGATGGTGACGAAGGAAGAGCAGTGGATGCGCGGAGAGGTAAGGACGTGTTGAAGGAAGAGGGATCGACTGGCGGACGCAGGGAGGAGGTCAAAAGCTTCTTCTAGGCTGAGCTCGGGAAGGGTGGAGTGACTGGGAGGATCGATGTTCGTGCTGGATGGCGAGGGGAGGAGTTGGAGCTTGGCGAGTGTCGAGCGTCAGCTCAAGCGATGAACCGGCCAGTAACCAGCTTAATCGTGGTAGGGCTCTCAGTCTCGATAGTTAGCTGGCTTGTGGCTGGTAGAGCTCCGCCTGCACGCTCCGGAGAGGATTCAGGCGGCGCGACGACGTGCGGCGAGGACGAGCTGGGGCGGCGAGAATTCGAGGCGGCGTACGCTGGGGAAGGTGGGTAGCGGAGGGAGTGGGCTGGAGAGAGTGAGTGCTGTCGCGTAGGCGGTGCTGGACGGAGCAGAGCGGAGCGTAGGAACAAGAGCAGTGAGCTAGCGAGCGAGGACTGGTCACCTCTCTTCCTCCCGCCATCACCTCGCGATACAGGCTCTCCCCCCGCACGCTCTACAGGCCAACATAATGATCCCTCAGCTCCCTTTCGAAATCACCAGCCACATCATTCAGCTAAGCCTTCCCCATCCCTCCGACTCGCACCGACGCAAGCGGCTCCTCCTGTCGTACGCGCTCGTCAACATAACTTGGGCAGAGCTCGCTCAGCAGGAGCTCTTTAAGCACGTTGTTCTCAAAAACGAGGAGGCCGCACACCGTTTCGCAGCGGCTCTCGAGGATGGAGGAGGAGCGGGGCTGCGGGAGATGGTCAGATCACTTCGGTACGAGGTGGCGTCAGGCGACCTGGACACCGAGCTCGTCGAGTCAATTATTCAGAAGCTACCTACGCTGATGGAGCTGTGGATCTCGAGCGTTGTCAACTTGAGGCTGTCCGCACTTGCTGGCCCTGGTGGACGTGGGTCTCTCTCCCTCGACCGCGTCTTCTATGCGGGCGCTGACGTGCTTCTAACGCAGAGCTTCGTCGCCTGCGCCTTCAGCACGTGGACCTCTTTCCCGCAGTCATTTATCCCAAAGCGCTTCTTCCCCTCGATTTCGACCACTGCCGGGGACGCTTTTCCTCGTTGCGAACCCTCTCCCTCGTCGATCCCCTCCATCGCGACCTCCTCAGCATCCTACAAGGCGCCTCCGTCTTTCCCAACCTCGCAGACGTAACTCTCATTCGCGTCAAGGACTATCACGCCCTCGCAAGGGCCCTGCACGTCGATCCCAGGACCGACGACCTCGCTCCTCAGCTTCGGTCCCTCTGCGTCCAGCTCGACGACAATACGGATTCTGGTGCAAAGCTTTCTCACCTTCTCAACTCCTTTATTCGGCGATGCACCCAGCTCATTCACTTCCGCC
Organism: Glaciozyma antarctica PI12; assembly: GCA_002917775.1. Lineage (NCBI taxonomy): Eukaryota > Fungi > Basidiomycota > Microbotryomycetes > Kriegeriales > Camptobasidiaceae > Glaciozyma > Glaciozyma antarctica. Next base: position 377,638 of record KZ627146.1, on the reverse strand, counting down.
TCGTTGGACGAAATCACCACCATATCCTTTCCGCCGCGTTGGGGACACCCACTCAACACCTTTGGATCTCGCACTTCCTCGGCACTCCGCCCATCAGGGACATCGCCGCAGCGCTGGAGGCGCCCAACGCCGGCAGTAATCGCCGTCGTTCATCTTCCTCCCGCGTTCGGAACGATAAGCGGGGATGAGGCGGGGAGGATCAAGCTGGAGCAAGTCTGCCACCGCCAAGGGATAACTTTGGTCGAGGACGTTGGGGAGGCTTCGGTGAAGACGTGGGAGGACTTTGTGGAGCTTGGTCCGTCGTTCCCATTTTTCGTCCTCGCGAGTTTCGCTGACGCTCCTTGCAGGTTGGTCGTCGCTCAAGGGGAAGCTGGGATGTATTATACGGTTGCAAGCTTTTGCCCGGGACTCTTGATCGCTAGTCGTCGCTTCAAATCTGCTCGCCGCGTTTCCTCTCCACCTCGCGGAATTCATCCTTCGATGTTTCTCTCAGCGAGCTCCCTGCACCACCATCACCGCAATCGGACGGGCTGCTTTCTCGCCAGAGCTGTACTGCCAAAAAACAGGAGAAGCGGTGTGCGCCAGAAACCTCACCCGGACCCCTCGCTCGCTTCGCTGCTTTCCTTCCTCCCTCCCTCTCCGTTCCATCTTCTCCAGCCGCGTTCAGCTGAACTGAGATTTGACTAGTGTTCCGTTGCGAAAGACGCTCTTCTCAACGCCATCGCTTGCTAAAACGTATCCCTTCGCACCGCAGCACAGTGCCAGTTGGGGCCTTTCGGTCCCTGGACCAGCAGGCTCTGCTTCCTTTCCGTCATCGCAGCAGCATCTCCTCTTTGAAGAATCTCGTAGCACAGGTCTCACAAGTCCCTGAATCAAAAGATAGGCGGGAGATACGCTGGTCGAGACTCGACAATCGCGCCTTGCCGCTTTCGGGGATGCACGCCCGTGCCTTTCCTCCTCCAACCACTGCATCACCAGCTCATCATGCTCCCCTACTTCCCACCCGAAGTCACCAGCCTCATCATCCAGCACAGCTTGCCCCGCCGTTCCTACAGCTCGTTCCACGAGCGTGCGAACCTTCTCCTCTCCTGTTCCCTCGCCGACAGGACCTGGGGATCGCTAGCGCAGGAAGAGCTCTTCAAGCACGTTTTTATCGATTCGCGCGACGATGCGAGGCGCTTCGTGGCGAGTACGGAGGAAGGGATGGGAGCGGAGCTGAGGAAGAGGGCCCGCTCGCTGAGGGTCGGCAGGCTCGTGGGCGGGGTGCAGGTTAATGCCGACGTTGACGAATGTGCTGTGCAGGAGCTTGTTGCTGTCGCTCCCGCCGTGGAGGAGATCTGGCTCTCGCGAGTTCCAGGTATCGAGCTCAGCAACCTTGCAACTCGGCCGTGACCTCGCTCGTCCTTCTCTGCTCAGAATCTCTGCTTTCGTTTACGGTGATAGTTTTGGTTGAAGCGTCAATTATCGCGGGGAGTAAACGAATTGTAGCTGAGAGCTGAACGGAGGTGTAGGCGAGGTACAAGCGCGAGCAGGTCTCCCGCAAGGTGAAGGCGCAGGAACGCAGACTTCGACTTTGGTGAGGCAGCTTTCCTCCCAGATTGAAAAGAGTGCTTCGTTTGCGGGTATCTACTCTTGCTGTCTGTCCAGCTCCTCTGCCGAAGCAAACTAAACTTGCTAAAGGTCCCCGCGGAACTCTTCCTCTCACCTCAAAAGTTGCGGATCGACTTCGAACGCGGTCAGCAACTAAGTTGAACGCCCTATACAGCTTAACCTGAGTGTCTGGCAGCGCTCCGTAGCCTTTTGAATACTCTGTGGGCCAAGACGTTCAAAGAGAGCCTCAGGTGGGCAGGCCAAAAGTATTCAATTTCCTGAGGCGGTCCTCCTCCCCCAGCCGCGACGTCGTGCAGCCTCACACCCTCAACTCGACAAGTTCAAGATGCACGTACACTCCAGACAGTGTACAGCCCAAGCACCAGAGAGCCCAAGCTAACCAACTCTGCCCGTACTCAGGTCCGTCTCCCGCCTCGCAGCCCTCATCCCTCCCAAAATCGCCTCCCCGTCTGCGATCGGAGCCTCCCAGAGTGCTGCCCGTATGACCCGTGTCGTCGACTTCTACTCCAAGGTACGCTCCTCTCCATCCTCCGTCCCTCCCTCGCCCGCGCTCTCAACGCCTCAGGCGTCCCACGGAAGATTTCGGGCTAACCCTCTACTCGACCTCTCCCCTCCCCATCCACGCACTTTAAACGCACCTAGCTCCCCAAGGGACCCCTCACCAAGAGCGCCCCTGGACTCAACCCCGTCGCCCGCTACAAGGCGCGCTACTTTGAGGGCGAGAACGCCAGCGGAGCGCCCTTCATCCACGCTATCGGTGTCCTCTTCCTCGTTGGATACACGATCGACTACAACATGCACCTCAAGCACCACAAGAACAACGTGCGTTTCGTTTTCCTCCTTTGAGACGTGCGCGCGACGGGAGAGTGGGAGCTGACGTGACCGTTTTCTGGGGTGCAGCACCATTAAAGAGGGGTAGAACTTGCGGGAGGAGGGGCAGTAGAAGGACGGTTCAGGAGGAGCAAAGGAGGTGGAATGCACGGGGATGTTCACCGTGAGCAGCGGGCAGGAGGACGAGGGGGACAGCTGATGGACCTGCTGCTCTGGGCTCGGTGTCTGCCCGGCGCGTAGGCGGAGGACCTCACGACGAGCTCTCCTCGCAACGACTGCTCTCTCTGCGCTGGCGTTAACACTGCTCAGAACCTCCTGCGGGCCTCTCGCCGCAAGTCCTCCCTCTCCCTCAACTCACCAGCACCTGACCCGCGCTCTGCTTCCCCGCTCACATAAACCCCAATCCCAATCCAGTCTCCAGTCTCTCAAGCCCTCCTCCTCCTCCTCCTCCCCTCCCCCTCCACCTCTCCCTCCACCTGCACCTCCTCCCCCTCCTCCTTCCTCCCCACCACTCCCACCCTCCCAAGCCCAAAACAGCACCCCAAAGCCACCGCAATACACCCCGTACACAACCACGCTGCGACCCTATATCCCGGCATTAGGATCTCTGGCGACGTGAGCGTTAGAGAGGGTGAGGGCGTGAGTGGAGTTGGAGGAGGTGGAGATTGGCGGCGGTGGAGATTAGGGAGAGGGAGATGGCGGTTGCAAGGCGGGTGATGACGTTGAATAGGGCGCCTTTGAAGCGTGTCAGCGTCACTCGGGCTTCGGAGGTCGCTCGGGAGGGAAGGGAGGGAAGGGAGGGCAGAAGAGGCAAAGGAGGGGACGGACCGGCGGTAGCTTGTTCGGTGCGAGAGACGGATTTGGAGATTTGGACGGTGGCGATGCAGTAGCAGAGATCGGGGGCGGGGAGGAAGATCATGATTGGGAAGATGAAGCGCCTTTCGTTTGGGGTTAGTGAGGATTGGGGAGGGGAGAGAAGACGGACCAGTAGCTCGCTGTGGTGTCCATTAGCGCCATTAGGATAGGTCCGACCTGCGAGGGAAAGAATGAGCATAATGCGGTAGGAAGTAGGAAGAACGGGCGAGGAAAGAGAGACGGGGGAAGGGGGAGGGGAGACGCGAGAAGGACGTACGAGCGACAACACCATGCTCAGCACCAACAACGCCTTCCCGTTCACTCGCCCGAATACCAATCCCGGGATTAGGTTCAGCAGCGTCCCACTGACGATCATGGGGAGGAAGTAGAGCGCCGTCTTGATCGGAGAGACCTGAACGACGAGTTGCAAGCTGCGTGTTGCTCCGAGGTCAGTTCTGCAACAGCGATTGGAACGGTGAACGCACATGAAATTGATGTAATACGAACCAGTATTAAAGCCTGCCCAAGCGAAGAAGACGATAGCGAGGATCCAACCGAGGTGCGGAGCGCGCCAGATACTGGGCGTAAGGAGCGGGGGCGGGGGAGGTCGACTTTCGGCCGCGTGATCCGTTTTGGCGTAGTAGGCGGAGAGGGAACGGTCGAGTCGGCGTTCCCAGAAGAAAAAGGCTGTGATAATGGCGAGGGAGAGGACGAGGAGAGGAGGGATGAAGGCGGTGGCCCAGCCTTTCGGTTCGGCTTGCGCGTCGCTGCGCAGGAATCCGGGACGTGAGCATCTAGTAAATGGGAGGAAGGAAGGAGGGACGCACGCGAGGGAGAAAGTGAGGAGGACGAGTCCAGAGACGCTGAGCGCCGTGCCGACCCAGTCGACGCGACGGTTCGTGCTGGGGTCGATGGTGGACTTGATCGAGGCGCCATCGTTGTCGATCAGGGTGAGAGGAATCGAGGAGGGGTGAAGAGGGAACGAAGAAGGAATGGTGAAGAAGCATTGGTGGGCGAAGACTAGGGCAAGGCCGGCTTGGACGTAAAAAGACGCTGTGCACGATATCTATGTGAGTGGCGAACTTGGAGGGGAAGGAGAATGCTGTACCTCGCCATCCAAGCTTAGTCTGCGTAAGAAGAGCTCCTGCGAGCAGCAACGGCATCAATTGCAGCTCGTGTTTCGCAGCGACAGCGAGGACTCACCGATGACCAGACCGCAAATGAACCCCAACGGCTGTCCCGCCCCGAGCGACGCAAACGCGCGGTTCTTGGACTCTCCCGCCTCAAAGTACGCTCCGAGCACACCCACGCCGGCAGGTGTATTCGCCGCTGCGCCGAGACCCAGCAGCGAGCAGAAGGCTGTGAAAGCCTGCCAGTTCGGAGAGAGCGCGACAGCGATGGATAGGGCGCAGTAGAATGTCGTGCCGAGGAGGAAGAGTAGCCTTGGAGTGTAGACGTCCGCGAGGCGTCCAGCAGGGAGGAGAAACTGCCAGTGCGAGAGCGTCAGTATTTGGCGGAGTGCGAGGAGGGAGGGAACGACTTGCAGCTCCGAGGATCAAGCTGTAGAGTGTGACGCTCCAGGGCAGGTTGGAGTTGCTGATATCCAGGTCCCTCTGGATTGTGGGGAGGGACGCTGTGACTGCTCCCGAAAAGAAGCTGTTCAGGAACGATACCCCAGCAACTGAGGCGACGATTGCCACAGACGCGGCAGCGCTGTGCTCCTTGTGCTCTTCTGGCTCCGTAACGAGGGTGGTCGTCGACATGGTGTCGAACAGAGACGAGGAGAAGAAGAGATTCAATCGAGAGCGGACAGCCGAGAGAGTTCAAGCATACATTCAACTTCCCCGCCTGCTCTCCTCCCTCAGCTCCCCCGTGGCGGAGGACACACAGGGCCACCGACGAGTTGGCCACGAGCACGACGGCCTCCTGGCACGGCTTTGCGGCGCCCAGCTGCACACCATCCTTTGTCCACCACGTCTCCTCGACCTCTCGACCTCCTTTCAACACACGCCCCCGCTCCTCGCGTCAAGGCTAGCTGCACAAGGTAGACCGGTAGAAGAGGGCCCACGATACGTGCTGCGCGGCATATGGGACGAGGAGACGTGGGAAGGAGAGAGGGAGCTGACACGCAGGTCTCCAGCGACCCCACTCAGGCTCGATGCTGCTTGGGACTCGGAGCGAAGAGCGAAGAGTGAAATGGATTGCCTGCGTCTCAGCAATTTATTAACAGGGAGAGGCTTGCGGCCTGAGACGGACGGGGCCCGTTCCTGGTCGGTCGACACGACAAAGGGAACCTCCTCCCCTTTGTCCTTGACGCACTGCTCCTTCTCTTCAGGACTGCTCTCTCCTGCTCTCTCCCAGATTGTGAACACTACTCGGATCGATGAGCTCCTCGTCCAAGACCTGTACGTGCTCTCCTTGCAGGTACCCGCACTTCGCTAACCTCCCTCGCCGCAGTCTCCTCCCCCAAGCGACGCTTCTCCATCTCCCGCCACAACGGCGCTTCTCCCGGCGAATCCTCCTCACCCGACTCGACTCTTCCAACTCCTCCCCGCACCCTCACCTCGCGCTTCTCCGACGAGACCCTCTGGAGCATCAAGACTCCCCGGCTCCCCTCGATCAAGTCGTCGAAATGGTTTTCCCACTCTCCTCCGGCCTCGCCTACCCGCTACTCTCGATACGGTCATCAAGCAAGTGCGATTGAGAGCAAGCTCGACATCGGAAGTCCGATGAATGTCGGCCGAGGCTCCATGGACAATGTTTGGGACGCGGGCGACGAGGTGCTAGAGCGAGGTGCGAGGGTCGTCGCTTCTGTCGACGACGCGTTCGAAGTGGCACGAGGGCACGGGAGGACTAGGAGCGGCGAGAGCACGATGAGCAGCGGGAGTGGAGCTCGACCTCGTCCGCGTATCAGGACCTCTCGCTCGTTCTCCGGCCCCTCCCCTCCCCCCTCCCCCTCCCCCCTCGCCCGCAGCACGCTATCCCTCATCCCCTAATTCCTTCCGCATCTCTCGCTCGCCTCCCCAAATCCACTCTTCGACCCGCCTTCGTCCCTCGGGCTCGCCCCATCTCCCTCATTCCACCCGTCCCCACCCTCGTCGACCTTGCTCCTCGCTCCGACTCCCGCAACGACACATTTGGCGGACGCTCCATTACCCCCTCCCGCGCGAAGTCCCCGCCTGCCGTCGCTCCCCTCTCCATTCGACGACCTTCGACCCCTGCACCTCCTCCCCCGCCTTTTCGTGCCCTCCTCCTCCGCGCACCAACGCCTTTCACCGTGCGTACCAAAGCGCCTGGATCTCTTCTCGTCGAGCTAGACGTCGGAGGAACCAAGTTCGTTACTTCGGTAGAGACGCTCGTGCGGTGTGGGAGGGGAGGGAAGCTGGGCGAGTTTGTGGAGGCTGTGTTAGAGGAGGCGAGGGAGAAGGGGAGGAGGGAGGAGATGAAGAGGGGTGGGAGGCAAGACAGTGGGGATTCCATGTACCCTGCGTCGGAGGCCGAGACGGACGATGAGGATAGCTTGCTGAGCTCTTCGCACTTTGCGCTCTCGCCCTTCCCTTCGCCGTTCCCATACACCGTGCGTTACTTTCTCAGTCTCGTTCAGCGACCCTGCTGACCTCTCTCCTTTCGCAGAACTACGCGAACGAAGACGCTTCCGTCCTTTCGCTCTCGCTCTCCCTCGAAGACTCCAACCTCCCCCACTCCCCGACTTCCCCCATCGATCCTTTCCACAAACGTCTTTTCCTCCCCCTTCCCTCCCCAACAATCTTCATCACCCCCGCCTCGGCCCTCTCCAAGCCAATCCTCGTCTCCTCCCCTCTCCCCCACCTCCGCGTCCACTCCGTCTACCCCGCTCTCTCCTCCAAGCCTTCGAAAGACGACGACAAAGACGAGGACTGGAACCCTCGCCACCATCTCTCCCACACTTCTCCCGACGAGATCAACCCCTTCGAACGCGCTCTGGGACCCTACTTTGAGGTCCTCGCTGGTCAATCGCACGACAGCACCGAGAAGGTCGTCGAGCGCCGCCAGTCCCTCGGAATGCCCGTTGATATCGGGGCGAAGACGGACGAGGACAAATCTCGCTCGACGATCCTGGGAATCCCGCGAGGGAGTACGCGTCGTGCGAAGGGACCGAGGAGCGCGAAGAGGGACAGCGTCGTCTCTGCCGTTCCGAAGCTCGACGTTGTCAGCGAAGGAGCGGGGAGTAGGCCACTTAGTCTCTGTCGAAGCCTTCCGAGTGATGGAGGGGAGGAGGAGGAGGCGACGGCGATGAGCATCTTCCTTGATCGCGGGAGCGAGGTCTTTGGAGACGTGCTGGCGTTCTTGAGGAACGGGACGTTCTCCGACGCGCTTTGTATCCCGCGACGGGGGTTGGAGTGCACGACGCTGGATTTGGAACTCGATGTAGACGAGACGACGCTCTCGCTCTTCTCGCTCCACTCTCCGTCGGCATTGGAGATCCTGGCGTCGCTGAGGACACTCGAGCGGGAGGCGAGCTGGTTGGGAATCGAGGAGCTTGGAGAGGCGTGCGAGGTGGAGAAGGAGCGGATCGTCGAAGTTGTGCGGTGGTTGGAGTCGGAGAAGAAGAGGGAGGTTGTCGAAGAGGAGAAGAAGAAAGTTGTCAAGGGGAGGGAGAAGGCGGGGTGGATCTAAGGAGGGAAGGCGTAATTTTCAAACAGATTTCAAGCATAGCAGTGTAGTTCCTTGTGATAAATAGAGGCATTGGATTTCAGCACAAGCTTGAGGGAGAAGGACGTCCGGAGTCCAGGGAAACCCCGCTCGAAGTTCGAGGTCTTCCTCTCTTCCTTCATCAACGCGAGCCAGCACCGAGACTTCGACAAAGGACTTCTGTCTTGCTGCTTTCTCGTGAAGGTGAGCGGCTCCGCTGGCGGAAGAGGGAGGGGCGAGGGCGCTCGAGTGCCGGTTGCTGACCACCTCCTCTCTCCCTCAAGGTGCTTCCTGCGATGAATCCCACCACACCAGCTAATCTTGCTCGAGCTCCTCCCCTCTCCACTTCCGAACACTCCATCTCCATCTCGCTGCCGACGCCCGACCCAAGTCCGTCGATCCTTCGACTCTCCGCCGCGCCTCCTCTCGACCAGCACGACTTGAATACAGACGCCGCACCGAAGCCGGAGGACTCGCACGAGCTTGAGACGCTGGAGGAGGAAGAGGAGGAGACGCTGCCGCCAGCTCGAACGCTGCTCGACAACGTGACGGAGTTGACGAGGCGGATTTGCTAGGGGACACCTTTCGAGGTCGTATTTTACGAGCGCTGGGACAAGGAGGAGCGGCTGACTGGGAACGAATCGATTTGCCGTGCGTTCAGGAAGCTGGTCGACGGGATCACGGCGGGGGTGCGAGGCGGCCTCATGTCGGCGAGGGAGGTACTTTGGGCTCTAGTCCAGGCGAAGAAGGAGGTGGAGAGGTTCAACGAAGCGATTTATGTCGCGTTCTGGGAGCCACGGGAGCTGGCGAAGGAATTGGAGAGGGGATTGCGGGTCGTTCGAGCGGAACTCCGGGTCGACGAGGACGACTCGATGGCGAAGCAGCTCGCGAACGCCTATGAGCCTCTGTTTGGGGGAGGGGAGACTTAGGAGCGAGTTTGGCAAGGACTTCTCTACGAACGCACCAGCAAGACGGACGACGAGCTGGAGAAACCGCCTCTTCGCCGCCTGCGGCAGACGTTCTGCTCCTTCCGTCCCCCACACTCCTCGATCCCCCTCCCTCCTCGCCTTTCTCCCCGCCGAAATTCTTCGCGGGATCTTCCACATTGGCGCGCAATCACTCCTGCCGCGCGAAACGGCGTCGATTCACGATCGACGAATCCTGCACCGCCAGCGTGCGACCTACCTCACGAACGCAGCTCTCGTCCGTCAATCCTGGCGGTCTGGAGCACAGTCCGAGCTCGCCAGCTTCGCCTACTGCACGTCTACGTCAAATCTGGATCGTCTTGTCGCCTTTCTGGAGAAGTCGAACCCCGCGAGCGAAGCTCGGCGCTTGCGAATCGATTTTCCGGAGAGCGAGGCGGAGGACTTCTGGAAGTCGGCGGCGACGCTCTGGACGACTTGTCATTTGCTGCCGAGGATAGAGCTTGGAGGGAACATGTCGTCCACTGGAATCGTCCAGCATTTCGGTTCGCGCGGTGCGTGTAGCGAGCGAGCTTTCAGTTCGCAGGCCTTGATACTGATTCATCTGCCCGCAGTTCACTGCACCTCTCTTCAAATCTCGCACTGGAACCGCTATCGCACCAAAAAGCTCCCCTCCTCCGAAACTACCACCTCGCTCGCCTTGATCAACTGCGAGTTCGGCACCTTCTCCCCCAACAACCTCGCTCTCGACCGTTACCCCAGCCTCCGCCAACTCACCTTCCTCGGCGGATCATCCTGCTCCCTCCCAACAACGACCTTCGATCCTCTCCCACCTATCACCTCCCTCTTCCTCGATACCTCCGCCCACGTTCTCGCCTTCCTCCAGGCACCTCTCCATTTCGTCGAGAAGATTGGATTCGTCGCGGAGGAGCTCGACTTGAGCCAGGTCGCGCCGCAGACTGCAGCTTCTGCGGGAAGCCAGCTGTCGAAGGAGCTTGAGTGCGCAGAGATCGTGCGGAGCATCATGCGCCTTCCCAAGATCGAAGAGGTGCACGTACCGCGTGAGGCGGTGTGGATGTCGGAGAGGGTGAAGCTGGTGGAGAGCTGTGCGGAGAGGGGATTCGGTTGGCCTGGAAGGAGGGACCGAGAGAAGATTGGGTGTGAGGCGAGTAGCGAGATGGGATGCACGATGATTCGTTTTGCGCTCAGTGAGCATAGTGGGAGAGCGGAGAGAAGGGAGCAATGCTGGAGAATGCGGCTTGTCGAAGCGTGGAGGTGCTCTCAGTGCAGGGTGAACGATTGACGTAGATGCTGAGGAGAGAGCGATTGGGAAGCAGCGAACGCCGTGAGCAAGAGTCTCAAGCAAGCGTACAGATCAAGTTGCAGGCACTCCCTCCATCCCTTCGCTACCAGCCTGCAAGGAGCGTCAGCAAACATCGCGCGGACGAAGACGGGAACGACGGACCAAGCTCCACAAAGTCCTCCCACGTCTCCAACGACGCCTCCTCAGCGTTCTCGACCAAAGCTATTCCTCGACGACGGCAAAGCTCCTCCAGCTCTATCATCCCCGACTCATCCTCGGGTCCCTTTCCGAACGCGGGAGGAAGATGAATGACAGAGATTCCTGCCGGCGTTTGGTACCTCTAGCGCTGCGGCGACGAGATTGCTGGATCGCGCTTTGGCGAAGGTGGCAAAGCTAGAAAGCCAAAGATGCTGAATGGGTGTCGAAAGCCCGGCGGGAAGGAGATCGTTCCAATTTCGTCCGGCGATTCGGAAGTGGACGAGGTTGGTACTTTGCTGAATGAAGGAACGATCGGAGAGTGCTGAGAGTGCTGTCTCTCGAGCCAAATCACCCCTGATCTCGATGGAGACGGACCGAAGCTGAGAAGCGAGGCCGGGCGTCCCGGGGTAGCCATGGGGCGCAACTGCTGTCCAATAGTAGTCGGAAGTGCGAGCAATAGTGAGGTCCTCGAGGCTTGGGAAGAGTGGGGCGGCTTGAAGGATGGCAGCGAGGGTGCGATAGAGGGGATTGACGAGGGAGAGGGTCCGCAAAGAGGTGAAGGCGGGGCAGCCGTTAAGATTGAGGAAGAAGCCTGGTGAAGGCCAGAAGTCCGCAAAGTGAAGGTGTAAAGTACAGAGTGCTACCACAGACGGAACATCAGCATCTGTGCGGCCCCCTGAAGGAGCAGCGGGCGGTGGAGACTCACTGTCGGTAGCGAGCAAAGACAGCTTTGAGTAACCAACTCCCATTTTCCAAAACTCCACCAGATTGGGAAGGCTCCGGACAATCGACCCTACGAGCTTGTCGTCCTCAAACCACGTCTCCCGTTCCTTCGTTCCCACCCGAAGAGACCTCGCCCTTTCGCCGACTGCTGCGCCGTCTTCCTCGAGGGTCTTGATGAAGCACTCTGCTACCTCAGTGCCGTCAATAGCTATGTGCGTGTAGAGCTCCTGCTGCGCCAATGCTGCCCAAGTCCGATTGACGAGCGAGTGCGAAAGGAGGAGGTCGGCGCGTTCCGGGAAGGAGTCAAAGGGGGGATGGGGAAGGCTGAGCTGGATGATGTGGCTGGTGACTTCGGCTGGGAGCTGGAGAATCATCCTGCTGGTGGAGTCGAGCGCTGGGGCGAGTGGGTGCGAGTTGTCGTGCGAAGTTGTCGAGCGAAGTCCTCTTGTCCTCCTCTTGCCCTCCTCCCAACCTCGCCTCAGGAACGAGCTTGCTGGTCTACCTGTCAGGATGATCAGAACAAGCTCCTCACGCCTCAGCAGCTCCCTCCCAGCCCTCACTCGCCCGGCCGCTGCCCCACTCCGCCGTAGCTTCGGCTCCCGCTCCTCCCTCTCGCCTCACCCTCGCACTCTCCTCCGCCTCTCTGCTCGCACCGCACCAACTTCCGGCCTGTCGCCTCCACTACACCGCTACAAGCACTCCGACTCCTCCCTCGCCATCCCCGAGCTCCACCCGCGCCGAGCCCTCCTCTACGTCCCCGGCTCCGACCCCCGCAAGCTCAAGAAGAGCATCGACAGCCCTGCAGATGCCATCATCTTTGATCTAGAAGACTCGGTAGCGGAAGGACAGAAGGGTGCGGCGCGGGCGGCGGTGTTTGAGTGAGTGCGCGGGAGGGGCGGGAGGGACGAAGCTGATGAGGTGTGCAGTGCGTTGCAGGCTTCGAAGAAGGGGAAGGGACTCAAGTTTGTGAGGATTAATGCTGGACCGATGGGAGCGGACGATTTGGAGGTCGTGGTGAGCACTCTTTCTCGCTCGCTCGCACGCAGGGACTGCGAAGCTCCTCCCCGCTGATTCGCTTCCTTTCTAGTTGAAATCGAAGCATCTCGACGGTATCGTCATTCCCAAAGTCAACAGTGCCGCGGACGTCCAGGCAGTCGACGCTCTCATCAACTCGCACGGGCTCGAGAAGACAAAGGCGTCTCTTCGCATCATCGCTAGCATCGAAAGCCCCCTGGCTCTCATGAACCTCAAGGAGGCGCGGCCTACGCACCATCCTCGCTATCTATTCCGTCCTGACGCCATCCTTACAGATCGCAACCTCTTCGCAACGACTCGACTCGATTCTCGGTTCGCCCTCCCCCCTCTCCCCCGTCTGCCCCGCTAAGTCTTTCCTCACAGTTCGCTTCAGAAGACTACTGCGCCACTTCGAACCTCCTTCGCACGAAATCGCGACACGAGATGGCGTACGCTCGCTCGGCGATCGTAGCGCATGCGAAGGCGTACGGGCTGCAGGCGATCGACCTCGTCTGCGTTGCGTACAAAGATTTCGAGGTGCGTTCGCTCGTGTGAGATGACTTGGACTCGATGGAGGCTGACGATGGGGTGCAGGTGCTGAGGGAGGAGAGTCAGGAGGGACGGGAGCTGGGTTTCGACGGCAAGGTTCGTTCTCCTCGCTGCCTCGTTTGATGTTTTGGTACCTGATTCTTCTGAACCTGCAGCAAGCGATCCATCCTGCCCAGGTCGAGATCATCCAGAGCTGCTTCTCGCCGTCGGAGAAAGGTACGTCGCTCGTGTTCGCTCCCACGATCCCGCCGACCTAACCTCCTCGTCACAGAAATCGCCAAAGCTGTAGCCATCCTTGACGGGTACGAAGCGGCATCGAAGAATGGTAAAGGCGCGTACGGGCTCGACGGCGATATGATCGATGCGCCGATGGTCAGTCTCCCGTCGCCTTCCCTCTGCACTGGCGGCGGAACTGATCCTTCTCGTGAAGCTTCTGCAGGCTCGTTCGGTACTTGCGAAGGCAAAGGCGGCGGGGTTGAACGTACCTCTCGCTTCGAAGGCTTGACCGTCGCCCCCGTGGGCTTGTTTTTTGTAAATCGCCTGCAAAGTCGGATTTCGTTCGGAGCTCGCCTAGTTTCTACAGACTGTTTCTGTGAGGAAGAACAGGGCGGCAGGCAAGGTGGGCGTAAGCATAGACCAAAACGACTTTGCTCTTCGGCGGTGATGACGATCTGGCTGAGACCCCAATCTCAAAGACGACTTCGCGCGCTGTCTTCTTCCTCCCCCAACACAGCTCCTCGCACGATCAACGACCAGGAACTCGCGCGACCCTCACGGAAGAAGCGCCTCCAGGAACCAGCAGGACCATCGATCTCAGCGTCCCAGAGTCTCAGCCGCCGAGCTCCCGTTCGTGACGAAGACGAACGACGACGCCCAGCATGGCTCCTCGTCCTGCCCACCCCAACAAGATCCCCATCCCTCCCCCAGAGCCGTTCAACCCGTCCGCCGCCTCAGCCCAGACGACTCCCCGTTCGACCCTCCCCGCCGGCAGCTCGCCCTTTGGCCCTCCTCCCTCCCTCACCGACAAGCGCAGGCAGGGCGCCGATAGCACCAACCCTCCCTTGAAAATTGACCTCCCCGTCTCTGCAGCCTCGAGCGGACTCAAGTCGACCCCACAGCCTCGCGCCGCCTCCGCTCCCAGCATCAACGCGACGTCCTCCCTTGCACCTCCTACCGCAGCTCCCCCTCGCCTAGGTCGGTCAGGCACCGTCACCAAGAAGCCTCTGCCCGCCAAGCGCGCTACGTCGAAGCAGCCTGACTACCGCGCCGCCGAGGAAGGCTACGACGCAGGCGTCGAGCGTCACGGCCAGCGAAACGATTTCGTGGATGGACCCGACGACGACGACTCGGATAACGACGCTACTCCCGGTGGAGCGCCCAAGCCCAAGCCCAAGTTTAAGAACCCCCTCAGCTCCCTCCTTTCGAAACCTTCGACTCCCAGCTCCCTCCTCCGCGACGCCATGCCCGCCTTCCCCGACCTCTTTGGCGCCAAGAACCGTAACCCTTCCGCTTCGTCCCACCAGCACCCAGGGCGGCTTCCTCTCCACTCTCGTAACTCGCACACGGGATCGGTCGGATCGTCGAGGTACGGAGGCAAGAAGTCGAGGACGGCGAGCATCTCGAGCACGAGGAGCAGCGAGGCTACCAACCACCCGTTCCCGACGCCGGGGATGAAGAAGGAGGGCCGGGACAGCATGTTTGACGAGTGGAAGAGTGTCGAGGAGAAGCGGCTCGACGAGGATGAGAACAAGGAGAAGCACTGGAAGCGATGGGGTCCCTACGTCAGCGAGCGACAATGGGTGCGTTCTATTTCTTCAGCTGTGCGGTGGAGGAACGGGAGCTGACGGGATTGGAACGCAGGCGACGGTTCGAGAGGACTACTCGGCGAACGGAGACGCCTGGACGCACTTCCCTCACGAGCACGCTCGTTCGCGAGCGTACCGCTGGGGAGAGGACGGACTCGGAGGTATCAGCGACAACCACGGCAAGATGTGCTTCGCCGTCGGACTCTGGAACGGCGTCGACCCGATCCTCAAGGAGCGCATGTTCGGAACGACGGGTCACCAGGGTAACCACGGCGAGGACGTCAAGGAGATGTACTACTACCTCGTGAGCTTCTTCCCGTACTGCGTCGAGAACTGGCGCTGACGCCATTCGTACAGGACTCTACGCCTACGCACTCGTACATGAAGTGCGTGTCTTTGCGTTAACGCTTCTCCACCTCGCTAACGCTTTTGCGGACCAGGTTCTTGTACAAGTACCCGCAGCGCGAGTACCCGTACGAGCAGCTCGTGCGGGAGAGCAGCAACCGTGATCGCGACGTTGGCGAGTTTGAGATCACCGACACGGACGCATTCGACGACAACCGCTACTGGGACGTCTTTGTCGAGGTGCGTGGCTTACTATCCGTTCTCGCAGCACAGCAGCTGAAGTTCCTTCGCTTCAGTACGCCAAGGACGAGGACAACGCCGAAGGCATCTCGATTCGCATCACAGCCTACAACCGCGGACCCGAGCCCGCGACACTCCACATCATCCCCCAGCTCTGGTTCCGCAACGTCTGGTCGTGGCCCAAGGACCGACCTGTCGGCCCCAAAATGCCTTCGCTTAAGCAGATCGGCGAGGGCGTCATCCAGGCGGACCAGGAGCACCTCGGTCGCTACTACCTCCACGTCAACTCGAGCCCTACCCCCGTCCACCCGGAGCAAGATGGCGAGGAAGTCGCTACGACTGACGACGTCGTCATCCCCGAGCTTATCTTCACCGAGAACGACACGAACCTTGAACGCCTCTACGGCGTCCCCAACGTCTCGCCTTACGTCAAGGACGCCTTCCACGACCACATCATCCCCTCGCACCGCCCTGCCGTTCCCGTCGCCGAGAAGATCGTCGTCGAGAAGGTCGAGAAGGTCGACAGCTCTGGCGAGGGAGACGTCGAAGCAGAGGAGTACGAATCGGACGACACGAATACGGGCGCCAAGACGCCTACGCCTTCGCCGCCTCGCCAGTTCGTCAACCCCGACAAGAAAGGCACCAAGGCGGGAGCGCACTACGTCTTCAAGAACGTCCCCGCGAACGGAGGGTGCGCGGTCGTTAGGCTCAAGTTGACGACGATGACGGCCGAGGAGGATCCGGCGGTGCAGGATGAGGAGAGCTTTGATTCGGTCGTCGAGGAGAGGAGGATGGATTCGGACGAGTTCTACTCGCGCTTCAACTCGGGGGCGCTGAGCGACGATATGAGGAACATCATGAGGCAGGCGCTGTCGGGCATGCTCTGGTGCGTTTTTTCGCTCTTTTCGGCGTAGTGGGAGGAGGGAGCTGATAAACGTGCGTAGGACGAAGCAGTTCTACATGTTCATTCAGAAGGAATGGATCGAGGGAGACCCTGGCCAGCCCCCGCCTCCGCCGGAGCGCAAGTGGATCAGGAACATGGTGCGTCGCTTTGTGGGGCTCGTTCTCGAGCGTCCTCGCTGACTTGCTTCGCTTTTCGCAGGACTGGAAGCACATGCACATCGAGGACGTCTTGTCGATGCCCGACAAGTGGGAGTACCCGTTCTTCGCCATCTGGGATTCGGTTCGTCTACCCTCATTCTTCTCGCTAGCGACGCTGCTGACCGCAAGTTCTTGCGCAGGCGTTCCACTGCATTCCTCTCGCCATGATTGACCCGGCCTACGCCAAGAAGCAGCTCGACATCATGACCCGCGAGTGGTACATGAAGCCCGACGGAGCTCTGCCGGCGTACGAGTGGAACTTCTCCGACGTCAACCCTCCGGTTCACGCCTGGTAAGCTTCCTCGTACACTCGTATAGAGCGACGCTGACGCGGGCGCACAGGGCTACGTTCCGCGTCTTCAAGATCGAGCGCAAGATGCACGGACGTGAGGATCTCCATTTCCTCGAGCGAGTCTTCCAGAAGATCATCTTTAACTTTACCTGGTACGTTCCGCGCTGCTTCATCTGATCCTCGAGCGCGTGCTCACAAGCTGTGGCAGGTGGGTCAACCGCAAGGACGAAGGCGGCAACAACGTCTTCGAGGGAGGATTCCTTGGTCTCGACAACATCAGTCCGTTCAACCGCTCCGAGAAGCTTCCGACGGGCGGTACGCTGCGCCAGAGTGACGGAACGGGATGGATGGGATTCTACTGCTTGAGCATGTGCGTTTGATCTCGCTTCGCTGGGCGTTGTGGAGCTGGGACTCACGCACGTCGCGAACAGGCTCAACATCGCGCTCGAGCTTGCCAAGCACAACTCGGTCTACGAGGATATTGCCAGCAAGTTCTTCGAGCGTACGTCCTTTCTAGGACCCCCGTCTTTGCACCGAGCTGACGCAGGTGTTTTCGTCACGCAGACTTCCTCTTCATCTCGGACGCTATGGCGTACGACGACGGCGAAGGCGGACAAGTCTCGCTCTGGAACGACGACGAAGGCTTCTACTTTGATGCCATCACCTGGGGCCCTGGCTCGGCGAAGCAGCTCCCCATTCGCAGCTTGGTCGGACTCATTCCTCTCTTCGCGACGCTCACGCTCGAGCCCGAGGTGATGAACAAGTTCCCTGGGTTCAAGAAGCGCATGGAGTGGTTCATTGAGAACCGTTCGATGGTCTCGAAGCGCAACATCGCCAACATGTCGGGTACGTCGTCGCTTCGGCAGCGAGATTCGGAGCTGACCATGCCTCGCGTTTCTCAGTGGGCGGAAAGGCTGATCGCCGTCTTCTTGCGCTGGCGAACGAGGATCGCCTGCGTCGCATTCTCGAGCGCATGCTCGACGAGACCGAGTTCTTTTCCGAGCACGGTATCCGATCGTACGCTCGATCATCTCTCGTCGCCTGCTCGCTCGCTTACGTCTTCTCGCTTCGCAGTCTCTCGCGCTACCACAAGGAGAACCCCTGGTCGATGGAAGTGAACGGCGAGGAGTTCAGCGTCCACTACTGGCCTGCCGATTCTCGCAGCGGCATGTTCGGTGGCAACTCGAACTGGCGCGGACCGATCTGGCTTGCGACGACGTTCCTCCTTATCGAGAGTCTCCAGCGCTTCTACCAGTACCACGGTTCGGCTTTTACGATGTACGTTTCGCTTTACGGCGTCTGGCGTTCGTTTTCGCTGATGCGATGACCTCTGCAGCGAGTGCCCGACTGGGAGTGGAGACGAGATGACGCTGGCGGGCGTCGCCGACGAGATTCAGCACCGAATCATTCACCTCTTTGCCCGTGACCAAGAGGTTCGTCTCGTTCCTTCCGTGGCTTTTACGCGGAGCTAACCTTCGTCACTCGCAGGGCAACCGAGCCTGCAACGGTAGCAGTGAGATGCTCAACAAGGACCCTCACTTCCGTGACTACGTTCCCTTCCACGAGTGCGTTAATCCCCTTCACCTTTGAGATCGTCTCGCTGACGTCTTTCCTTTCGCAGGTTCTTCGATGGCGACACTGGCAAGGGCTTGGGAGCCTCGCACCAGACGGGCTGGACTGGGTACGTCGCTTTCTCGTCACTTCTTCGAGCAGCGCAGGAGCTGACCTCGTCCTCCTACTCCAGCTTGGTCGCCTACATGATCTGGCAGACCGGATCGACCGCTCGACTCCCCAAGACGCCCCGCACGCCTCGCTCGGTCGCTCGCCACTACTTTGACGAGGCGGCAACGCCCGCGGCTTCCGAGTGGGAGGGCAGCGACGGAGGTCACCTCTTCGCTGACCTCTCCGCTAGCGAGCTTAGCCCCGACGACCTGTAGATCCTCCCCTCCGTCCTCTTACACGTACATACATAGACGTTCGAAATCAAAACCACAGTTGTCGCTTGAATCGTTTCTCGAGCTTGCGATTTGCCTTTCCAAGTCCCGCATCGCAGATATCTTGCGCTGCGCTCTCTCCCCGTCCCCCGCCCTCGAATCGAGCAGTTTGGAACCTCTTGACGAGTGCCCGTCGTACGAAGCAGACTCTCTCGCGACTCTCTCGCAACTCGAGCTCACGACAATGTCGGCACATTCCTCTTCCAGCTAAAGCCCTCTACGACTCCCTCCTTCCACACCACCCGAAGCCCGCGCTCCTCGCAGCTCTCCACGATTCCCAAATGTTCCGCCGTCCACGGCCCCGTCCACGGCCCCGTCCACGGCCCCGTCCACGGCAAACAAAGCTCCTCGATACTCGGCAATGCGACGACGCTCGCGACGAAACGTCGGCAGGTGTTCTCCCTCGCGTTCTGTCTCATGGTGGAAGGCGGCGAGGAATGTTCGCCGACGAATTCGATCCGCTTGACGGCGGACGTCTAGCGTCTGGAGGAGTGCGGCGGCGAGGGGACCAATGTCGAGGAGGAGGGAGGTGACGGACGGGAAATAGGATTGAGGAGGAGAGGTTCGAAGCGAAGTGACGGCGCTTCGGCCGAGAATGGTGAGGTCGCGTAATGTAGTAATAGATGGGTTGAAAAGATACTGCGTGATGTCCATTTGGGTCACTTCGAACGGGGTCTCGTAGCGGCAGTTGATGAGCGAAAGGGAGGTAACAGTTGGCGGGAGGAAAAATGGAGACGAGACGCTCCAGTTCGATATCTTGAGAGAGGTATAGGGGGCTGTGACAGACGTCAGTAAGGCACGGCAGCGGTAGGGGGGTGGCGCACCGTTCAGGGAGTACTTGATCCCATTTGGCTCGAGGTCCCCTCCGACGTCTATTCCAGGAAGAGCGGGGCACACCTCCCAGAATCGGAGCATCGACACCCAGAAACGCGGGTCTTCTTTCTTGACTACATCGAAGCCGAAGCGGCGAACCTGCTTTGCGCGCTTCGACTTCTCGAGGAAGCGGACCAGATGATCCAAGCTCGAGCGAGTCGTGCAATATGCGAAGCTAACGAGCTCGGACTGCGCTTCGGTGCGCCACGCCCTACAAACGAGCGACGCGTTCTTGAGGTACCTGCGGCGACGTTGGTGGAGGATTTGACGGTCGCGGCGAGATGCCGTCTAGCGAGGAAGAAGTGATTGGCCACCGATGTGGAAGATCGTGCGAAGGATTTCGGTGGGTAGAGAGGGGAGGAGGGAGGGGGATCGAGGAGTGGGATCATGGGAGCATGGAGAAGGTCTGCCGAAGCCGCTTCGGAGGCGTCCTGTCGAGAGGAACTTCGGGATCGTAGTCGTCCTGATTGCGTTCGAAGAGAACCCCCTCCCAGACGTGCTCCCAGCAAACGTCGGCCACGAACCGTCCTTCGAACGAATTCGCCAGATCCTGCTCGACGGAGACTCTGCCTCTCCACTTGTTCCTGACCACGCGCAACGCGTGCTCCAGCATGGCGGCGACGTTTAATCGCGCTCCGTCTCCGTCCTTCGTTCCATTGGCGTTCTCCACCTCCTGATCGATCTTGAGGAGCGCGCGGATAGCCTCCCAGCCCGAAATGGCGTCCTCGACCAACGCTCCTGTGATCTCGTTCACCAGTCTCGTCAAAGCACTTCGAATGGACGAGACATCCAGCACACGCTCCTCGTCCTCCCAGTCGTTGCTAAAGAGGGCTGAGGCCGGCAAGCCCTCGCACGCCCGGCTCACCCATTCCGACGCCTGCGCGACGACCGAAAGGTATCGCGCCTGATCGCGATCCTTCTGCAGTCGTTCAGCATTCTCCGCCTTGACGTGCAGCTCCTCCGCGACGCGGTGAGCCTCAGCCTCGAACTGCTCCCGCTGAAGGATGCGAGCTTCGTCGAAGAGGGATTCGCGGAGGGATGGAGAGGTGAGGGCGTGTTGGAGGAAGAGGGCTCGACTGGCGGATGGAGGGAGGAAGTCGAAAGCTTCTTCTAGGCTGAGCTCAGGAAGGGTGGAGGGGGTGGGAGGATCGGTGTTCATGCTGGATGGCGACGGGAGGAGTTGGAGCTGCGCAAGTGTTGAGTGTCAGCTCAAGCCATAAACCAGCCAGTAACCAGCCTACACAGTTGCAGTGTTCTCAGATGCAGAAACTAGCTGGGCGTGCGGCCAGGGGAGCTCCACCTGCACGCACTGGAGAGGATTCAGGCGGCGCGACGAGGATGCGGCGAGGACGAGCTGGAGCGACGAGAGTTCGAGGCGGCGTTTGCTGGGGAGGGTGCGTAGCGGAGGTTCTGGGCTGAGGAGAGTGCGTGCTTGTCGGGCGAACTGGTGGACAAAGGGACAAAGGGAAGGGACAAAGGGCAGCGAACGAGCGTTCGCTCCTCTCCCTCTCGCCATCACCTCCCGAAGCGTCGAACTACCTCTCAAAGCGCTCTACAGGCCAGCACGATGATTCTCCAGCTCCCAGCCGAAGTCACCAGCCACATCATCCAGCTCAGCCTTCCCCGTCCCTCCTTCGCCTCCTTCCGCGAACGCGCCGACCTCCTCCTGTCGTACTCGCTCGTCAATCGAACTTGGCGAGATCTCGCTCGGCAAGACCTCTACAGACACCTTGTCATCGGTACTCCCGAGGCGGTAGAGTCCTGGATCAAGGCTCTCGAGCAAGACGGTGCTGCAGTCGGCGGCAGGGCGACGTCTCTCCGAATGGGAACGAGCGAACGAAAGACGTGGTCGTTCGAGGACGACAAGCTCGTCAGTTCGATTATCCAGAGACTTCCCAATCTGGTGGAGTTTTGGGCTCGCGGAGTGGGCCGCTTGGACTTGTCTTCGCTCGCTACCGACAGTGAGTTTCCACCACCTGCTGCTCCTTCCTTCCTTCCTGGCCGGATGCTGATATTTGGTGACTGGCAGAAATCCGTACTCTCCACCTGCACTTCTCCAACCTGTCTCCCTTGCGAGGCCCCGCGTTCAATCTCGACGACTGTCGCCCCTTCCCCTCCCTGCGGACCCTCTCTCTCGGTGATCCCAGACCGCACGACCTCATCCACCTCCTCCAATCCGCGCACCTCCTCCCCACTCTCGAAATCCTTCACCTCGTCCGCGTACGGGACTACGACCACGTAGCGGAGGACCTGGACAGCGGCCCCACCATCGGCGACCTCGCTCCCCAACTGCAGTCCCTCTCCATTAAGCTCGACGTGGACTGTCCTCGCTGCATGGTGAACCTCCTCAACTTTTTCATCAGGAGATGTACCGCCCTCGCCAACCTGCGAATCGCCGGACGCGACCAGCTCAAGCTCCTCTCGAGCGGGCTCACGACGCCAATCCGCCACCTCTGGATCCGGACCGACTTGGACTATCCATTTCGCAACGTTGGCGACGACGGTGCCGAGCCACTGACGGGCAATACCATCGCCGAAGCGCTGCAAAATCGGAACGCCGGCGTCAACCTCTCCACCCTCCAGCTTCATCTCTCTCACCTTCACAAGCAAGGAATCCTCGAGGTGGACCTGGTCGAGCTGGAGGAGATCTGCGGTGCTCGAGGGATCAATTTGACTGAGAGCTGCGAGGAGATGGACGCCATCAACACGTGGGAGAAAGTCGTGGAGCTCGGTACGTCCCTTTAGCTCCTTGCAAGCCGCGCGAGACTTGCTGACGAATTTTTTTAGACTGGGAGTGATTGCTGGGGATGCGGGAGATTGGAGTCGGAGCTTGCAGGGAGGGGCTTAGGTGTAAGGTCAGGCTTTCGCGAACCATCGCCCTCGTCGACACTTCCGCTCCTCCTCAGCTTGCGTTTCTCGCTCCGATCTCTCAGCCAACTGCACTCTCCCGTCTGCACTCAGAGTACCCTTCCCTCCCGCTCCTCCCTTCACCTCTCGGCTCCACCTCTCGCTCCTCCTCTCGCTTCTCCCCGTCCAAACATCTCAAGAACCATCTCTCTCATCCTCACGCCGTTCCTCTCTCTCATACCAACCTCCTACGCTGCCCGAAAAGTCTTCTCCGCTCGCCCGCGAGCTTGAATCCCCGCGCTCAACCGCTCTTCCCGGCCTACTCTCTCGCAACTCTCCCCACTCTCGCGCTCTCCCACTCCCTCGCTCAGGCTCCGAAAGTACAAGTTAAAGTCAATTGCGGGGGCGCACGAGATTCTGGGGAACAAGGGGTGGAGGCAGTGAGAAGGGGGGAGTGGCGAAGGGTTCATCGAGTAGCAGGACCTATCGCTCGAGCGAGAATCGAATTAGGCCGACTCGGCGAATCCAACGGCGTTACGACCGAGGTCGTACACGGTGTCTGCGCGCGAGTCAGGATCTTGCGAGGAGAGGGGAGGGAGAAGGACGTACAGAACTTGCGAAGGAAGACGTCTCCGATGATCCAGATGGGTCCCATAGGAGGGGGGAAGTCCATTCCCGTGAAAGCCGACATGCACGTTCCCTGAACGTTGAGGATGTAATCGACTCCCTCGATCTCGTCTGCGTTCCGTCAGTAGTGCGAGGGACGAGGGAGGAGGGGAGACGTACAGGGCTTGCCGCCGAAGTAGAAAGTGAGGCTGGGGAGGTTGGGAACCGTGTCACACTCGACCGTGTACTGCCCGTTCCAGCTCTTCTTGGCGCCAATCTCCTTGTTGATGATCTCAGCGACGTCGGTGGGGAGGGCGATGAGGGAAGTTCCTACGCGTGCGATCGTCAGCGCTCGTTTCGAGGACGTAGGAGAGGGAGGGACGAACCGGTGTCGATAGCAGCGCCGGTGTTCTCGAGCTCGAGCGTCTCCTTGCCAAACTTGACCTTCTCAAGCTCGACCTCCCAGTACCCCTTCCTGCGAACGGGCACGTAGTCGATCTTGCCCTTGAAGTGACTCTTGTCGGTTCCTCCGAACGTAGCCTCGCCCTGCTCAGGGTCGGAACCGAGCCAGAAGGCAAAGACCTTCTCGTCGAGGAGGCCTTGGTTGATCATGTTGTAGAAAGGAGGGACGACGTGCGCGACGGCGATGGTGTCGTACCCGAGGCCAAGGATTCCATCGAACTTGCTGTGGACGAGTGTGCGTTAGCTTGTGTTCGTGCAGTGCGGTGGGAGGTGGATGGGAGGGATGGTGTAGCGGTGCACACGTGGGGAAGGAGGAAGGACGAACCCGAAAGCGAATGCGAGTCCAGGCTCGACCGTGCTCTCTGCGAAATCCTGCTTCTTGATCTCGAGGTCGCCAATAGTCATGACATCGTTCGAGATGACTCCCTCGAGCGAGCCGGAGCCGTACTGGATCTTGAACTCGGTGCCGTTGGCCTTGTAGGTCGACGAAGCCTTGGCGTCGTACTTCTGGTGAAGGAAGCAGGCGATAGAGGAGCAGCGAGTTGAAGGAACCCAGAGGTTGGAGGATCCAGTGTCGAGGATGACCTGCGAGAGGGGGGGCGTTAGCGGCTGAGCCGGAGAGGGTGCGGGGGTCGGCTACGAGGAGACGCACCTTGAAGGACTGGGGAGGGGTACCAATGGTGATCTCAGAGAAGTACTGAGCGTTAAGGTAGTCTGGAAAGTGAGATCGAACCGTCAGCTGAGGGATCGAAAAGGGGGGAGGTGGCGGGAACAGGGGAGGACCCGAGCGTGGTGGACGGGGGACTCACTCGTCAACGGGACACCATGTCCTCCTTGAATGACTGCCTCTGCAAACTCCTCCTGCTGGATCATCGTCGTGAAGTCGCCGTCGCGAGAAGGAGGGTACCTCCCTCCCTTCCGGCGAGCCGCGTCACCGAAGGGGATCTGGCCGTTGGCGCCAACAGCGTTGCGGCCAAGGTACTTCTCGAGGAGGCCGGCCGACTGGTGGGTAAAGTCGTTTGAAGTGCGCTCGAGCTTGTGGAGCTTCATCCTGCAGGGAGGGGGGGGCGGGGCGAGTCAGCTAATCGGCCGATTGTTGCGGGGACTTGGGCTGGACGAACTTGTGGACTTTGGCGTCTACGCTGAGCGAGGTGGCCAGCAGGCCGAGTAGGGCGAAAGTGAGGGCGACCATCTTGACTTGTAGAGTGCGAGATGGGGTTGAGGGGAGAGAGGCGGGCGCCTCGGTGACGAAGCCCTCGCTCGATCGCTCTGAGTACCTGGAGAAAAAATAGCCTTTCCTCCGCCTTTTTCGACAAGTCTATCAGGTGCACTGCTGCAGAGTAGCGGAGAGCGGAATGGTAGTCCGATCTAGCAAGAAAAGGAACGAAAAACGAGAGAAAAAGCGAACCGCCGTGGAGGGGTTCGACAGCTGTGTTTGAAGCAGTACGTACGCTGCTCTTCGAACGCAGGTTGACTGAAAGACCACCGGAAGAGTTTGCAAACCACGACAGAGAGTTCGCGTCCACTTGCTGTTTCACTTTCGCAGCTGCATTCCTCCGAACCCTGCGGTGACAGCGCGAAAAAGGTTGAGCGAACGCTTCTTTCCCTGCTTCCGCTTCCCTCCCAGCTACATTCTCGCTCGCCGGAGACGATGTGTAGTCCTCGCCCCTTCCTAGATCCCTGCGAGAACTGTCAGAAACGACCCAAGCCTCCTCGTCCTTAAACGCGACGCGCTCCACCTCCTCTCCTCCAGCTCAGGCTCCAGGTCGAAAGCAAATGATGTGCACAGGCTTCGAAGCCGTCGGGTACTGCTCTCGAGAGTGTCAGGTGCGTTCCTCTCGCTTCCTCCAGACGCCTACCAACCAAGCGGCAGGTCCTCCACTGGCCGAGCGAACCGAAGCTGACGAGCGAATCGCAGGAGCGGTGAATCAGGGACCAGCGACGGCGGAAGATCGGAGGAAAGCGAAGAAGCGTGAGAAAAAGAAGGAGAAGAAGCGCGAGAAGAAGGGAGGATGGCTGGGTCTTGGGGATGGCGAGGACGACGAGGTTGCGGAGATGAGCGAGAAGTGATTGAAGGGAGGAAACGATGGGTTGGCGATGATTTTCAACGCTCGCGACGATTAGTCTAACGGAGCTGAGCTGCCTAAGAGTCGTCAGCAGAGACGGGACAGAAAGCGAAAGGAACTCACTGGACCGCCACCGAAGTCTCCCCGGCAGTTTCGACCAAGGTCCCTCGGCGCCACAACTTCCGCCTTGACCAAGTGCACGAAGCAGAACCGCGTCCCTCTACGATCCATAAACCCACATCGTTGCGAAGCCAAAAACAAACAACACCTTCCTCTACCTGCACAAGCACGTCGCACCCTACACCATCCTTTCCGAATAAAGCGGTACCGCATTTCCCTCAGGCTCCACCTCCACATCAATCGTCGGCACCGGTACGCGGCGGATCGAGCGTCCTCGCTCTAGCGATTGTTGCGCTTGCAGAGGAGGGCCGGAGGAGGAGGGGGTGACGAGCTCGACTTTGATAATGGGGCGGTAGGAGAGCCACCACGATCCCTGTGCGCGGAGAGGTGTTTGTGAAGCTCCGCGAGAGGAATGTGGAGAGAGCGGACGTACCTCCGTCTGACGCATGCTCCATCGTAGTGCGGGCGTCTCCTTGGCGGCTTGAACTTCGGCTAATCGATCTGCGTCAGGCGCGGGACCGAGAAAGTTGTTGACGAGGCCTTGGTTCGTTGATGAGGTGATGGGGAGGGGAGACCAGTCGCGTGCGAGGTGGCGGAGACGTTTAGCGAGGGCCCAGCGCTTGACCTGTTTGTTTTTCTGATCAGTGTTTGCGTGAAAGGAGAAGTAGAGGAGGTGCAAGAGAGGGACGTACGCGAGTCATGTTCGCTCCGACGCCGTTCGCTATGATTAGGACGATGAGGGTAAGCTCGACGGCTTGGAGGAACGGCTCCTGCTTCGCCCGTGTGACGCCTATCGCAATGACGAGGACGACCAGCCAAACGAGATCGAGGAACTCGAGGAGAGCGAGAATCGTTCGAGTGGACCTGCGCAGGGACTCGTTAGCTCTCGAATCGCTGGTAGCCAGCTGGCCGGAGTACTACGCACTTGAGATGACCTGCAATGATCTCATTGACCGTATTGATCCGGCTCTCGTACACCTCCTCGAGCGAGTGCGCCTCCCCACCTTCCCTCGTCGTCCGCCTGCTCATCCCAATCCCCGAATCCCCCTCACCCCTCTCCTCACTCGTCCTCCCTCTCCCTCCAAACTCTTCCGGCCAGTCGCTCTCCAGCACCTCCCCCTCGCGTCGCACGAGACACCTCCACCACCCCTCCGGCCGAAACACGATCCGCCTCCATCCGTGCCGTACTGCCGGGTGAGAGTGCCAGCGGATCGTGTGGATGATTGAGTGGGGGATACTGGCGGATCGGACGTAACCTGCAGGGAGCGGCTGCTGAGGGTTGGAGGAGGGGAAATAGAGAGGTGGGGGAGGTGCTGGAGTGGGTGGGGTTGGCTCGTCGAAAGTGGGCTCTACACGCGGGTAGATACGCCGTGGGGTCCAGGAGGCAACGTAGGAAGGGCGGTTGTAGAAGCTTGCCATGGTTCGTTCGTGTCTTCGGGTCGGGATCGAGGATATCGAGGTGGTTCGATGTGCGGGGAGAGGTCGCTTGAAAGAGTTCGTGAGGCGGTTCGTGAAGCGTACTGAGGTCCTTCGGTGGCGTAGAGCCCGGCTAGAGTCCTGAGTAGCTGGTCCTGGTTCGTGGTGAGAGGGAGAAGTGAAGCGGCCTAGCGACTTCGCCGAGGAGCTCGAGGAGTTCAACGAGTGGCTGCGTTCAGCTCTTCCTCTTCGACCTTACCCCACCAGCTCTCGTCCCAACGGAACCCACTCTCTTTTAAGATGCGCACCTTCGCACTCGCGCTCGTTTCCGCGTTGGCGTTCCAGCCAGCTCGAGGTAAGCTCAAGAGACTCCGCACTCGTCTTCGCGGTTTGCGTTCCTCCTCGCGACGCAAGCTGACCCTCTCCTCACTCTCCTGCAGGACAGAGCAACAGCACCTCCTCCACTATCCTCTCCAGCGCCAGCGCTTCCACCTCCACCACAGCCGCAGCGCAGACCCCCGGCGGAGTTCAGACGGCGACCTCCCTACTCCCTGTCCCGACGCGCGCCACGGCCGCTCCATTTCAGACGGCTACGGCGAGTGGACTGGCTGCCAACCTACCTGGTTACATCTACAACCTCACATCTGAGGTACAGCATTTCGGGAGGAGACCGGAGGAGAAGGAGCTGACCCTCGTTCGTCCTCCCTTCTCTCGCGCACGCAGAACCTCGCAACCCGCACAGGCATCTGCGACCTAACCACTGCCTTCTGCACCTCCTCTGCTTGCACTGTCTCATCCGCCAACGTGACGGTGAACTTGTGAGCCTCTCGTTCCCCTTCCTCCGCCCGGCGACCCGGAGTCCTCGCTGATCAATCTCCAGTTGCAACGTCGATACGATGGGGTGGAACTGCGAGTGTAACGAGAAAGCGGAGAGTCGACTACAGGCGGTCACGGTGCCAGTGAACTCGTACGGTGCGTCCTCCTCTTCGCGCCCTCCGCTTCCTCGCTGACCTCGCTCCCTCCATCCTGCAGACTGCAAGCTCCGCACCTCCGCCTGCCTCACCGCGTGCCAAAACCCTTTTGCGACCCCTCCCATTTCCTCCATTCCCAACTGCCAGACCGCCTGCTCCTACATCCTCGGCTCAACTTGCGGTACCGCGTCGCAGTTCATCCCTTCGTACAAGGTGGACAAGTTTGAGGACAAGCCAAAGTGCGTTTCTTTTCTCTTCTGGATGGGAGGGAGGAGCTGATGGGAGGTGCAGGTATTACGTGGATACGAGCAAGGGAGGCGTGGCGGCGGGGATTACGACGGCGGGTGCGATGGCTGCGATGCCGTTCAGGGCGCTGCTACTTGGTGCGATTGGAGGAACTGCGCTGGTGCTTTTGTAGGAGTAGCGTGTTGTAGTACTTATTGGAGGCGCGCGAAGATTCGGTTTCGCGAGGAACAACCGCTCTCGCTGAACGCACTTCCTGCTTGTGCGTTTCGCTGTTCGGCTCGCTCCACACCTGCTCCCGCTGAGAGAGTACGTCTTTCCTCTCAGATTCGAGCTGCTTCCCTCTACACCCGTCTGCCTCTCTCATAGCTTCTCCGCTGCACGAAGCGGCAGATCTCCCTTGCTCGCTCTCCGAGGACCTCTCCCAACTCTCCACGAGTTTCCATCTCGGCTTCCTTCCTACCACGAACAAACAGCGCTATGGCACCTCTCACCTACCAGCATCTCGGACCTGCCCGCGTCACGACAGCAAACTGGATCGGCATCGCTTCTGTGCTCGCTTTTCTCGTCCTAGCGCCAATCGTCGCCTACGTTGTCCAGCGCCGTCGTTCCAGACGTACGTCCTTCTTACTTAAAACGCTTCTCGCTCACGTCTGGTGTAGCTGAAACCCCAGGCTCGGATTCCTCAGGCCCGACGGAGACGGAACCGCCGCCACCGTCGCAAGCCTCCACCTCAGTCGAGGCGGAAAAAGTGGAGGAGGAGGAGGCGGAGAGGGATTACACCGAGGAGTTCAAGCGTCTTGGGCTCACTCCTCCGGTGCTGGAGGAGGGGGAGGGCCCGGGGAGGGAGAAGGAAGGGTGGTGCCAGAGGGTTTTTGGGACGAGGAGAGCGTGTGAGTCGGTCGTTTTTTTTTGAGAGGAGAAGAGCTAATGAAATAGTGTAGGATGGTGAAGGGTGGTCGGGGTGGGAGGAAGCTGTTGTGGGAGAGGAATGCAGTTGAAGTCCGCGGATCTGCTGGTTGCTCGTTTTGACGGCGCGGTCAATTTGCGCCTCCACTTGAGCTGCCTTGTGGGATAGAACTACGTGCTTTGCTTCAGTACCAGCGCTGGAGAGGCCGGAGACGTCTCTCCAGCGCCACACAGCGGAGCTTCTCCACCTGCCGACAAGAACACCTGCATCGAGTGAGGCTCGCTCTTCCTGCACAGTAGTCTTCCAGGATATCTTGATTAGCTTCGCAGTACTGCGCTGAGCTAGTGCAGCCTCAGCGTGGTGCCTGGACGCTCAATCTCCTGCTCGCCTGGAGAGGTGTTGCCGTCTCCGTCTCTCTCCTTCCTCCACGACCCCGCCCAGCCCGTTCTCCTTGCTCGCGCACCAAAGCACGCCCACACCATGGCTGGTCAGTCCAGTCGCTGCGCCTGAGCATCGCGCAACCGCTGACATCCCTCCTCCTCCCCAGTTCCTCTCCTCACCCACCCGACGCCCTCCCCTCGTCCCGCCAAACGCCCACGCCTTGCCAGTACCACGCCTCTCTCTCCTTGGCTCCTCAATCTTCTCAATCTCCAACACTCAAGTCCTCACGACGCCCATGACTCCCTCCTCCGCCTCCTCCCCCACCTCGGTTCTTCGTGCTCGGCTGGAGGAGGATGGATACCTGCTCTTGCGTGGATTACTACCACGGGAGGAGGTTCTACGGGCGAGGAAAGTGATAGCGGATGACATGCGGAAGGGCGGCTTCTTGGATGAGGGCGCGGACGGGGACAGCGAAGGAGGTGCGCTGAGGATCAAGCCTGGGACCGAGGACCCAGGACCAAAGCTGCTAGCACGACAAGACCTCGCTCGCCATTCCGACGTTCTCCACGTGCTCGAACACCCCTCCCTTCGCGCGCTCATGGCTCGACTCCTCTCCCCCTCCTCGACTTCGGACGACTCTACCAAGACCCACCCCTACAAATGGCTCCGCGCCGTCCCCACCTCCCTCCATACCGGCCCGCACCTCGACTCGACCTACTTCCCTCCCTCCCAATACCCCTCCCTCCTCACCGCCTGGGTCCCACTCGGCGACCTCTCCCCTTCCCTCGGTACTATCGTCGTCGCCACCTCTTCCTCGCTATCTTTGGCGCCGGTGGAGTTGGGGAAAGATGGGACGAGGAGTGGGTGGATTGAGGGGGTTGAGAAGTTAGCGACGGGGTGGGTGACGGAGTGGGTTAGGATGGGGGATGTGGTGGTGATTGGGAGGGAGAGGGTGCATTGTAGTAGTGTGAATGTTGAGGGGGTGTGGAGGTTGAGCTGTGATACGAGGTGGATGGGGGGTGGGGTGGAGAAGCCGGAGGGAGAACGGGAGGAGGAGGAGAGTGGGAGCGAGGACGGGGACAGTTCGAGCGAGGAGGGGGAGGATGCGAGTGGCGAGGAGGAAGGAGAAGCAGTGCAGGCGGTACAAGGGAATCCATCTAGCTGAGCAGACGTTGCTGTTTGTTCGAATTCGCTCGCTCGTTCGCTCGCCGCTCCTTCCTACACCAGCCTCCCTTCCTGCTCTCCAGCTCCACCTGGGATCTGTAGTTTTTCGACTACAGAGTTATTACGTACAGAGAGGAGAGCGATCTGGCTCCAGCTGGCTACAGGCATCGAGTCATGGAGCGAGACGACCGAGAGTCGGACCTTCGCACGCTCCCTCGAAACGTTGCCATTCTGTCAACGCCGAGACCAATTCTGCACCGGCAATTGTGAGATCAAGCACAGCGTCGCGAAGAACAGCAGCACGTAGAGCGAAGCAGAGTGTCTCCTCGCGCGCTTCGAACGAAAAAGTGATTACACGCACTCCAACAACACCCAGTCCCTCTACCTCCCAACGTACTTGAGCTCCAAATAGCGGAACACAGGGTACGAAATCGCCGCGAATGCTCCAGCTGCACGCCAGTCAGCGAAACGTCTCGCTGCCAAAAAAAAAGAAGCGATGGGACTTACACATCTCGAATCCGATGTCTGCTCCGAATTTGGGGTTGCCGATGAGGCCACCAACTACGCCGACGTACCACACCTGAGTACGACTAAAGTCAGGAGAGACCTCGAGAGGGAGAGGGGAGAACGAGGAACGCACCTGCGACATTCCGAGGACGGCGCCGGCGATTCCGATCGCGCAGGTTGCCAACGCGGCGTATCCCTTGGGTAGTAGCTCGTTGGTGTTGTACGCTTCTAGGTTGTAGCGAGAGAACTGCGCAAAGAGGTCAGCGAGGCACGGAGCGAGAGAGGGAGGAGGACGCACGCTTCCGCCGCGGAAAATGTAGTGCTCCTCGACGAGGATGGTCACGTAGATGGCCAGCCAGTACCCGAGGAGAATGAGGAGAGTGTGGAGCCAGGCTTCAAAGTTGGAGGCGCCGACGATGGCGAGGGCAATGTCTGCGAGCGAGAAGTCAGTGTTCGGTCAGCGAGCTTTGGACGCCGACGACGTACAGATGGCGGTCACCACGATGACCAGGAAGAACCTGGGACGCATTGGATCGTTAGTAGAGGCTGTAGCGAGCAGGAAAGCTCGAGCATACCGTGGAATAGCTTGAGCGCGCCGACCGAACGCCTGAAAGGCTGCAGAGGGTCAGATCAGCTCCTACTTCGCTCCCAAGGCTTCCTGCTTGCGCCAGAGGCGGTGTGCGTACTCAGGGAGGCGCTGTAGCCGTTTGGTATATTGTTCGCAACGATAGAGAGAGCGAGGATCACTAGTAGGAATGATCCAAACCCGCCCATCGGGCTCAGAGGAGCGCCGAGCAGTCCTCCAAGCCCGTTCGTATCGTACGCGTCCTTCCACGTTGTCTTGCTCTCAAACGTAGTCATCATAGCAGCACCTGGGCGCGATGCGTTAGCGAATGCCTTTTGCGAGCTTAGGGAGAACGCACCGAGGCACTCGATGAGGACCATCGGGACCGTTGCGCCGATATAAGTCCAGCCGAAGAGACGGTAAGGAGGAGTATCAGCAGGGAAGTTAACAGTGTCTGGAAGAAGAAGAAGCGATGAGAGTAGCGCTTCGGAGCGAGGGGAGACCACGAACAATCGGCAGCGAGGGAAGCCCATCCGAGTGCGAAGCCCGCAATCGCAGCGCCGAAGCTCAGGACGTTTGCGGCGCCTGCTTCGCCAGCAGGACCCATGGAGGTGCTAAAGTGCGGTGCAGCCTGCCCGAGCATGATGAAGAAGATGATCTGCGGACGAGAATAGGTGAGTTGGGCGGTGAGGGGTGGAGTTTTGAATGCGACGAACGATGATAGGAATGGACGCGTAGCGCTCAAACATATGCACGTGGCGGTAGCCGAACAGCGCAACCACCAGGGTTAATAGCGCGATGATGACGACTCCAGCGGCGACGGGGAGTCGGTTCGTCGTTGAGACCGCAACGAGTGCTTGCGCGCCTACGATTGTGTTGATCGTCGACCAGCCGACGCAGGCAATGCAGTTGAGAACGACCTGCATAGCTTTGTGAGTACGTGCGTAGGAGCGAAGAGAGAAATAGCGAACAGGGAAGTAGATGCCGACGCTTCCGAAGGAGTAGCGCCCGAGGATCATCTGGCGTAGGCCCGTCTGCATTCCCCAGGAAGAGAAAAGCGCCAGCGGGATCGTACAGATGAGATTGAAGAAGAGTATAGTCAAGCAGGAATCGATTAAACCCATGCGCTTTCGTGCGAGGTCAGCGGCGAAAGCGGTCGCGGTTAGGCAGTTACTCACCCAAATGCTTGCACCCAGTGCACCTAGCGCGAAGGTCGACACTGTGCAGTTTGCCGACGCCCACAGCGCGCCGACGCTCCAGATCGCATGGTCCGGGTTACGCTCGTCCTCCAGTACTCGCTCGATACCGCGCACCTCCACCCCGTACGAGTCGAGCTTCTCCGCAATCTTCCACAGCTAAAGAACGACGCGAGATTGAGCCCTCCGATCCCCAGAAGACGCGCCAGAGTCAACGCACCTTGCCAACGAATCCCTTCTCGCGATTGACTCCATCGTTGGCGTGAATGACCCCCGTGGCAGCTCCCACCACAGGCGAGCCCTTGACGCCTTTCTCCTCGTCGAACTTGCGGTCGGAGCTGTGATCTGAAGACCCGTCGAAAGGAAGCGTCGAGGCGGGAGTGATGGACGGAGGGGGAGAAGGAGCGGCAGGCACGACGGGTAGGGACGAGGCCATCGTGGAGGCTTATCGGGGTGTGCTGAGTGGGGATGAACGACGTCGGGGGAGGCGGGATGGAGGGGAAAGAAAAACTTCGGCCACGCGTGTCGGCGCGCAAAAGCGGGCTCCGAGATCTGGAGCTCGACCCTCGCGCGATCGAAGACCGAGGCTCGAGCTTGATAATTGAAGTAGGAGCGTTTCAGCTGCTAGTAGGCTAGGAGCGTTTCGCTGCTCGTAGGCGTGTATGCTTCGTGTATTAGCTGGCTTCAGGATGCTGGGACAAGGCGGGCCCCACCAGGAAGAACGGCGTCGTATCTCATTTCGTGCGTCGCCTTGGCATTGGGCAAAGCACTGATAGTGCAGATAAGGAGATTGACGCTAGTCGTTGACGCCGCTGCTCTGCGCAGAGAGTCGCAGAGAGAGGGCGAAGAGAGTGTCGATAAGCACTCAACACACAGTTGTGAGATCGTGTGCAGAAGACAAACAGCGCCCTGCCACCTGCGAGCGCCGTTCCGTCGGGCGAGGGCCGGCCGAAGTAGCGTCGCTGTGGGCTTAAATCGGGGGAGTGCGAAGTATAGTCGCAGGAGAGCCACGGTAGGTGAGAAGAGCGACGAGCAGAGGACGATCAGAGGACAAGCAGAGCAGAGTGAACGCAGGTCATTGCTTCAGCTCCTTCGCCTCCTTTAGCACAGCTCCATCGGCCGCGAAGACGCGCCAGAAGGGGAGTGCAACCTGCTTTCAGGAGTCAGCAAGCACAGGGCACACGAGGAGACGAGACGTCGACGCACCGTTCCTGCGATCCCCCAAAGCGTGTCCATCACGACGTTGTTCCTCGGCACGATTCCTCGACTGTTCCGTAGCATATTGCCCACTGGCTCGTAGGTGATGTAGAAATCGTTTCGTTCCAGTCCTGCGTACGAAGCTGCGTGAGCAGGAGCGAACAAGGAGGGAGAAAGGAATGCACCGCGGATCAGGTGCGCTGCGACTTGGTCCGGCGTCATGCCCTCGTCGGGTCCCTCGATCTTCTTGCACAGATCAGGCTTGGTGGCCTGCTCCTTCTCGAAACCGGGGGAGAAGATGGTCGCGGGGAGGAAGAGGTGTACGCCGATTCCGTACAGCAGGAGCTCGTTCCTCAGCGCATCCGCCAGTCCTGCGCTTCGCATCAGCTCCTCCACATTTCCTTGCGTCATAGGAGCCATAAAAAAGCCACCAGAACTCACCTCGAATCGCGTACTTCCCAGGACTATAGCTCGCATACCCCGCGAACCCCATCAACGACATCACACTCCCCACGAGCACGACCTTCCCCCCCTTCCCCTCCTCTTTCATCCTCTTCACCCCCTCATGAATCGTACACAACGCCGTCTTGAAGTTCCACTCCAAGCAGCTCCAATGCTGATCCACGCTCATCTCCACAAACATCCCCGGCACTGCTCCTCCTGCACAGGCGAAGATAAAGTCGGGGGCACGACCGAAAGGTGCACAGGCGGACTGGAGAGTTGAGGCGGCGGAGGAGGAGGAGGTGAGGTCGCAGGAGTAGGAGGCGAGCTTCTGGGAGGGGGAGACGCGGTGGGTCTGCGGGGGCGGGGTTAGCTCGCGCGCAGCTAGGAAGGCGGTGAACGTACTTCGAGAGTAGCAAGTGCGAGGGCGAGCTTGGTCTCGCTCCGGGAGACGATGGAGACGTGTGCGCCAGCTGCTGTGAGCTGGGACGCGAGGGCGAGACCAAGGCCTTCTGAGCCGCCGCCAATGTAGCAGTGCTGGTTCAAGCGCGTTAGCTGCCGCCTCGTAAATACTAGAACAGAACTCACCTTGCCGGCCGGCTTGAAGTGGGAGGAACGCGAGAAGAAGCCCATGGCGGAGACGGAGATCACGATCACGAGGATCGCACGCGACGACGTAGGGTGAGGCGAGATAGGGTCCCAGGAAGCTGACGAGGTGATGGCGGAGCTCCTGGCTCATTCTCAGCTACGTTGAGGACAAGCTGGTGCAGCTGGGAGAACGAAGGCGTGAGCTTCGGCGTGACGGGAGGGGGGCCCTCTCCTCCGCGTATAACGCGTGTTCTTTCGTGTCTGCTTGTCCTCAATTGTATCTTGGCTTGTATCAGGCAGCTCTACAAAGTTCGAGCGGAAACTGTTGAGTATTGACGGAGAAAGGTGGTCGAAACAAGAACAGCCTCGGCGAGCGGGCTCTTCCTCCTCCTCCCTCCTCTGAGTCCTCTCAAACGACAGTCTTATAGAGCCCAACCGAAACACTCTTTGCAGCACACTGAACGCGTGCCCTCCTCCCCGCGACTCCAGCTCGCCTCCGCCTGGCCCATCTACGACCTTGTTGTTCCTGGAACGACCAACGCCGTAGGCGCTGCGCCGCCGCCGCTTGCAGCGATGTCAGCCGTAGCCCAAGCACGAACGAAGCCTGCTCAAGGCACCAATCGATCCAGCGCGGACAGGAGTCAACCAGCAGCGGAGGACGGCCGCGCTGAGGATGCGCCCACACGACCCTCAACCGACAAGGACCTCTCCACTCCCGACCCCACCAGCTTCGCTACCGACGAAGACTCATCCTTTGACGACGCGATCGCCGAACCCCCTCTCGAGCGTGGCCTCGAGCTCCCCGGCTCTATCTCCTCCCGCTCCTCTTTCCTCGCCCTCTTTCCACCCCGGCCGTATCGCGCCATACGATCCTCCTCCTACAACTGGCGACCTACTCGCTCTTGGCGTTTATCACGGTGTGGGGCGTACTGGCGCGGTTGGGGTTGGAGTGGCTGGGGGAGTTTGCGGAGTTTGCCAGGTGTTTAGGGTTATTTGGCCGCAGGTGGTGGGGTGTGCGGTGATGGGGTTTGTGGTGTGGAGGAAGAAGGGGCTGGAGAGGGTGTGAGTTGCGCCTCTTGCGAAGGGAGGATGGGCTGATGCGGTGAGACAGGTACCCTCCACTCTTTGTGGCGCTGGGAACGGGGTTCTGCGGGTCTTTAACGACGTTCTCGAGCTGGATGTACGATGTGTTCGTTGCGTTTGCTCAGCTGGACGCAGTCGCTCCGAACCGATTCAGCGGAGTACGTCCCCTCTTCCTCCTTATTCCCTCCGTTCCCCTCCCTTACTGACTTTCTTACACTTCAGTTCCTCTCCGGCCTCGCAGTAACGCTAGTCACCATCTCTCTATCCACCACCGCTCTAACCCTCGGCACCCAACTCTCCTCCTCCCTCCCCTCCTCCTCACTAATCTCCTCACGAACCCCTCGCCACCCCCCAAACCTGCACCGTCATCCAGCAACGTACCACACCCTCTCCCTCCTCCTCGGCCCTTTATCCCTTCTCGCCTCTTTACTCCTCCTCTTCTTCGCTCCACCCTCCTGGCGCCCTCGAGCAACGTTCGCAATCCTCCTCGGCCCACCTGGTACCCTCCTCCGCTACGAGCTCTCCCGCCGACTCAACCGAATCTACCCCTCCCTACCCACTCGGCACTTTGTCGGCCAACACCCTCTCCACCCTCGTCTTTGCAATTACGGCGCTGCTGATGCGGAGAACGGGGACGGGAGCGACGAGCTGTGCGGCGTTAAGGGGGATGCAGGATGGGTTTTGTGGGAGCTTGAGTACGGTATCGACGTTTGTGATTGAGCTTAGAGGGCTGGGGAGGAGGGAGAGCTGGAGGTACGCTGGGGTTAGCTGGGCGTTAGGGCAGGGGATGATGTTGCTCGTACTGGGGAGTTGGGTGTGGAGTGGGGATAGAGGGGAGATGTGTACGTTTTAGTGGAAAGAAGGACGAGGAATGAAGTGCTCGTTGCTTGTTCCGTGGAGTGAGAGGAGCTGCGAGGAGAGAAACGTTGCTGAGGCGTGGGCCGGGGCCGGCCGATCGACGTGGAACGACTTTCCTCTTTTGTTGGAAGTCCGACTGACTGGGCTGACTGACTGGAGCAGTCTGGCAGCTACCAAGCGTACCTGCGGTTGCTTCAGAGGAAGGAGCGGACCTTGTCGCTGTAGAACGCTGTCGCCGCGAGGAGAAAGGAAGTGAGAATCTCGCACCGAACGACGCTCGCTCTGGCTTCCGTTGGGTGAAGCGGCCGAGGGTCTCACCCACTGGTCACTTCTATGCCGCACTTGGTTCGTACGAAGAGACCTGCGGTCAACTCAAAGGAAAAAGAAACTCGGAACACCAGATCGGACTTGCGACGCTCGTTCCCCTTCCAGAATCCAGACGAGGTGTGTGCGGTCGCTCAGGACGCCCTTCTCCTTCCTCCCTCTCCTCAAGCGCTGCTAAGCAAAGGCAGTGTACATCAGACGAGTACTGCTTATCGAAGCCGCTTGCTGAGGTCGTCCCTTGAAGCAACGACCAGGCCAAAAGGCCCCACGCACGCGCCTCCTTCCTCTCAGATCCACCTTGACAACGTGCGGACAACCTTCTCTCCTCCCTTGAGCGCGCTGCTACTCACTCTATACAACCAGAAGAACCACCAGCCACGGTACCGGTCGCCGGACGCCTCGATAAGGCTCTCCACAAGCGCGTCTCTCAGCATCTCTCAGCTGAAAGCGGAGCGCGAACACGCGAGTCCCTTGCTGACCTCGAAACTCTGTCCCAGATGGCTCCCTTCCCTCTTCGCCGCTCCCAGAGCTCCAAGAACCTCAGCCACCACCTCTCCTCCCAGCCGAAACGACCTCCTCCACCCTCCCTTCCTCCACTCCTCTTTCTCCCCTCCAGCCCGCCCGCCTCCGACTCGTCTTCAGCTACTTGGTCCGTTATTGACAGCCCGAGGGTGGATTCGGGATACTCGGCTTCGGTGGTATCGGAGGAGACCAAGAGGGAGAGGAGCAAGAGTGTGGGTTCGAAGAGAGCGGGGATAGGAGGATTCTTCAAGAGTATTGGGAGAAGTGGGAGCAGGAGTGGGAGGAACCAGGATGTGGAGGAGAACGGGAGGAAGGACAGGAAGGCTGTGCCGCCGGTGCCTTCCCTGCCGACCAGCTTGCTCAAGCTTGATTTCGACCACGACGAGGCGAGGTCGACTGCCGAGACGTCTGTCGAGGTGATTGCGGTCAGAGGATTGGGCTCGTCCTTTTCGACCGAAGTCGAGGAGGTCAATCTGGGTTCACCATCGTCGCAAGCGGACGAGGAGGGCGATGAACTCGGGGCCCTCCTTCGCCTCGTTCAAGCAGCAGGCGACAAGTTCTCCGAATCTACCACCTCAAGCGAGCTCTTCACCACCCCACCCCATCCCACTTTCTCCATCCCACTTTTCGACTATCTACCCCAGCACTCCGAAACCCCGCTTCACATTCCTCGACCCCCTCTCCCCTTCGTCCCTGCGACGCTCCCCCCGCTCCCCCCTTCTCACTCCTCCCGCCTTTCC
Organism: Glaciozyma antarctica PI12; assembly: GCA_002917775.1. Lineage (NCBI taxonomy): Eukaryota > Fungi > Basidiomycota > Microbotryomycetes > Kriegeriales > Camptobasidiaceae > Glaciozyma > Glaciozyma antarctica. Next base: position 339,103 of record KZ627146.1, on the reverse strand, counting down.
CCTCCCTCGACTTGCCGACCCCGAATCCGACGACGACTACGGAGGCTCCTCGGACGACAATCACTGGACCTCCCGCGCCAACTCGTCCTTCTCCCGCGCCGCCATTCAAGCTCCTCCAAAATCTCCGCAGGCGATCCCTCGCTCGCAGAAGAGACGCCCGTTCGGAGCTGGAGCCCGCCGAGTCGTCGACCTTACCCTCGCTCGCCTTTCGTCCTCGAGCGATCCGGACACGCTTCATCCGCTTTCGGTCAACGGGTTCGCGACGCTGAATGCGCGACCAGGGTCGAGGAATAAGGGGAGCATGAGGGAGACGCTGGGGAGGTTGGGAGTCGTGAGGAGGTTGAAGAAGGGGGTGAGCATGATGGAGGGATTAGAGTTGGAGAGGGGGACGCCAAGGCGACGTAGCGAGGACTCGCAAGAAGGAGAGGGCAGGGAAAGCGTCGAGGAGCTCGAATGGGGTCGCGTCCTCGAGCCGTTCGAGGTCGATGGCGCGATGCCCTTCGTCCCGGGCAGCTCGACTCCTCCTACACCGGCCTCGAAGATCAACCTCACCACCACTCTGCCTCTTCCTCCGACGACCGCCCCGAATCATCTTCTCGACCGCCCCACTCCCTCCTCGATCCGCAAGTGGCTCGCACGACCTTCCTTCGCTCAATTCCACATCTCCTACGTCGCCACAAATCTCGTCGTCAACATCTCCCTCATCCGCGCTCGACCCTGGCAGGAACGCGCCCAGTCCAGCGCCAGCGCACGAATCCGCGTCTTTGCCTCCTCCGACCTTCGCGTCGAAACCGCTCGAGAGGACGCTATGAGCGTCGAAGGACGACCGGAGAGGGAGGGAAAGCCGATGCTGGGAGGTGGAAGCCTGAAAGGCCTGGCGATAACGACTGCGAAACCGCAAGGCCGACTCGTCCTCCCCGGCCCTCTCCTACTCCAATCCCTCGCCCTCGATCCATCCCAACTCGACGAACTCGGCTCGGACGACGATGCTCCCCTCGCGGTGCTCCAGACTCGGTCAAATGGGAATTCTCTGCGACTCGCTCCGCCTTCGCCGGCGTTGATCGAGGTGAAGGAGCGAGCGACGGCGCTCGAGGCGGAGTTGGCGCGAATGAGGGAGAATGAGCGTGCGAGGGAGGAGAGGGAGGAGAGGAGGGAGAGGGATAGGATCGAGAGGGAGGAGAGGAGGGAGTGGAAACGGATCGAGAGGGACCAGGCGAAGGAGAGGGAGAGGATTGAGAGGGAGGCAGCGAAGGAGGAGGCGAGGAGGGAGGAGGAGAAGGCGGTAGATGTGGCGAGGAGGGCCGCGGAGCAGAGGAGGAGGTCGAGGGCGACGGGGCAGAGGAGTGAGGGCGAGAGCGGAGGGTTGCGCGAGGTTAGGTCGGCGAGCAGGTTGTTGACGAGGCCGACGTCGTTCTACGAGGAGCCGACGACGATGGGAGCGGGATCGTATCCTCCTGCGATGCCGATGCCGGCGTGGTCGCCGCAAATGATGGGGATGGGGTACGGGCCCGTCTTGACGCCGCAAGGGATGGTGATGATGGGAATGGCACCTCCTCAGCAGATGGGGATCCCTCAGCCCTCCTTCTACGCCAACCCGACCTTCGCCGCCTCGGCGCCGAAACTCCAGTCCTACTACCCTCATCACCTCGCCCCTCCCCTCCCAGCAGCTCAACATCATCCATCTCACTCCCCTCCTCACTCCCCTCCCCAACCTCATTCCTCCCGCCGCACCTCACACCGCCCCGACCCCCGACGCTCCTCCACCGCACCGCACTACGTCGAAATCCCTTCCCTCCCTCCCTCCCCCCAGCGATCTTCCCACCGCGCCAGCCTCCTCGCTCCTCCCTCCTCGCGTCCGCCTCGAAACCGCACGTCGACGGCGCCGCACCTCGCGACGCAGCAGGGTATGTCGCGCTCGAGTTCGGGATTGGTGGCGAGGGAGGAGAGGAGGGGAGACGCGTTCTTGAGCGTTGAGCAGGCGGGGAGGCGTCAGAGATAGGCGGGTGGTATGTCGGTGGCGACCTGGCTTGAACGAGTTTTGCTTGTAGACGTAGAAACGCAGCTTATCAGTCAGTATCTTCCGAGTCGTTAGAGCGAGATGAGAGCAATGAAGAACGACGAGAAGAGCAGGAGAAGAGGGGACGGGGGCGTTGATTGCGCTCGGCGAACAGGGAGGGGAATAATGAAAAGCGTCCAGCTCGAAACAAGGTCTACACTACGGACCATCACGCTGCCTCCTCCCTCTGCCTCTTCCGAGCCCTCTTGCTTTCGTACTCGTGCCACTCGCCCTTGACGTTCACCAGCCTGCGATGCCTATCAGTTACAGCGAGCGAGCGATCAAAGGAACAGAGAACGTACATGTCTGGAAGCTCGGGCGCAGGCTCCTCCCTCGTAAAGTACGGCATTCGAAGCGCCTCATCCGCCGTCGGTCGTCCTGCCGGATCCAGCGAGAGAAGTCGCTCAGCGACGTCAAGGCCAGCCGGCGTGAGCCATCTGCAAGACCTTCGTCAGCGCTGCACGACGAGCGTTTGAATAGGATGAACGCACTTGGAGAACGTCTCGCGGAGTAGGCTTTCGATGACCGTCTTGGGCTTGACGAGCTCGTACCACGGGAGGTCCTGCAGCGTCGGCCAGGTCGCGACGCTCGGAGTGCCGGTGACCTTGAAGATGACCTCGAGCTGGTGGATCTCGTCCTGGCCTTGGAAGACGGGTCGCCTCGCGAAGAGCTCGAGAAAGATGCATCTGCGACGACAAAGGTCAGCGCCCTGCTCAGCTCACGAGGAAGTCGAACGCACCCAGCACTCCACATGTCGACCTCGGCGCCGTAGACCGTCGAGCCGAACAGCAGCTCCGGAGGCTTGTACCACTGCGTGATAACGCGGTTCGTATAGTCGTTGTTCCTCCCCGGCGCGTAGAACCTGGCGAGACCAAAGTCGGCAATCTTGAGCTCGCCCGTCTTGCCGATGAGGATGTTGGAGCCTTTGAGGTCGCGATGGAGGACGCCACGACGGTGGATGAAGCCGAGGCCTTCGAGGAACTGCTTCATGAGCGACTTGAGGTGCGCGGGAGTAAAGTTGATCGAGGGGTGGTGTAGGACGCCGGTGAGATCGTGATCCATGTATTCGAAGACCATGTAGACGTGTCCTGCGTCAAGCAAATCAGCGCAATGCTCGACGAAGGAGAGAGAGGGAAGGACGCACCTCGCGAGACCATCATCTCGATGAGGTCGACGACGTTCGGATGCCTCAGACTCTGCAGAAGCTTGATCTCCCGAATCGCCGTAACGGGGAACCCATCCTTCTCCGCCTCCATGCGAATCCGCTTGAGCGCCACCAACGCCCCCGTCTCGATGTTCTTCGCCTTGTAGACCTTGCCGTACGTCCCTTCGCCGACCTGGACGAGCCGCTCGTACAGCTCCAGCGAGCCAGGGGGCGCAGTCCGAGCGGACGTAGGCTCTTCGTGCGGAGGAACGTCGATCTCCTTGACGGTCGGTCGCTCGTCGAGAACGGGTCGAGGCGGTCTCCGCTCGTCGGCGTACTCCGTCGTTTCGTCCCATCCTCCCTCCCGCCGCTCGCGAGAGCGTCCTCGCACGTCTCGAAGATCCCGCTCGCGAGGAGGAGCCTTCCCGATATCTCGAGGGTCTCGCTCGCGAGGAGGAAGCTCGCTGCGATCGCGAGGATCCCTCTCGCGAGGCGCGACGTCCCGAGGATCCCTCTCCCTCGCAAGAACGTCCCCAACATCCCTCGAATCCCGCTCCCGCTCCCGCTCCCGCTCCCTCTTCGACGGGGGGTCGACGTCCCTTGGATCCCGATCATCGTACCGCGGCGGTGCCTCGTACCTAAGCTCCACCTGGGGCGTGTCAGGATGCGGGTACGGTGCCGGGAAGTCACTGCGACGCGGCGGCGAGAGATGGGGAGGGTACGGCGCGTGCGGAGAGGGGTAGCCTGATGGACTTCCGGCGAAAGGTGGTAGGGGGCCGTTCCAGTGCGGAGGGCGGGCGCGGGCGTCGGAGAGGTGGGGAGGGAGGACGCGGTCGAGAGGTGCGGGAGGGTAGCGCGCGTAGGGGTCGTGGGGAGGCGCTGGGGGGTAGCCGGGGCTGCGATAGGCTTCTGGAGGAGTGTTGCGGTGGAGAGCGCGAGAGTCGGCGGGGTAGGGAGGTCGGTCGTAGGCGTAGGGAGAGCCGCGAGGAGGGAAGGCTGAGTCGTAAGAGTACGGAGGGTAGCCGCCTGGAGGTGGTCCTCGAGGATCGTCGCGTCCCCATCCTGCTGCTGCCCAATCGTCGAGATGTCGAGAAGGATACGCCGCATAGGTCGTCTCGCGGTGTCGAAAGTGCGCGTCGTACTCGTCCCTCGGGTCCGTCCCTCCCAAACTCTTCTCGTATGCCATTCGCTGGTCGTACCTCGCCCACGCCTCCCTCTGATCCTCCGTCAGCGGTCCCCTCTCCCTCCGCTCATCAACGTCCATCCGTTCCCGCTCCCGACTGTCCCTCTTTCGCTCGTCAACCTCCATCGGCACACTCCTTTCCGGCTCCATAATCCTCACCGGCGCCGCAGGCTTGACCTCCTCCTCCTCCTCGTCCCCAGGGAAGAACTTCTTGACTCCCTCGCTCCCAGCCACGACACGAGGACCCGTCGGAATCCCCGCAAACTTAGGCGCCGGAATGCTCTTGAGCGGCGCCATCTTCGCCTTCGGGCCCGTAGGGATCGGCATCTCAGTACTGGGCTTCGGAGGCGGGGCGCTGGGGAGCTGGAACTTGTCGCGCAGGGCTCGAGGACCGGTAGGTGCGCCGACGATGGTCGAAGGAGTCGGCTTGGCGGAGAGGGGAGGGCCGTGAGGAGGGTGGAAGGACCTATCGTAGCCGTTCGAAGGGCCTGCAGGGGCGGAAAGAGGGACTCGGTCTGCAGCAGGACCGGAAGGAGGAATGCTGCCTATCCCTCCTGCCGCCACTGGGCGACTCTTGGCCCACCGGTCGTCCTCAGCTCCCAGCTTCAGCTTCTTGTCCTTCCTCCCGCCCCTGTCCCTCTCCTCGCTCCTCTCGCGCTTCCGTCCATCCTCCCTACTCGAGCTCCCCCGTCCTTTCCTACTCCCACTGCCCCTCCTACCGCCCTTCCGTGCGTACATCTTTGATACCTCCGCCTCTGAATCGCTCGACGCACTAGATTGCGAGCGCGGAGAACGGGAGACGGCTCGGCGGCTCTTGAGGGGCGGAGGAGAGCGCGATCGCGATGGTGAGCGTGAACGCGAGCGAGAGCGAGAGGAGGAGGTCCGGCGTCGGGGAGGGGTTGCGGATAGGGGAGAGCGGGAAGGGGAGGGCTTGGACTTGCGTTTTGAAGGAGGGGAGGAGCTGGAGCTGGAGGAATGGGCGTAGCGGGGCGGAGGAGAGGGTCGCCGGGGTGGGGGAGAGGGTCGACGAGGAGGGGAGGGACGGCGTTGGGATGGGTGCTGGGCGTAGCGTTGAGGTGGTGGAGGGCGGTGAGAGGGATGAGGTCGAGGAGGCGGGATCGGAGGACGACTGGGGGAGAGGAGTTTGTCAAAGGGAAGACAAGAAGCAAGAAAGAACGAACGCTTGAGCCGGAGGGGCAGCGGGGACCTCAGGCGGAGGCTTGCGTACCCAGCTCTCCCTCCTGTTAGCTTCCTTGAGCTCTCGCGCAATCTTGTCCCCAGGAACGTCCCTCGTATTGAGCATTCCCGCCGGACCCGTTGGTGCTGAGGTCGAAGCTGCGGGCGTGGGTCGAACAGGTGCTGCAGGAGGTACCGGTCGCCGTTGGAATGCAGAGGATGATCCTTGCGCCGCGGGTGAATCGAGGTCCTTGTAGCGATCTCTGTCGGCGTACGCCATTCGTCGATCTAGGGCGGGGTGCGTCGGGGCGAACTGGGTCTGCGCGCGATAGTCGCCTGCTGATCCGCCAGCTCTTCCTCGCACGTCACGAGGATCCCGCTCTTCGACCCTACGCGCTGGTGGAGCTGCAGCGGGCTCAGCGAAACGCGACTTGTCGTACGCGCTCGCGGCAGCAGCGGCTGAGTCGGCGGCGGGCTGGGCAGCGTAGCGATCTCCTCGAGGGTTGATAATGTCGTGCGGACGGGGAGAGGTTCCACTTTCTGCTCTTGAAGGGTGGATAGGGTAGGCGCGGGGACCGGTGGGAGGGTTGGCGGAGGTGTAGGGGGACTGAGGAGGGGGAGGGCGAGGGGGAGGAAGGTCTGGTCGAGCGGCGTAACGATCTCCGACGTTCTCGAGGGTAGCGGTTCGACCCCTGCCTGCTCATCTTGCGCGCCGCACGGAGTCGAAAGAGGCTGAGGAGGAGGAGGAGTCACACTGCGCGCCGAAAAGGTCGTTAGCTTCGAGTCTTGCTGAGCTGGTGCCAAGGGAGATGAGGTCGTCTGCGAGCGTGTAGCGCCCACGTCTGGCCCTATGTACGTACCAGCTCGCGTACGAACGTTACTTGCCCTGTCCTAAGGCCTCCGCGGAAAGCTGAGCTGGACGTGACGAGGAGGGAAGCGGGGAGTCAACGGCCTGCCCTGAGTCGAAGGGTTAGCACTGACCCTGGGCCACCAGCACATCAAATTAGCTACCTGCTAGGAGTGATGCCTCTAAGGCGAGAAAGGGGAAGTCGAGGGCGTTGGGCGTTAGCAAGCGGCGAAGCTGACAACAATCTTGACCTCGACGGCGAGTCCGAGCAGAGCTGGCTTGACCTTCTACTCCCCACCAGTCTCTCTAGTACAGCAGAACTCTCGTGCAGAAGAACACGCAACGCGGCGTCTACCAGCACAGAACACCCGGCACCTCGGTCCACCCTCTCAGCCCTGTTCACGTCGGCGCCCTCCACCACTCCGGCCTTTGACTCTCCCTCCGTTCAACAGCATGTCAAGCGAAGCAGGAGACCCACAAGCCAGCGGGAGCAACGCACCCAGCGGCGCGGAACCTGCCTGGGCACAAACGAAGAGTGGGAAGCGGATTCTTGAGCTGAACGAGGTCGAAGAGGTGCGTTCCTCCCTCTCTTCGCTGGGACGCGAGCTGACCCTGCAGAGCGAAGAACGTGGCTCGACTATTGCATTTCGCAGGGTGTACACTCGCCTCTCTCCACCCCGATCCTCTCTCCTCCTTCACGCCTAGAACAGCCGAGCTCGACGACGGCGACGAGGACGACGACGACGCGCCAAAGCCTCCCAAAGCCGCCGCCACAGACCCAGAAGACAGCGAGGAAAAAGGCGTCCAATTCGCAAAGTACGCTGAAGCCTACTACACCACCCTAAATGTGCGTCTCCCCGGTCCTGTCCTCCCCACCAGCTCACCCTCTCGCAGGAGATTCAACTCTCTCTCCGCACCTCGATCCGACACCTTCGCCTCTCCCGAGCTTCTCCCGCACCGATCCTGGATCCCTCATTCGCGTCGCTGGCGAACCCCGGCGGAGGAGGGATTGGGGTCGGAGGAAACGCGCTGGGGGAGGGAGAGGGAGGAGTGAGCATGAGTGTGGCGGCGATGAAGTTGGAAAAGGAAGCGTGGAAGGATTTGGGGAAGGCTTTGGAGGAGGAAGGGGGGATGAGAGGGATGCTGCGAGGGCGGCAACATCGCGTCCTTGCCAGCCGCCGCTGCCTTCCCCGCCTCCGTCTCCGTCTCTCCCAAGACCGCCGCGAGCACGTGGTACGCGCTACCTCCTGCCCTGCGAAAATCTAGTTGGGCGCGGGTGCGATGCATGTTGTTGGATTAGAGGGCGGTTGCGAGGAGGTCTCTGCTTCTCGCTGGCGCAGTTCCACTGCTTTTACAAACCGAGTGCTCTGCTTAACGGCACTGCTCGCCTTTTCAACACTGCTCACCCTAAGAGTCCAAGTCCTAGCTCGCTTCCAACTTTCGTGTTCTCTCTATCTAGTTCTCCTAAGAGCTATCTCCAGCCACCCTTCGGTGTGGAACAGGCCGTCGCTGCGAAGTACACCCGACTGCTGTGCGGTGGCTCTCCGAATGATCCCTCGATGGCTTCCTCGCCAAGTCCTTCGCGTTGGCGCATCCACCGAAAGCACGAAGGACGGTTGTACAAGCCGAAGCTGTCCCGAAGACGAGAGCAGAGCAGTTCGCCACATAAACGACAATCTCAAGCTGGGGGTATGAATGCAAACGAAACTACTCTCTCCTAAACCGCCACCTGCGCCCCCGGCGTCCCTCCCGCCAACAGCACCTCGCACCTCGCCGCAATCGCCTCCGCCAAATGCAGCGTCTGGCGAATCTGCAAATCCCACCTCTGCGTCGCCGGCGCAGTCCCTTGCTCCTCCTTCTCCTCGTCCCCCGCTCCAGCCGCGACGACGTTCGAAACGACTCCATCTCCCTCCTTCGTCTCGGCGTCGAAAATGATGAGTCGCTCGACTTGGTCGATAGACCCTCGTAGCCGACCTTGCTGGATCATCGTGCGCGCCATCGCTTCTGCTGCCGAGGGACGGAGGGAGAGGAGGAGTCCTAGGCCGGAGAAGGTGATATTGTTGTAAATCCTCGATGCGGCGAGGACGTTGTGCTCCATCACAGCGCGGTCGAGCACGTTCTCAGGTCCCTTCTTCCCCTCCTCGCCTTCGGCATCCTCGGCGATGACGATCGCAGTAGCGGGGGGTAGACGTGCAAGTTGGTGCGGTTTGAGCGTCTTGGCGAACTCGGCGACTTCGGCGGGACGGATCATTTGGTCGAGGAACATCTTGGAGAGGATCGTGTAGTGCTCGGTTTGTTGCGAGCGTTCGTCGCGATAGAGGGAGGAGAGGATGCGCGAACGGTTGGGTCCGGCGGGCGCGAGGACGGCGCAGGCGATTGCGTCGGTACTGTCGTGCGAGGGGTCAGCGTGTTGCGAGGAGGAGGAGGGGGAAAGGCGCACAGGGCGGAGAGACGGTCGTCCTCGTCAATCTTCGTAATGTAGCTAATCTCGTGGTACTTGGAGCTCGCTTCGGCAAAGCGACGGCTAAAGTCGAACATGCGCGCCTGGCAACTCTTGAAGAGGATCTGAGTCTGGGGGTCCTTGGTCGTGTGGTAGAGGAGGGAGGCGCGGTTGAAGTAGGTTTCGGCCGAGGTCGAGTCCTCCTCCTGGAGGAAGAGTCGGACGATGCGAATGTAGACCTGGAGCTTGTACTCGACCGTTCTGTGGAGAAGGAGAGTTCAGCGGGGGGAAAGGGGGTGCAAGTCGACGACAGCACGCACCGACTACCCTCGAGCGGGATACCAATGAGCACCTTGGCTGCTTCGGGGAACTCCTCGTCCTCCTCTAGAAGGTCAGCGTACTGCTCCCTCAGCGCGCAGACCTGCGTAGGCACGAGTGCTGCATCAGCTCCCTTCCCCCCAACTCCTTGCGGCTCCGACGACTCACCTGATACTAGGACGAGGTCACTCGCGGCTGCATCTTGCTCAAGCTCATCCCCATCACCTCCTTCCGTGCATCCCGATCCGCGATCGAAGCGAGCTTGCCGACATACTCGGTGAGAGCTTGGCGGGCGACGATTTGGGCGAGAGAGTCGGAGAGAACGGCGCTGAGGAAGATGGAGAGGTCGGCGAGGAGGTTGGTGGAGGATTCAAAGGTGCTGGAGAGGAGGGCGATGAAGGCGGGACTCTGAGGACGGCGAGGGGAGCGCGTCAGATGGGAGCTCGGATGAGGGGCAGCGGGGGCCTCACCTTGTCCTTTTGAGGGAGCGTGTTGATCTGGCTCAACTGCGCCTCCATTATCCTGCTGTTCTGGGGGTGGGAACGAGTCGTCGAGGTCCGCGGGGAGGTGTGGCCGGAGCACAAGGGGAGCAGCGCCGGAGCTGTATGGTTGCGATAAGGGGGCCACCTTATTTATTTTCTTCCCCGGCCTCTTTCTTTCTCCCCCCGCTCTTTCAACTTTTTTTTCTCGTCCCCTCGATCTCACCATAGCAGAAACATTGAGAGTGGAAGCAGCTTCCTCTTGTAGCCGAGTGAATTTAGAACGTCGTGGCTGCAAGTCCGCATATTGCGAAGGCTCTCAAGCCGAAAGCCCGCGCCGTTGATTGAAGAGAGACCAAGTTAAGGTGTAAGGAGTGATGTATAGCGGTTCTCGTCAGATCCTGCAGTCGTGGTTCATTTTGCAAGCTCCTGGTGTGGGGGGACTCCAAGCGAGCCACAGCGAAGGCCGCTTCTTGTTCTCCTTCTCATGGCTTGGAAAGCGAGGTTGTACAGCGCTTCGTGGATCTGTAGATATACCACAATAAATGGGCGCTTTGAGAGCCAAACAACTGCGCGGTAAGCAAGGCCGAGCGAGAAGGAGAGGAAGAAATAAATACGGTGGCCCCCTTATCGCACCATACTGCTGCGTTTCTCTCTTTCGCTTCTCATCTGCGTCTTACTCTTCACAACTGCGTCGTAGTCCTAGCAGGGGATACCACATCCAGAGTAGCTGCGCCAGCAACCCAGGCCTCACCCTGTGCTTTCTCGAGACGGGAGAGAAACAAGCGCAGGTGAGGAGCGTCGGCAGAAAGGCGCGCCAGGAGGAGCGGTTGTGAAGTCTGGTCAAGGACACGAGAAGACTCCCTCTTAAAACAGCTCCAGGCGGGTTGCTCAACTCCCGCACAACGAGAGCCCTCCTGGGCGGCCTGCAGCGCTTGGTAGACCGGAGGGAAAGGAGCTGCATCGAAACCTCTCGCGTTTGTAGGCATGGAGGCATGGGCATTGCACGTACTGGCTGCGAAACCCTAAAGATACAAGTTGCTGTGGAGCCCAAAGACGATCCAAAATCTATCCAAGCGCGCCGTCGGAGGTCTACTCCCAGCGCTTGTAGTAAGAGGGGGTATCCGACTTCGAAGGCGTGGTGCTGCGGAGGAAGAAGAGAGTCAGCGAGAACGAGAACGGGAGGAATGAGAAGGAACGAACCTCTTGGACGTAGTCGTAGTGGACTTCGAGGTCGTGGTGGACTTCGAGGTCGTGGTCGGCTTAGTCGCGGTGCTGCGAAGGGAGGGGAGAGTGTCAGCGAGAGCGAGAACGGTAGGAATGAGATGCAACGAACCTCTTGGACGTAG